>WAAD01037377.1:80195-401597 GCA_013389945.1 Fregata magnificens
GGGTGCCAGCCCCCCCACCCCGGGCAGGGACCCCCGGCCCCTCGGCGCCGCCGGGCCCGCAGAGGGTTAAATCCGGCAGGGCAGGTCCCGGCGCAGATGTTTTTGGGCTGTGCTCCTGGGAGAGGAAACGGCCGAACGAGGCATCAGCCCTCTCGGTTTTAAGGGGAAAACAAGAAAAAAAAGAGAACTGCTCCGTTCCCAGGGCGCCCGATCCCGCGCGGCGTCGGGATCAGCCCCCCCGTGCAGGACCGGTGACCCCGGCGTGGGTGCTGGGGAGCAGCTTGGCGGGGACAGGGGGGTGACGGTGGCTGCGACCCCCGGGTCCTCGTGGAGGGTGCTGGCGTGGCGTCTGCTGCGTGAACAGTTTGGGGGTGCTGGGGGGCACCCCTTGTCCCCACGGCATGGTGACACTGGGAGGGCCGCGTGTGTCCTGCCTGGAGCCTGAAGCCATCCTGGGGGTGACACCCCCGGGGAAAGCGGGTGGGGAGAAAACGAGCCCCCAGGCCGCGCCCTCTCTGACGAAGCCTCTCCGTTAGTGATCCCGCTGGCCCCTGTTTCAGGAAGGGCAGGGCTGCCCCCCACCCTGGGCAGGGCGTTGCGCCTTGGGGCTGTGCCCTTCTGTGTTCCCCCCCTTTTGGGGTCCCGAGCCGAGGGCTCCATTTGCACCTGGACTTGTGTTGGGGGGGCTGCCGGAGCAGAGCTGTGCCCTGCCCTGGGCCACCCTCCTGCTTGCTTTGCCACCGTCCCGTGCCTGGCCTCATGCAGCCTATCCCCGGGGCATCCCGTCACAGTGCCGACAGCCCCCCAGCAGCTCCGGAGCCGCCCCGCTGGGTGTTGGGGCGCAGGGAGAAGAGCAGCCCCACGGCATAGCCCCTGGGCAGCAGCTCTGTGTCTGCTTCCCCCTCCTGCCCCCCCCCCCCATAGATGGGGGACACCAGTTTTGGGGTGCTGCTCAGCGGTTCAGTTTCACTGCAGCATATTCAACTCCGTCCCGTGGGGTGGGGACGCAGCAGTGACCCCCGTCTCCATCTGTTCGGGGCTCTCCCCCATGAGGGGAGCCCCGGGCTCAGTGCTGGGGGGCAGAGACCCCCTGGGGCAGCCAGGGCTTATTTTGGCACCTTGACCACCCCTCGAGGGGGGTCACGGCCCCACGGGCACTGGCGGGTGCCCCGGATGCCATGCGGCAGCCCAAAGCCCGCGGTGGGGTCTCTATGCCGAGGGATGGCAGAGGGGAATCTGTGGGGCAGAGGGGATCTGTGGGGCAGGGTCCCACGCATGGCTCACGACGGGGCACCGCCGTGTGCTGGCCAATCCCACGTGAGACCCGTGCTCCAACCAATCCCACATCAGAATCCATTTGTTGGCCAGTCCCATTGGGAATCCGTGCACTGACCAATCCTGTGCTGGAATCACTGCTCTGACCAATCCTGCATGAGAACCAGTGCTCTGACCAATCCCGTGTCAGAATCCATGTATTGACCAATCCCCTGTGAGAATCTGTGCACTGACTAATCCCGCCTAAGAATCCATGTGCTGGCCAATCCTGTGTGATGATCCACGCATTGACCAATCTCAGGTGAGAATCCAGGCGCTGACCAGTCCCAGGTGAGGATCCAGCTGCTGCCCAATCCCGTGTCAGAATCCATGCACTGACCAATCCCAGGTGAGGATCCAGTTACTGCCCAATACCATGTCAGAATCCATGCACTGACCAATCCCAGGTGAGGATCCAGTTGCTGCCCAATCCCGTGTCAGAATCCATGCACTGGCCAATCCCACGTAAGAACCTGTGCAGGGACGAATCCCGGTGGAGCCCCCTGCGGCAGCCCGTGTCCCAGCCCACCCCAGTGTGACTCTGCTCCTGGCCACTCCCTGGTGAGGGAGCTGCTCCCCGGCCGATCTGGGGGCCGGTTTGGAGCCAGTGGGGTTGTTGGGGGGCCGGGGGGACCCCTGTGCCCTCCCTTGGGGCAGGCTGCTCGCGGCGTCCCTGCAGCGGGGCGGCGGTACCCACGGGTGGGTGCCGGCAGCGGGGCATGGCTGGGGCTGTGGGGCCGGTGCCAGGCAGGCACTGGCCCGCGGGGCTGGATTCAGACCCAGCAGATGTTGCCTTTTTAGGCTCTGGAGCACAGCACATCCCTGCCTGTGGCCGGCCCTGTGCCGAGCCAGCGCCGGCTGGCAGAGCGGGGCCAGCCCCTGTCCTGGGCTTGCGGAGGCACCTCTGTCCCCCTCCTGACCCCCAAAACCCTCTTTTTCCCCCAAACAGGCCCGGGGATGCTACCTTCTCCCCCTTCCCCTAGTCGGCACTTGGCAACCCTGGGGCCGATTGCTCAAACTGCCCTGGAGCTGGGACCTACCCTTATTTGGGTTGAAACCAGGGCTATTTTGGTGCCGCTGCCTCCATCGCAACCTCTCGGAGCTTCCCTGGGCCTTGCCTTCCCTGTCCCGTCTCCCTGTGCCGGGGCTGCTGGCCTGGCGAGTTGCGGGCTGCTGGGGGCCATCACCCCCCTGGCTGTGCCATGGGTCCCGGGGTGCATCGGGGTGCCGGTGGTGGCCCCCGGGGCCGCTGCAGGGTGGAGCGGCTGGTGTCTCCTGTGGTATCTCAGCCCTGATCTGCAGGGCTGGGCACACCGGGTGACCTCTGTCCTGGCCCTGCTGCCGCCTTCCTGGCGGGGATGGGCCGCAGGGCGGCTCCCCCGGGACATACCGGGGCGGGGGGGGGAGACAGAGGGGATGGGGTCTTTCCCAGCTTGGGGGACATCCCTGGCATGGTGGTGGCTCTTTGCTGTGTGGTACCCTCCCTGGGTACCACCAGCATCTCATGGGCAATGCAGGGGCAGGGCAGCCTGGTGGCCTCTGCCCTGGCACGGGCACTGCTAGGCATCCCGGCACAGAGGGGGTGGCATGGTGACAGTCGCTGGCCCAGCTGCGAGGCGGGCTGGGGATGCTCAGAGGGAAGCCTGGGAGCGGCAAGACCTCCATGCCCCGGCGTCAGCCCAGCCTGACTCACCCAGAGCCGCTGGCCAAGCCGCTCCCCGGCCCTTCGGCACAGCCGCTGGTTACCCCCACCCCAGGGGAGAAACCCCAAAAGCAGCAGAGCCCCTGAGCACTGATGGGGGCAGAGAGGGGCTCCGGGGTGCTGCCCCCTCCCCGGGACCCCCGTGCTGGGGGGCCAGGGCTCCGCGTGGCTGCCCCATGCCTCGCACACTGGGGCTGTGCCGGGCAGGGTGGAGCTGGGGCGAGGGGGGAACGGGTGCGGATGGAAACATGCCGTCCTCCCGCCGGGGACTTGTTGCGTAAACAGATTTGCCAGAGCTGCGAGAAATGTGAGGGCAGGAGCAGGCAGCACATGGTGTGGTCAGGGGGGACCTGACCCCTGTGCAGGGCAGGTGGGTGGCCGGGGGGCACTCTCTGAGCCTGGACCCTATAGTCCCTTATGGCTGGCAGGGGGGAAGGATGCTGTGGCTGGTCCCACCGGGAAGGGGGGAACAGGGGTGCTGGAGAGGGTTAAACCTTCCCCCACATCCCCAACTTGGTGGCCCCAACCTGTCCCCTTAAAGTGTTTTCTGCCATGGGGTGCCAGAGCGGGGCTCCCGCTCTGCCCCACTCTGCGGCTAAGAGGGGGTTTGGCAGAGCTTGGTGGCTGCGGCGGGGCTGGAGGGGCTGGCGAGCAGGGGAAAGGCTCTGGGGCTGGCTGGGGCATTGCCGTGGCCCCTGGCTGTCCCTGGGACCCCCCCTTGCCTGGGGAGGGGCAGGGTCTCGGGGTGAGCAGAGGGCTGTGGGGTGCATAGGGAGATGATGCACAGCTCAGCTGGGACGTGGATGGCACAAAGCTCAGGCGACCTTGCTAGGGAGGAAAAGGTCCCCCATGGGGTGACGTGGGACCACATGAGGTTCCCTGTGGGGTGACGTGGACTGAGCTGGCGTCCATGCCACCCCTGTGTCGTCCTGTGGGACACCAATCTGGCCACTGAGTCACCGTCCTGTTTGGCAACTGCATTTCCAGCCCGCAGGGTGGTTTGGGCAGGGGACGCCCTTCCTGGGGGCTGGAGGGAGTAGGGTGCCTTGCTCTTCTCTTTTGGGGTCCACATGCCTTCTGGGTAGCGGGGCCAGGAGGGCTGTGCCTGCCTGATGCTGGCTTACTGTGGGGGGGAGTCCCTTTTGGCTCTGACCGCAGCAGCTGGACTGGCTTGCCGGTGTCTCAGTGCCTGGCTGTGGGAAGTGGCTCCCGTGTGCCGGGGTCCGGGCGAGGGCCGGGATGGCTGGCGTTGCGGCTGCTCCCGGCATTGCAAGGGTCAGCACCGGCCCGGATACCGGCCAGCTCGGGAATGTTTATCGGAGCTCCTGGGGAAGGGAAAAACAAAAAACACTACCCAAAGGAAGGGATATGCGTCAGACATGGGCCTGCATCGCCCACCGGCAGCTGGGCGGGCTGTGCTGTGGGCTGTGGGCCAGCACTCGCCGGGCTCCGGCAGCCTGGCTGGGGGGCACCCATGCGCTCCCCCAGCCCTCCCCATGCCCAGTGCTGCACGGACCCAGCCTGCTCCCAAATCGCAGGGCCCCTCCATGGAGGTTTGTCTCCCCCCAGCCCTGCTGGCATCCTGTCGGCTGGGGCTACAACCCGTGGGGATGCTCTGGCTGGAGCAGGACCTGGCGATGCCCCTGGGCACCTCCACGGCTGCAGGGGTTACTTTGCTGAGGGAGGAGGGAGAGGGAGGATTTGGGAGGGAGGCAGATGTGAGCGGTGGCTGCAGCATGGGGAAGGCTCTGGGGTGTCTCATCACCGGGTACGTGGTGGATGTCCACATCCCTCCAGCCTCGCTCAGTGCTTGTGAACCGGTGCCGAAGTACCGGCGGGGATCTGGGGTGCAGAGGCTGGTCTCCGAGCTGCAGCCGGTTTGGTGGAGGAGGGCTCCCGTGGGCTGCTCTGCCCTGGGGCGGTGTGGCCAGGGGCTGCCAGGGGTTTGCCGGCCAGGTGTTTACTTCTGGGCTTGGACATCTCGAGGGTATCGAGTTTCTCTAGGTATGGTGACAGCTGGCTGTGAGCGAGCGAGCCCATCGCTGCTCTCCAGGGGAAGGCTACAGGGTGTGCCCAACTCTTTACGAGACATCAGAGAGTCCACACCACTCGTGGCCGTGGGGCCTCGTTTGCTGAGAAACTGATTTTGCTGCTTGGCAAAATCCGGGTCTCAAAGCGTCGGCTTGTGGGATGTGGCTGCTGGGAGGGACGGGGNGCGGCGGGGGCCGGGCGGCAGGAATGCAAACACCGGTGGGGGGGAGAAGAAAGGCCGCTGTGTCTGCTGCAGTGAGGCGAAGCCCGGAATGGGGGTGCGCAGGTCCCCTCGCCTTTCCCACCCCTCCCTGCACCGGGGGATGCGGGGGTCCCTGGGGACGGAGGTGGTGGCCATCCTGGGGGTTGCCGCAGTCCTGTTGCGGGGTGATGCTCCCACCGGTCCTGTGGGGCAGGAGGGATGCTCCTGCAGCCCTGGGTCAGGAGCTCGGCTTCCCTAGGAAGGGGTCTGCTGCCCGGGGCAGGGTCTTCCCCCTTCTCCTTGAAACCAGCGCATGTTTGAGCCAAACCTGAGAGAGGGACGGAAGCTGAAAACAGCATTACGTTCCTGCAGTCCTCGTAAAACTGCCTGTCTGGGACGAGAGTGCCGTACAGCCTGGGGTTGGTGTCTCCTGTGGATGGGAGGAGCGGTGTCGGATGAGCACAAGCCCGTATTAGATGTTGGAGAATCCGCTAGGGCAGGGAAATACAACCATGGCACCCCAGTTTTCTCTCTTCTCCAGACAAAGGAGCATTCGTAGCCTGCAAACCTCCTGGTGCTGACAGCAGAGGAGCGGTGGGCACGGACCCTACCTGTCTGTGGGACCACTGTGTCCCATGGAGGGGGGAGTTGCGCATCTCCCCCCAACACCGGCCTCGGCAGGTGGGGCTGGGTGGGGGCCGGGGGCCCTTGGTTGAGCATCCCGAGAGGAAGAGTGTGGCAGTGTGCGGGGCACGGTGCGGGACACAGGGCGGCCCTCGCCGGCCCCGTCCGCGGCGGCTCGCTGCCGGAGAACATTCCAGGGAGGCTGGCGCGGGGCCAGCGCCGCGGGGCAGGGAAAGGGGCCTTTTATGGAAGTGTTTCTGCATTAGAATAAAATCATAATAATAACGTGCAGGGGAAGGGAGCAGGAGAAAGAGGAACCCCCGAAGAAAACAGGGAGGCGGGATGGGAACGTGCCGGTGGCTGGGGAGGGGACAGGCGCTGGGCATCGCCCTGCAGGGACCAGGATGGGGTGGGATCCAGGTGCTCCGACTGGGGTGCTTAGGGCAAATCCTGCTTTTTATGGCCCAGGTCAGGGGAGGCTGAGCGGGGTGCACGGGGTTCCCATGCTGCCAGCGTGGGGGACCAGCCCCTGAGTGGTGTTTGGCACGTTGGCTCGATGCTGGGACGGGGCAGGCGATGGCTGGCTGGGGGTCAGCGCTCCTGGGGACATACGGCGGGGTTCGGAGGGCACGAAGTAGCCCGAATCACACCCTCCTGCTACCGCTGGCATCTCCGGGCCAACGCGGGGCTGGAGCGGCTGTTCCCATTGCTCCCGGCACCGACAAACAAGGTGCTGCCTCTCCCACCCTGGCGTGCTGCTGCTTCCCGGCGGACTGGGGTGCACGCAAAACCCAAGGTTAATTGTCAGTAATTGCCGCTGGTAATTAAGGTAACAATAGCTGGGCTGTTCAGCTGGCGGCTGCAGGAGCGCTCATGAGGCCGGGCTGGGGTTTGTTCCAGGAGCTGCTCTTGGCATCAGGCAGCCGCCCTGCGCCGTGCCGTGCCCTGCTGTGCCCACCCGGGGCTGGGGCTGCCCGGGCTCCCTGGCCGAGGACCAATGGCACTGCCACCATGGCCCTGAGCCCACTCCCGTTACCAGGCAGCCCAGCTTTGACCTCGGGACAGCGCCTGTGCTCCTGCCCGAGGTGGCAGGGCCATGGGCCACGGGTGCCCCTTGGGCGGGCGCTGGGTTTGCTCGAGGCGGGGGGTGACGCTGCAGCCCGGCCCCTTCCCATGCCCCATGCTGGGCTGGGGACTGCAGGGACTAATCCTGGCCCTCTTTCTGCTTCCTTGCAGGCTGTGACCCCCTGCTCCCCCACTGTCAACTATGAGCCGGTGAGTCCCCCGTGAGCCGTGGGTGGCAGGCAGGGCTCTGGGGATGCTGGGTGGTATGGGACACCCTGTTCTGCGCTGGGCGTGGGGCTTTCTCTGCCTGGGGGCTTCAGGCTGTGAGTCCCCCGCTCCCAAAACCACGGGGGTCCTGTGCTGGGGGTAATGGCACCCCTGTTGCTGGCTGCTGGGCATCCCATGTCTGAGCAGCATGAACTGGGGCAGCCCAGCCATCACAGGACTCCTGGAGCTGGAGCTTTTGGGGAAGAGGGGCTTGCAGGGTTGCTGGGAGGGACAGGCAGATGGGACGTGACCAGCCTGGGCTCTGGGGTCCCCCAGCACCGAGGGCCTCCCCTTTCTGGCCGGAGCCGGGGCGGTTTCTTGCACACCCAGAGATGGCTCTACCAGATGTGCCTTTGGCTCGGGGCGCCCAAGGCTGCGCGTTTGCAGCCCTTGTTATTGTCACCCTCTTCTTTTGTCCCTCCTGGGGACCTTTAATGAGCAGCCAGGGCCAGGGCGACACACAGCCCTTCCCACCCTGTGTTCTCCGGACACTGGGAAAACAGCTGGGCATCCCATCTCCGTTCACCCCGTCCTGGGGAGGACGGGCACGGGGGTGCTGGGCGGGAAGCCGTGCTCCCTTGCCATGCTGCTCTGGTCCACGGCAGGGCTCCGGGGGTGGCAGGGCACCGGGATGGCGCTGGGAGCAGGACCATGCCCGGGCAGAGGTTTGGGAAGCGTGGCATGGCGGTGCCCACCAGGCAGCATCTTGCCGGCAGAGCAGCCCCTCTGCCCCGTCCCCAGCCTGGCTATGCCTGTGGCAGTGGGCAGAGCAGGCACGTGGTGGCAGAGAGGCTGGCATTGCCCGGGGCTGGCGTGGCCGCCCTTCCTTCTTGCTCCGGACGTGTGCCAAGGCTTGCTGGGGCAGGCGCCGGGGAGAGGAGGCCCTGGCAGGGTTTCAGCTCCGGGCTCGGCAGTCTGGCAGTGCCGAGGTGGCCGTGCCCTGCGTGGGGCCCTGGGATGGGCACCCCGTAGCTGGGCAGGGGTCTCACCCGAAAAGCGGGTTTAGGGGACGACCCCCTGTGAGCTCATGAGGGCAGTGCATGAGCCCAAGCGAGCAAGGGAACGGGGTGGGAGCAGACCATGCTGCCTGCCCCGGGGCCCCACGATGGCTGCCTGCCCCGGGTTTAATCTCTGCCCGCACCCCCCCACCCCTGCCAGCCTCCTCAGGCACTTATCACTAGCAAAAACATGTTGGCTTCGAGCTGGGACCGTTACTGTGGCTTCGGGAGGAAATCGAAAGGGGTTTGCCCCGTCCTGTGGCTGGAAATGGCAACCCTGGCCCCGCTGCCAGGACCGGAGCAGCCTGGTCTCAGGGGTCCCCTCCGTCCCCCTGGTCCCAAGACCCCCATAAGCCACCCAGCTGGGTCCCTTTGCTGCGCCACCCCCGGGCACCCCAACCAGCTGTCCCCAGGCAGAGGTAGCTGTCCCCTGCTCCCTATATTTGGGGTCTGGACACTCTCCCCCACCCCGGGAAGTTAATTCCTGTCCCCAGCCCCACTTCAAAGGTCTCTGTGGACTCCAGTGGTGTGTCACCAAATTTGTCCCTTTTTTTGAGCATCTCGGACCCCCGCTCTACTCCTGCTGGGGTCCTTCGCCAGCCCTGCGGGGCCGGATTTATCTCGGGGATCTGGGGCTGCTGGTGGCTGGCGGCCAGGCTGGGTGTGGGGCCGTGCCGGGCTCGCCCCGTTGTTTACCTTCTGGCTGCGGGGTCTGACCATGGAGGATCTGGATGGGATCCCGGAGGTGTGAGGGGCACCGGGTGCCCTCCGTGGAGCGGGCGCAGGGTTTGGCTGAGCGCTCTCCATCCGTGACAGCAGTCCAGTGCGGGGGGGGCGGCTGCCAGGAGGCAGGACGGCAGTGTCCTCGGTACCTGAGCATCGCCCCGGCTCTGCGCTTGGGTTTCGAGGGATTCCGGAGCTTTAGGAAGAGCGGACATGTTGGCGGGCAGGGAAGGAAATGGGACCGCGGTGCATTTCCTAGGAAGGGCCAGAAATAGCCAGGGGGGAACTTTTGACCCCGGCCCCTGCTCTGTGTGCGTGTCTCTCAATCTCACTCTCCTTCTCTCTTGCTTGCCTTTTTCTCACCCTCCCCTTCCTCCTGCCTGCCTGCCTGCAGCCATCCCCGGGGGAGAGCATCATGAAGCAGGTAGACACCCTGGTAAGTGCTACCAGTCACGGAGGCTGATCTCTGCCTCAAAACCTCCCGGGGGGTCACTTGTGCCTGTCCCGTTGCTGCAAGCATCCCCCGCAGCCAAAATCCCTCAGCCTGGGATGCCCCTGTGGTCCCCTGACATCCCTGGGACCCTGAGCCCTCCCTCCGTGCCAGCCAAGGTGATGATGGCCATGCCAAAGGCCAAGCGAGTTGCCCACGGTTGGTGGCAGAGGCGGTGGCGGAGCCCAGCGGAGCAGGGGCCAGAGCTTTTGCCGCAAAGCCGGCTTTCCTGTCTCGGAGCTGGGGATATGTTATTTAATCTGTGGACATGAAATTGCTAAGACAGTATAGACAAACACACTGCCAAAGTCAACGTGAACGGCTTCCCCCGCCCGCAGCCAGCTTGCTGGCCTCCCTGCGCACCGGGGCTGGGACCCGAGGGATGGAGGCAGAGTGGTTCCCACAAGGAAGACAGTGAAAGCCTTCCTCACCTGGGAGCCGGCTTTGCCCCATCCCTTTGGTTGTCCAGGACATATTTCCAACCCCTCTCTGAACTGGAGAAAGAGTATCCACAGCTAGAAATATCCAGCAGGACAGTCAGGAGCCCTCTTTGCCAGCTTTGCTCTCTTTTGGGGAAGTTTCCTGGTATTTCTGCAGCCTTTCTCATGCCTCGCATCACCCTCACCAAGCAGAAGGGACCTGTGGGTTTGAGATGCTGCCCAGAGCCTGGGGACATGCCGAGCCAGCCTGGGGCTGGGAGGTGGACACTCGATGGGGCTGGGAGGGGGGTCTTCAACCCAACATGGCTGAGACCAGCCTGTCCTGTGCTGGGCTGGACTGGGACATACTGGCTTGGCTGGGGTCTCTGCTCCAGAGGGGACCTTTGCAGGGTCTTTCAGCCCAGCGGCGGGCAGGAGTGTTTAATAACGTGAGTGCTTGCTCCTATCAGCTGATTGTGGGCTGACTCTTCCTCGTGCAGGGGCTGGCGGCAGAGACAGCAGCGCGGCTGCGGTTAGATCGTGGGGGGGAGCAGGGCAGAGCCGGGGGGCTCCTGCCAGGGTGGGGGACGCTGGAGGGCCATGGCCGTGGGCACCTGCTCCCCGGGGCCAGGAGAGCGCCGGGAGCAGAGCCGCCATGCCATGGAAATGGATTAGCAAGGGTCTCACCGCCGTCAAGGTATGGAGAGGGAGAGGGGCTCTGGCATCCCCGCCTTGCTCACCCTCCCGTGCCTCAGTTTCCCCCTGTGGGAGAAGAGAGTGAGTCCCAGTTGCCCCATGTCAGCTCCTCCGTTGGGCGAGGCTGTGGTTTGGGAGGCTGCTGCGGCTGGGTGGGGTGACGGGCTGCTGGGGCTCCCCTGGCTGGTGGGTGCGGGTGGGGGACCTCAGATGTTTCTCGCTGTGAAGGTTTGGGGCAGAGCAGAGCCTGCAGTGGGGATCCCATCCCGGTCACCAGTGGGTGACGCAGGGACGAGCCCATGCTCTGGTTCAAGCTTGCTCCGCGCACCCTGGCTCTGCCCAGGAAAGGTTTTACCTCTCTTTTTGCTGCATTTTAACTCCTCCTTTGCTTCCAGCGATGCTGGGGGCTTTCTGGGGTGAGCAGGAGATTTGGGGCACCCTGGGGACAACCTGGGTGGGGATTGTCATCGCTGCCCGCACAGCCCTGGGTGCTCGGACGGGGCTGCTGCCTCCTAGAGCGGCTTCGGCTGGGAGGGGAGACCGTTGTCCCTGGGCCCTATGGGCTGCTGAGCCCAGCTCTGCTCCGCCGGGCAGCCTGACCTTGAAAGAGGGACGTGAGGCCAATGGAGGGTGATGCCGGCTGCCCGCGGGAGCAGCCCTGGGACTGCGCCGGGTGGGAGATGGCAGGTGAAGGGTGCCGGAGAAACCTCTCCCACCTCGTAAGTCGCCTCTGGGGTGCCCGTGTCCGGATGCCACAGCCCCAAGGAGGGTGGCAGCAGGTCCTGCAGCTCTGGGGATAAAAGGGACATCCCGGGAGGTGGCTATGGGGCACATTTCTTGTTTCTGGATCCTTCTGGGGGCTCGGAACGTGCTGCCTGCACAAGATGAGTCTTTAAATGACTCCTGCTTGTTAGCTGGAGATACTAAAACTAATGAGGTGTGAGTGTGTTTTTCCTTAGCGGTTTTTTTTGGAAACCCTGCTTTGTTTTTCGGCTGAGGTCACAAAGTCACCAAGCAAACCGGCTGCAGATGAAATTCTTGAGGCTGGAGAACATGCATAAATAGAAGTTTCCTGCTCTGAGAGCTCAAACATTTCCTCCCGGCGTTTGGCTCTGCAGAGCCGGGGCCAAAGCAAACCGTTGTGCCTGGCTGGCTCCTCGCCGCCGCTCGGGCAGCGAACCTGCCCTGGGCCGAGCCAAAGCCACTCTCTCCTGCCAGGTGCATGCCCAGAGCCCGGCTGAGACTGGAGGGGCTCTTGACATGCCTGAGACTGTCCCCCCACCCAGAGCATCCTCCGCAAAGGTCCTCTGGGACCCTGTGCCAAGGCACCAGCCCTGCAGTGCCCGTGGCGGCTGGTCCCAGCTGCGCTGGGGTTGTGAGAGCTAGGTTTTGCTTGTGGCCCTGGTGGGGGGACGACGGTGCCGTTGGGGCATTTGGTGCCACCAGGATGCTCAGCGGGTGGGATTTGGAGACAGTGATATTTTGTGCGTGTTATGGTGCGCAGCGTAGCATGGCGGGGGTGGGATGCTCCGGCAGCACCATCACACTTGGCTCTAGCTGGACGCCTGTGCTGGCTGCAGGCTGGGTCAGGGCAATAACTCACATTTCCTCTCTGGTTCTTTAGGATGCCACAAAATCCCCCAGGAGCGGGCAGTCACGCCGCAAAACGTCCAGGTAGCTGCCTCAGTTTCCCCTTCTGGTGACCATCTCTGCCTTGCCTGAAGCTCCCCCCCGCCAACACTTTGCTTCTCCAGATGTGCTAGAGCTGGGAGATGCTCCCCATGGAGAAGACAGGGGGGTTATGACCCACTGTCCCCAACTTGGGGTCCCCAAGACACTCCAACAGGGCTGGGAGAAGGGGAAAGGCTGCGGGCAGCCCTGCTGCTGTGTCCCCATATGTCCCAGCCCATCTCGCTTAACCCATGCAGGGTGCAGAAGGGTCACAGTGTCCTCTCCCCACGCCGTGTCCTGACGGCAGTCCCCTCCCTCACCCAGGAGCATGAGCCTGACCGCAGCCATGGAGAGCAGCTGCGAGCTGGACCTGGTGTACATCACGGAGCGGATCATCGCCGTCTCCTACCCCAGCACGGCCGAGGAGCAGAGCTTCTGCAGCAACCTCCGCGAGGTGGCCCACATGCTGAAGTCCAAGCATGGGGACAACTATGTGGTGAGGGACACGACTTGGGTCCTGGGGATGGGGTGCTGCAGGGGCTGGGTTCTGCGTCCTTGCCTCCAACGGGGCTTGACTCTGGTGAGGGGGGTCTTTGCACCAAGGCGGATGGATTTTTTCCTTCCTTGAAGCTTTCCAGTCCCTTTTGGACCCCCTGGGAGTTTTTGGCCATTGTGTTACCCTGTGGCAAGACGTTACTTGGGGTAATGTGTTTGGGGAAGCCTCCCAGAGGGGGATTTGGGGAGGCTTTGAAGTAAGGAAGAGGTGGGGGGTGGCAGTGAGGGAGGAAGGTGTCCCCTCACTCTGTCTTTCCTCTTCCCTGAAGCTTTTCAACCTCTCCGAGCGGAGACATGACATCAGCAAACTTCACCCCAAGGTGGGTCGCAGCTGTGGGGAGCAAAAGGGCTCGGGGCAGGGCTGTCTGTGGGACCAGCTCCCTGCTGCAGGCTGTTTGGGGAGGAACAGCCACCCTTTCTATCCCACTCAGCTGGTGGAGGAGCATGGGAGGGAAAGTGCTGGGACTTCCCAATGAGTTTGTGGGGTCTCAGCTTAATGCCTCCCCACCCCCAGCCCAAACCTGGCTGTTGGGGCCTCCCGGAAACCTCCCTAAGGCATTGTCCCCATCCCTGTGAACATGAGGGAGCCCTGGGCAGCTGAGCTGAGTGACCCAAAGGGTGGCTGAGATCTGGGACTTTGATGGTCCCCCCAGGGCAGGAGTCTGGGCAGTAGGATGCAGGGTTGGGGGAAAGGCTGGGAGGGGCACGTTGGGGCAACGCGGTGGTGTCCCCCCTGGGTACGTGCCCTGGACCTTGCATGCCGGCAGGCTGGGGACTGTGGAGGGGGCAGAGCCCAGTGTGGATGTGACCCCTGGCTGCCCCCCCACCACCCAGGTGCTGGATTTTGGGTGGCCTGACCTGCACACCCCGGCGCTGGAGAAGATCTGCAGCATTTGCAAAGCCATGGACACGTGGCTCAACGCGGCAACGCACAACGTGGTGGTGCTGCACAACAAGGTGGGCTGGACCCTGTCCCTGGGGCGCACAGTGGTGGGGGTCTGGGGGGGCCGGGGGGCTGCAGGGACGGGGCTGAGGAGCCTCAGAGGCTGAGGGGTGCAGGGAATGTGGTGGTTTGTGGTTTGCGGTGTGTGGAGGTGTTGGCATACACGTGCACTGGTGTGTGTCTATCAGGGTTGGGGTGTGCATCGGTGTGTGTGTGTAGGGACCGGGATGTGCGTGCCCGCGTGTGGGATGGCTGTGCCTGGGTGCTTGCAGGCACCACTGCCCCCATGACAACCCTTCTGCTGTGTGCCTGCAGGGGAACCGTGGCCGGCTGGGGGTGGTGGTGGCTGCCTACATGCACTACAGCAACATCTCGGCCAGGTGAGAGGGACACGCGGTCCCAGGGTGGCCCTGGGGCCCACTGCCAACCTCCATCTCGGCGGTGCTGGGGTGCCAATGCCAATGCTTTCTTTCAACCTGATCTACCCTTTTGTCCCCGCAGCGCTGACCAGGCTCTGGACAGGTTTGCCATGAAGCGCTTCTATGAGGACAAGGTAGTGCCAGTGGGACAGCCATCCCAGAAGAGGTGGGTCCTGGTGTGCATTTTGCCCCCGTGGCCAGGGTGGTTGGGTGCAGGGGGGCCAAGGTGAGTGCTCCGCTGTGGGTCCTGCCCCTGAGCTGCCTGTCCCTGCTCTAGGTACATCCATTACTTCAGCGGGCTCCTGTCCGGCAGCATCAAGATGAACAACAAGCCCCTCTTCCTCCACCATGTCATCATGCACGGCATCCCCAACTTCGAGTCGAAAGGCGGTAGGTGCCCCCTGTGCATCCCCCCAGCCTGCTCCCCCCGCCCCGCTGCCCCCCGCTGCCTGGCCGAGCTTGCTGTCCGTGGGGAATATTTTCCACAATTTCCTCAGCAATTTGAATTTCCCTTTCCCTCTCAGGGACTGTTCCCTCTTTGTGACTGTTCACTGTAGCAGGGTGCTACCCTTTTCCCACATAGATGCCCTCGGGGGGTGCCCCCCCTGTACAGGGCTCCCGGGGCTGGGCACTAACCCAAGCTGTGGGGGGTGACAAGGCTTTTCTGATGGCTTTTTGGAGGATGGCACCAGATTAGGGTTGGGGTTTGGGATGTAGTACCATGCCCAGTGCTGGTACGCAGAAATGGTCCCTCTCTCACAGACTATCATCCCCATCATCTCACCTCCATCCCCAGCCCAGTGCTTGCCCCAGGTCCTGCAGGACCCAAACTGGGCTATAGGGGCTTTACCCCTTTCCCACCCCATCCAGAGCATCCCTTTCTGCCCATTCCAGATGTTGCCCATGGCCGGTGCGGGCCAGCCGGGGCCGGGAGCGGCTGTTTGCCTTGGCTCCCTCCCTGTTTGGATTTCTCCCCCGTGACTAATCCCTGCCCCGGCCCCTCCACCCTGCCGGCTAACAGCAGCACGCCTTCTCTCCCCGCCTTGATGTCTTCCAGGTTGTCGGCCCTTCCTGAAAATCTACCAGGCCATGCAGCCCGTCTACACCTCGGGGATCTAGTAACTATCTCCTCACCATGGGGCTTCCCTTCTCCCCAGCGCGGGGGGCTTGGCAAGCGGGGGGAGATGGAGAGGGTCAAGGCCAAGTTCCCAGTGGTCCCAGTGCCCTGTGCTTAGTCTGTTTGTGGTCCAGGGAACCAAAAAAAGGGGCTTCCCTTTCCTTGGAGGCGGTAACTGGCTATACTGGGCCATACTGGGCCCTTCTGCTGGGAGGGCTGTAGTGACTCTGCGTATCAGCAGAGGGAGCCCGGGGCTGTGCAGAGCCTGGGGCTGGCTGTCCCCGGAGGGAGCGCGGACAGGGATGGGGACACCTCCCTGCGGGACGGAGACCTTTCTCCTTTCCCTGCTCAAAGAGCTGCTCCTCCTGCCTGGAATCATCCTAAAAGCCCTCTTTCTCTCCCCAAAAAAGAGTTTCCCCTCATTTTAACCTCCCTGTGGTTTACCCTGACACCATTTTCCAGCACCGCTCTTGAGAGCTGGTGAAGGCAAAGCAGGAGCCAATTTCTCCAGCCACCCGGATGCTGTGCCAGGGCTGCATCCCAGCCCGGGACCCCCAGCTCCTGGCCTCCCTGGAGGAAGCAGAGCCCCTCACCTTGGGGGTATTCCCATCTCACCCCCTTGAACTGGGATCTCCTTTCCCTGCAGCCGGGCATCCCCGTTAGCCAAGATTTACTGCCATCCCAACCTTGCCTTTCAGCTTTTAATAGACTGTTTATGGGATGCTGATAATAAACTCCAGGTTTATCTTGCCTGTGAAGTCCAACTCCCTTCTTCCCTCTGCCGACGCCACGGCCCGGAGGGACCCTCCCCGTGCCCCAGGGCTTCTGGCAGCGAAACTGAGGCAGGGAGGAGAGCCGTCCCCGAGAGCTCTCCTTCTGTGTCCTGTGCTCCACTCGACCCGTGGGAGCAGGGCAAATGGCTGATAGCGCAGCCCCAGCACTCGGACCCCGGTCAAACCCTCCCACCTGGGATTTTTAGCCTCCTCATCGAGCTGTGCCTCAGTTTCGCCCTCCTGTCCACCTCCCCCTGGGAATGGGTGCTCCTTGGGGTGGGGAACGGGACTCTCCTCTGTCACTGAGAGGGCCATCTCCGTGCTTTGCGCCTTTCCTGGCTGGGTTTGGGTGGAAAGGGCTGGTGGAGGCGGCACTGGGAGCTCTGGGGGGGCTCTGCACTGCAGCTCATGTCCTCCCACTGTCCCCCTCTGCAGCAATGTGCAGGGAGACAGCCAGACGGGCATCTGCATCACCATCGAGCCTGGCTTGCTCCTCAAGGGCGATATCTTGGTAAGGAGCCTCGGCTCAGCCCCCTGCGCGGGGAGCAGCTGGGGGACGGGTGGTCCTCGTGCCTTGGGACCCTCCGGTTCCCCCTTGCCCAGCCCCAGGGGCTCATCCTCACAGTTCAGCCCTGCTCCCCTCCACAGCTGAAGTGTTACCACAAGAAGTTTCGCAGCCCGACCCGCGATGTGATTTTCCGCGTGCAGTTCCACACGTGCGCTGTGCATGACCTCGATGTTGTCTTTGGCAAAGAGGACCTGGATGAGGCCTTCAGAGGTAACTGCCCCAGCATCTCCCCACTCGAAACTCCCTCTTCCTCCTGTGCCTCTGATACTGCTGCCATCGCTGGGATGTCTGGGCGCCCACCCCAAATCCGCCAAGCAGGGCGCTCCTGCTCCATCTGCAGGGTGCGGTGGCACTCGGGGACCGGTGGCAGTGTCATCCCCTTCGTTGCCCAAATCCGGTACCCATGTGGAGGGGCTGCCTTGGGGTTGTTTGGGGGCTGAGACATGCTGCCCCATGCTGGGATATCCCCTACCAGCTCCTGGCCTTGTGCTGGCTGGGGTGGGTGCCCCATGCTCCAGGCACATTTGGGGTGGCTGTCTGGGTGCCATTGGAGGGATACATGGAGATGGTCCCTTTGCTCTGCTCTCTCCCTTCCAGATGACCGCTTCCCTGAGTATGGGAAGGTGGAGTTCGTGTTCTCCTATGGCCCCGAGAAGATCCAAGGTACGGCTGGGTCACCACCATGAGGATTCGGAGCTGGATGCTGGCTCCTTTCCTGCTCCCCAGCTCTCTCCCCTGCTGCCTCCCTTGCCACCTCCCCCTGCCCTGTTTGCAGTCCCTTTGTCACCAGGGCGGGATGAGGTGTTCACGCAGTGATGCTGATCTAGGAGCACCCATGGGTGCCCTATTGCCCTCGCTCTCTTCACTGGGAGGCCACTCTGCAGCATTTGCTGGCCCAGGAGAGAGGGAGGGGGCGCTTGGGAACGGAGGACCCCCCACTCCAAAAAGTTCCACCCTAGGCACGTTTGCTGTCAGTCCATCTGCCTGTCCCTAGGCAATCCCAAAAGCCCCGGCCAGCCCTGTACACCTTGTTTGTGGGTCTTGATATACCTCCTATGCCCATCCATCCCTCTTGGTGCCCCCGTTCCTACGTGACTCTCCTGCCTTGCCCTACGGCTCCTGCCCTCTTTCCCTTGCCTGCACCTGCCCTCTTTCCCTTGCCTGCACCTTCTCTCCATCTCCTCCCTCCATCCCACCTGCACTGGCTCCATTGTCACCCTGACTGACCGTCCTGCCTCTTCCCAGGCATGGAGCACCTGGAGAACGGGCCCAGCGTTTCCGTGGACTACAACACGTCTGACCCACTCATCCGGTGGGACTCCTACGAGAACTTCAACATCCAGCGTGAGGACAGCGCGGAGGGCACCTGGGCTGAGCCACCCCTGCCCGGCAAGCACCTGGAGAAAGGTTAGGGCTCACGGGGTGGTCGGTGGCCCAAGTGTCCCCATGGGAATCCCGTCCACCCCAGGGAAGGGGACGCTGGCGGGCAGCAGAGCTGGGGGCAGGCAGCTGCTTCTGGGAGGAGCGTGGCCGTGGGAAGGGAGAGGAAGATCTCGTGGACTTTCCCTCCCGCTGTGGTGCCAGGGAGCTCAGGCTCTTTCTTCAGCGCTTTTGCTCTCAAAAGCCCTGTTTGCACGGAGCAGGGTTCAGCCCTGCTTCACGCCCCAGAGCTTTGGGAAATCCAAACCCCAAGTCTGTCAGCAGCGAGACCTAATGGGGGACCATTAGGTCTCCCAGCTCCTTTCTCATGGCGCAAGCGTGGTGGGACGTAGCCTGTTTCCCCTGGGAGAGGTGGACGCCTCACTGGCCCTGGAGGGTCCACGCCATCGCTTGGAGCTGGGAAAAGTCCCCTGAGCACCTGTTTGGATGCGGCGAGTCGGTCGCCCTCGCCCGCTTGGCAGGAACAGGCAGGACTTGTACGTCGAAGGGTGGTGGGCCCCCATCCCGGCAGTGAAGCCACCTGTGGCTGAGCAGATGCCTGAGCTTTCCTGGCCTGCTCCAGACAGGCGTCCCTGAAGCGGGGACAGCTGCGGTCCCCAACGTCCCTGAAGGTCACCGGCTGCTCTGAGTGGGAGCTGTGGGTGGCCGGGCTCACTGGGGAGGGTGGGGGCTCTGGGTGGCCAGGGTGGGTGAGGGGGTCCCTGCCTGCGGTGGGAACGTGGGGCCACACATGGGGTGGCTGTGCGGAGCTGGCACAGGCGCCTGCCTTGGCATGGGGTAGTAAACAGGCAACTCGTGACACGCGGGCTCAGCTATGTGGCGGGGAGCTGGGGGCTGTGGGTCGAGCCCTGAGGCGAGGGGACGTGTGTCCCCACCGTGAGCTCAGACCATGGCTCTGCCCCTGCCCCGAGCTGGCAGGACAGGCTGGCAGCCCCCTCCTGCCTGCGGAGACCCGAGTGCCTTGGTGCATGTGTGTTCCCCTCTGGCCCCTGGGGCAGAGCCACAGCACTCCCAGCCCCTTGCAGGGCTGCGGAGGTACCCCAGGGCTCCTCTCCATCCCCTCCCGGGGGTCTCGGTGAGTGTTGGGGCTGTGGAGGTCCCTTCATGCACCGGCTGGGCTGTCCTCCCTGCAGGGAGGGTGGCAGTGGGGAACGAGGGCACCTTGGATTTGCAAACACTGCCCTGGTTTGGGGATGAGCCAGGACTGCGGGAGGACTAAGCTGCAGGCAGGAGGTTGCCCTCTGACCTGTGCCAGCACAGGCAGCTGCGAGACAGCCCATCTTTAGGGGGTCACCCCCCGGCTGCCCCATGGGGCACCTTGAGCAGCGGCGGGGAGAGCCAGCGTGGGCTTGGGGTGCTCCCATCTTCCTCCCTCTCTGTTGGCACTTCTCCTCTTCTCCAGCCTGTCCCAGGCCGGGATGGGGACCCCGGTGCCTGGCTGTGTGAGGGGGGTCCCTGTTTATGGTTGTTCTCGCCTTATTTGGTCAGGGAATTGCACGCCACATTTTTGGCACCACCAGGCGCGAGCGAGCAGCGGCCGGGGGCGGAGGGGGGTGAGGCTGGCACAAGGACCCGTGCCGGGGTGGGATCAGCCGCTGCTCCTTGTCCCTGCCACTGCCCGTCCCCGCCGCTCAGCGAAGGCTCCCCGCAGACCAACACTGCAGCCTGGGCCGACGGGATCGGGATCGCCTGCCAAACGGTGGGTGTCCCCCGCAACGCGTCTCTGCCGGCCACAGCCGCTCTCAGTGGTGGTGGTTGCCCTTTCTCTGGCAGCTTTGGCCTAGTGTGGGGCACCCATATGGGCTGGGGGGGTGCCTGACAGGGTGGGGGTGACCCTGTGGGACCCCAAAGCCGGAGGTGCAGGTGGATGGCTGGGGATGGTGTCTGGCTGGGTGTTACCCTCGCCTCTGCTCTGCTTATCTGCGGCGGCTTGGGGAAGGGGAAACTGAGTCACAGCAGAGCCGCCGTCTGACCAAGCTCACCCAGGGCAGGGGGCATGAGAGGGGGATCTGAACCCTCACGTCTTGCTCTCTGGCCGAGAGGACCCGTCTGGGTCTAGCAGGCAGGGGCTGCTCTGAGAACCATCCCCATGGCACAGGCTGGCCCCATCAGCGAGCTCACCCTCCTGCCTCACCCAGGCAGGGTCCCTGCTGCCTGCCGGGCTCGGGCTGCCCCGTGGTCCTTACCAAAAGTGGGGTGCGCTGGGATACCCCCATAGCCCCGTCCCACTGCCCATCATCCATCCCCGCACGGCATGGGGGAGGCAAGCCGCTCTGCCTGCCCTCCTTCCTCCTCCTCGAAGGGGCTTTGGGGTCAGTGGCGGGTTCCTGCTGCAGTCCCCATAGACATCGGTTGGCTGAGAGGGTGTTTGGAGGCTGAAGGGTGGTGATGGGGCGCTTCTTCCTTTGGCTATTTTTGGCGTTCAGATGTCCTTTATCCAGAGTGGATGAAGGATGCTTTGCCAGCACCGTGGTGGCTCTCCTCGGGGTGTCAGGCTGGCTCCAGGAAGGCAGGAGGAGACCTGTGGCTGGATGCAGCACTGCTGGGTTTACAGCTCTTCGGAGGATCGCCGCAGAGAAATTTTTGGGGTGCCGCAGAGAAATTTTTGGGGTACTGCAGAGGCAGGTGGGCAAATCTGAATGGGGAACATCTATGGCCTGGTTTGGTTTTGCTGAGAAAACCCATGCTGATGGAGAACAGGGTGCTAGGGCCAGGATGGAGCCAGTGGAGGGGTTGTCCCCCAGGGTCTGGGTGTGTGACCATGGTGGGGGACACCAGGCTCTGCCATCCTGTGGCAGTTTGAGACGCTTCGAAAGGGCCGGGCGTGTGTCCCTGACCCAGCAGCTCCCTTGGACCCACCCTGGCTGGTCCTGCTACACCCAGCATCCACCCCCACCCTCCCCGCCTCCCACCTCTGTGCCATCCCCATCCCCACCGTGGGCTGGCCCTGCCTGCTGCCCCTTTTCACCGGGGCTGGAAGGGGGCTGGCCGGGCCCTGGCCAAATCCAACATCTGCGGGAGACTTGCTAAATCCCCACCTGAGTCACGGTTCTGGCGCGAGGCTCCCTTGCAGCTCAGCCCCGCGCGCAGGGCAGGGCTGGCCAGGGTGGGGAGCGGGATGAGCATCCCACCCCTCCGGGGATGGGAGGTCACAGCAGAGCCTGAACCCCATGTGGCAAAGGTTGGGGGGGTCCCAGAGCCCCCTGGATCAAGCTGGATGCCTATTCTGCACCTTTCTGTGGGGCAGCAAGCCCCTAGATGGGGTCGCTGTCATCCATTGGTCCCCCAGGAGGGTGGGCATCTCGTGGGGTACATCTTCCCTAGTCGGGCCAAATCCTGCCCCGCTTATCTGGGACTGAGGCCGCCCAGGAGGGCAAGCCAGGCTGTGCAGAGGCAGAGAGCCAAATGGGCCAGGCCAGAGCTGTTAAATCCATCGCCGGAGCTGCTGGCGGGCTGCTGCTCTCCCCCCGCGGCTGGATCTGTCCCCTGGCCGGGCTCGGCGGGGAGGGGAGCTGCTGGCTCTCCTCTCGCCTTCGCCAGCTGACTAAAGCCGAAGGAATCCGCTTCCCCCTCCCCATCCCGCCCCTCTCCGCCACTCTCTGCTCCGGCCGCGGCAAGGTAAGGGCTTGGTGGGGCGAGCATTTTGGGGGGCAGCGGGGACCCGGCTGGGCTGGATGGGGATCCACAGGGAGTGTCTCCCCCTTGCTTCTGGTTATTCCCCGTGGGAGAAATGCTGGAGCATCTACAGGCTTGGCTAGACGTTTCGGCTGGAGCGTGGCTGCTCCCAGGGCAAGGTCTGTCCTCTGACCTGGTATTTGGGGTTGTGATGTGGGGAGGGTGATGGGTTTTGGTCCCACTGGGACTGGGAACCAGGCAGTGCTGGGATGCAGGGAGAGAGGGATGGGCTGGTGGAGGCTCAGCCCCTTCTCTTCCTCCTTTAAACTGTTCTTGAAGTCAAAACCTGCCGGAGCGTGTGTGCGTGGGGCTGTCCCCAGGCAGCCAGGCTGGAGAGGGGAGCTCTCGGCCTGCCCCCCTGCAGGCTGCCCGCAGCTGCGCAACCAGGGCAAAAAATAAAAAGTCAGAGAAGCAAGCAAATCTTGGAGGTTTTGGGAGGATGCTGACTTGGCGCGTGCCACTATTTGGGAGCAAACGGGGCTGTGAGTCAGGGGGCTGGCTGGAAACGCTGCTCTCATCCCCTGCCGTCATCCGCGGGGGTGTGGGAAATGCACGGTTTAGGGGATTAGAGAGTGGAGGGAGCGTCACGTTTTGCTGAATTTGTTGGATCAATCGAGGAGTGGAGGCTTGAGCACGGGTTCAAGCAGGGGCACGAACATGGGATGGGCTCACCATCACCTGGACCAGAGAGTTGTCAGCACTATCCCAGCATGGATTTTGCCTGGGATGGAGCAGCGCGGTCACAGGCGGCTCTGGGGTGGATGGGATCCGTGCTGTGCCTCCTGCCACGCGACAGGGTGGCACATGCCATCCTGAAACCAGTGCTGGCACGTCCACGCTGTGCCGCAGCGCTGGCGGGGCAGGGAAAGGGGGTTGTGAAAAGGGTTCGGGTTTGGGACTGCCAGGGTCAGTGGCTTGGCCACGGCGGGTTTCCACTCCTCTTTGGCTGCCTATTTATTTAAGATGGAGAAACTCAAGTCTCCAGGAAGACATTTGGGCTTGCAGACCCGGCTGGGTTACAGCATCACGTGTGGCCTGAAAGGACATCCCCACCCCGATTGCTTTTTGGGGACAGGTGTCACGTGTGCACACAGGAGCTGGGGCAGGGCTGGGGGTCTCAAACTGGGGGGTGCGTCCAGCGGGGCGATGCTCAGCACCCGGTGCCGGGTGGGTAGGCTGTCCAGCTGTCCGTCCGCCTGTTGTGCCTATGAAACAGTTAACACGGCGCAGCCCTGCCTGTGGAGGAAGTGGTTAATATTCATAGCTAGGAGCTGTCTGTCCGGCTGTCCTCCCTCCATGGCTCTCGCTCTCACCATCCCTGCACCTCACTGGAGTTAACCCAGGCTGGGGCTTAGGCTTGGGCGGCCCCCAAACGCCTTCCCCGCAGCCTCTCCCCTTCCCCTCCCCGCTCGTCCCTGTGTGGTCCGGGGCGGAGGGGAGCACAACCACACCTCCTCACCTCCAGCCTGTCTCCTGCCTCTGCCGCCTTCGTCTCCTCCATCCTCCTCTCTGGCACCCCGTGTGCTGGGGGTACCCCATGTCCTGGGGGTACCCCGTATCTGAGCCCCTCTGGCACCCCGCTGCCACCAGGGTGCCCCTCTTGCTGGCCCCGTGGGACACGGCGCTGGGGAAGGAATAGCTCCCTCCGCGAGAGGGAAAGTAAAGCCAAAGGGACAAACGCCAACCAAAGCCAGCTCCGGGCTGTCGGCTCCTGTCCTGGACAGACACGCGGAGCCGGCCACAGACGCCGTTCGAGCTGCCACTGCACCAGGTCCCCCTGGAAGGCTCTGGTGCTGGAAGGGGCGAAGGAAAGGGATTTTGCTGCCCGCTCCTTCTCTTCATCTGGGATCTTTTCTTCCCCATCCCCTTTGGTAAGTCCTGACTTTGTTTTTCTTTGAGCCGGATGGGATGGGGGAAAGCACGGGGGGTGGGTGGGGAGTTCATGGCCGTGGTGACCCATGGCTCGGGGGCTGGGGTTACTTTTTGCCATCATTTCTGGGCACAGGATGAAAACAGAGCTGGGGGGCTGAGCCCTTCCCCATGGGACTCAGCGCACATCCTTCATACTGCAAAGGGTCCTGGGACCCCAGGATCTTCCCTGTTGGCTGATGCTCCAGAGATGCCCTGGAGCCAGGGCTCTGGGTGGTGGGGAGTGGAGGCAGCAGGTGGGATGCTGCTGGGGGCAGGACCAGAGGAGACACAGTGGTGCCCCAGCCTTATCGTCTGCACTGGTACAGAGCCCCGGCCAGGATTTGTGCTGGTGCACGATGCTGTGTGGTGCACCCCACTGGGCGTGAGGCGGATGGCTGGGATTTTGGGGATGCGAGCTGACCCCCCTTCCTGTTGTCACACATGCCCTGGACCAGTTTTTCTCCTGGGCATAGCTGCAAGGTGCTGGGGAGGGAGAGGGCAGAGCATTGCCCTGCCGGGGCAGTGAGCCTGGCAGCAGGCATAGGACCAGGCTGGGCTCAGCGCTTCCCCCAGCCGCGTAGATACAGCCGGAGCAGATAGAGCCGGAGCAGAGCTGTATCCGGGGCTGAGCCCTGGGCAAACCCAGCCCACGCAGGGATGGCACAGCATGCCAGGCTGGAGCTGCTCTGACCTTCAGGGACGAAATCTGACCTTGCTGGGAGCTGTAAACACTTTGCAAACAGGGACCTGGGAGCCTGCTGCTTTGGGGACGGCTGCTTCGGCTAAGGCAGCCTGTCCCCCCTTCTCTTGCTCTTTTTTGGGGGATTTTATTGAACTCCCCAGGTGACAAGTGATAGTGTGGCCCGGGGAGGGTCCTACGAGTGGCAGGGAATAGCAGGATTTGGCTCTTGGCATCTAAGCCCAGGGGTCACGTGGGGACGAGGACAGGGTGGGCGGTCAGGTGTGGGGTAGAGCAGCCATGGAACCAGGGCCTGGCTGATGGTGGAGGTGTCATGGCCCCTTCCTTGCTTGCTACACCGGTACTGCTCTTGGAGTGGGGACCTCCAAACCCCCACGTCCCTGCCTGGCTGGAGGGTCTGGGGAAGGTGGGACGGGGCACTCAGGGCTTTCTGGCTCTGCCATGGACTGCGTCGTGCCCCATCCTCACCCCACTTTCGAGACGTTCTCCCAGCCGTGGGGTGGTGCCCAGCCCACAGTCTAATTAAAGCCTTTCCCAGCTGTTTTCTCCCTTGGCGCCACGTGCTTTCAGTTATATTTATTTATTCCCTCTTCCTTTCTATTCCCCCGTCCTATTTATCCCAGCCCCCACCCCAGCTCTTGCCCTTTTTCCCGGGACTGGCCAGCACCCATTGCTGCCATCAGACGGGAGGGCTGGGCGACGGCCCGGCTCCAGACGATGTCTCAGCCTCTCTGGTGTTGTTGCTGCCCCTGGACACACTGCTTTTTCCTTTCTCCCTCCATGGGAAGGGATTCCCTCCCTCCCTCCCCCTTCTCCCTGGTACGGGAGGTGTTGCAGAGTCAAATGCTGCCAGTTCCAGCTGGATGAAGGAGCTCTGAGTCTCCGGGAGAAATCGTGGACCCCATCCTCATCCTTTCCTGCACCGAGTGCCCAGAGAGGACCTCGCTGCATGGTCCTGGGGCGTCTTCAAGCCAAGGGGGGGCTTTGGGGCTCGGCTGCCTCCTTGGGATGCTGCTGGCGGGGATTCGGGAGTGGAAAATCAGCGGCGAGGAGGGGGCCCTGACTTGGTAGGTCACATGCTGGGTGTTATTGCCCCCCTCCGCTTTATGGCGAGGGCGGTCAGTGGCATGGGAGCTGCCGGGGCACGGGTGCTGTGGCGTGGGACTGGTTAAGCCGTCCCCGGCCCAGGGCTGGCTTTCGGAAGTGTTTTGCTCGCAGATAGGAGTGCTCTGATTTCACACTATCGCATTAGGGCCGTCTTCCGTCCCTGAGTCAGCCGCCTGGCCCCCTGCCAGGGAAGAGTCATTTTTTCCTCCAAAAGAAAGTGTTTAACGCTGCTCGCAGGCCCTTCCAGGAAACCTCAGTGGGGAGCTGGAAAAGCAGGAGTCTGTAGCCCGACCGGTGCCGCACACGCTCTGGCAGGGGGGACACGGCTTGGGTGCCATCCCCATTGCTGTGTTGGTGGCCAGGGTCCCTCTGTGCCCCCAAAATCTGGCTACCCAGCTTGGAAAGGTTTAAAGGGTGCAGCTAGTTGTGACATTGGGGCTGCCGGGGGTGGTGGGACCTGGGGGGCTCAGAACTGGGATGCAAGTTTGCCAGTGGTGATGCTACCATACCCTGGCTGCCCCCCAGCCTTTCGGGGCTGCGGAGTGGAGCTGGCTGCTTGCACTGGCCTTGAATTGCGGGGTCAGGGCGCTCGGTGCCTTCCCGGGGAGGAGATGCTGCATGCTCAGGGTTGGGTAGAGGTGCTGCCTGTGTGGGAGCTTTGGGGCAGTGTCCAGCAGCGAGGAAAGGTGCAGGGCAGATCCACCTGCGCTGAGAGAGGGAAGGGGAAGGAGAGAAAGGGCAGGAGCCTGTCTGTAGCCAGGGAAGAAAATGTCAAGGATGGGCAGCTGGCTGGATCTGTGCATCATCTGGGAGGAGAGCAGGCGGGGAGGGGGAAGGTGGGTCTGTGGTTCATCTGTCCTTCACCCGTGGGCTGTGTACATCCATCCAGCTGGAGATGTGCAGAGCTATGAGGCCAGATCCTGACCGCCTCCGCCCGTCCTCCTACAGCCTATGGTGCATCTCCCTCACCCTCCCCATTCGCTTCCCTGGTGCCGTGTGGTCCTTCAGGGCCAGCTGAGCCCTGTGGAGCGGCGGGGCGGCAGTGAAACGACGCCTGACTGTGTGGGCAGCCCCAGCCCTCACCAGCCATGGAGGGGAATTGCCAGGAACGATGCCTGGAGCCGGGGGTGGATTTTGGTGGATCCCAGAGGAGCAGGCGGTGCTTGCAGGGCAGGGCAGGATGGCACGTGGAGCGGGGGGCCATGAGAGAACAGGGCTGGGGGGGGTCTGGCTCCAGTGTCTCTGCATGGTGGCGCCCATGGGATTGCGGAGGGTGCCGAGGAGACGGCGGTGCTGGTCGTTAAGCGTTCCAGCGGCACGGAAGAGATCGAAACCACTGGCTAATGGGACCCATTAGCTCCATGCAGAGAGCCAGCAATTGATCTCGGGTCTCGTGTTCGTTTCTCCCCTTGCAGAGGTTGGGCACACTCAAGGGCCCCTGGATGGGAGCCTGTACGCTAAAGTGAAGAAGAAAGACTCCCTCCACGGCAGCACCGGCGCCGTCAACGCTGCCCGCCTCCCGCTGTCGGCAGCGCCCAACCATGTTGAGCACACACTCTCGGTGAGCAGCGACTCGGGCAACTCCACCGCCTCCACCAAGACCGACCGGACCGATGAGCCAGGGGTGCCTGGGGCGCCCGGCGGCCAGGCGGTGCTGAGCCCCGAGGAGAAGCGGGAGCTGGATCGTCTTCTTGTTGGCTTCGGCTTGGAGAGCGCGCCACCCATGCACAACCACGTGCCTGGCCCTGTGCCGGCGCGCCTCCCTGCCATGCCGGGCCGCCATGTGGTGCCGGCTCAGGTGCACGTCAACGGGAACGCCGCGGTGCTGGTGGCGGAGCGGGAGACGGATATCTTGGATGACGAGCTGCCCAACCAGGACGGGCACAGCGTGGGCAGCCTGGGCACACTCTCCTCCTTGGACGGCACCACCACTGCCAGCGAGGCCGGCTACCAGGAGGCACCCCGGGTGGGCAGCCTCTCCTCCCTGCCCAATGGCCCCTCGAGTTGCAACGGGGCTGAGAAGCTGCTGAAGGAGGGGCTGTACGACAGCGAGCCGATCTCCAACGGCGGCTACCCTTACAACAACCAGAACGCCCTGATGGGCCACCACCTCTGTGACCCGCTGCCTCCCTTGCGGCCCTCAGCGTCTGCTCAGGACCACCTGGCCGGCTACCCGCAGCGCCCGCCGGGATCCCACACCCCAGGCTGGCTCCAGCCCCAGCCGCTGCCTGGCTCCCAGCCCTACCTGTATGGCTATGACCTCCCTGGCACCTACCGCTCCCGGTCCTTCCCGGCGGTGGACACGGCCAAGTACGATGCGACCCCGGCGCTGCCCCAGGCCCCGGCTCGCAGCACCAGCAGCCGGGAGGCCGTGCAGAGGGGCTTGAATTCCTGGCAGCAGCAAGGAGGGAGCCGGCCGCCTTCCCGGCTGCAGGAGGGTGGTGTGGAGAGCCACAGTCCCAGCGTCTCCAGCTGCAGCCCTCAGCCCAGCCCGCTGCAGCCAGTGCCCCCGCACAGCCACAGCATGCCCGAATTCCCCCGGGCACCCTCCCGCCGGGAGATCGAGCAGTCCATCGAAGCACTCGACGTCCTCATGCTGGACCTCGCGCCCGCCGTCCACAAATCGCAGAGCGTGCCTGCTGCTGCCTGCCAGGAGAAGCCAGCGGGACCCCTGCTCTCTTCCCTCTCGGCCCAGCCCATCACCAGTCTTTACGCCCAGCCGGCTCCGCAAGTGGTCCAGCCAAGGTCTTTCGGCACCTCCGTGAGCCCCGTGGTCTCCGAGCCTGGGGGCAAAGCCTATTCGCCCGGGGAGCCAGACTATGGGATGCACGAGTACCGGGAAACCTACTCGCCCTACAGTTACCAGCCCGCACCTGTGCCGGAGCCGAGGAGCTACAGCCATGCCCCGGCCGGAGCACCGATGGGCATCCTCCCACTCAGCACCTCCTACAGCCCCGTGGGGTCTCAGCAGCTCCTTGTGTCCTCCCCGCCTTCCCCTACCGTCCTGCCACAAACCCAGATGCCCCCCAAGGGACCAGAGAGCTATGAAGACCTGTCGAGGTCGGCAGAAGAGCCCTTGAATCTGGAGGGCCTGGTGGCCCACAGGGTGGCAGGTAGGACACTTTGATTCCTTGGGGGGGACGGGGGGACCGCATGTCCCAAGAAGCTGGAGCCTATGGGGGTGGTGCACGGTGGAGCCAGGATGGGAGATGCAGCGACTCCTCGTCCGTGCTGGATCCAGGCTTGGGACTGGACCACCCGCCGTG
Source organism: Fregata magnificens (assembly GCA_013389945.1). NCBI lineage: Eukaryota > Metazoa > Chordata > Aves > Suliformes > Fregatidae > Fregata > Fregata magnificens. The sequence goes on from WAAD01037377.1 coordinate 108,872, forward strand.
GGGGCATGACGCGCAGGGGAGCAGCCTGTGCCCCTCTCCTTCGCCGAGACCCCCCTTGCAGCTCGCCGTCTTGCAGCAGCATTGCCCAGAGGTGGGGAGAAGGGGTGGCTGAGGGGGTCAGGCCCCCCATCCTCACCCCTTTGGTGTATGGGGCTGGTCTGTCTCCTGCGGCAGGGCTGCTTGCTGGGTCCCGGGGGGATTTCTGCCTTTCAGGGAGAATATGGCTGAGTTTGGGAAGATGTTTTCAGCTCTGGCTGAGGGTGTCCTGCCTTGGACATGATGCTCTCCCTGCCTGAAGTGTGCTCTGGTGTAAGGTCCCAGCAGAGCACTTGCCTTGTGTGTAATGTACTTAGGCTCCTCCCTGATTTCAGCCCCCGCTTTCCCCGCAGCGTGCTGGGCTTGGTGCTCGGACCACCTCCTTGGTGCTCAGACCTTCTCCCTGGGCTGTCGGAGCAGGGGGGGCCAGGGTGCAGTCTGGCAGCAGCCTTTCTGCCCCAGTGGCCCAGCCAGCTTGGCCCCGGGCAGTGTGAAGCTGGACCTGGCCTTGGGGCGGTGGTCAGGGGCTGGGAAGGCATTTCCCAGCCCTGCCAGAGGGGTTTGGTGCAATGCTTGGCTGGGTGCAGTGCTGAGCATTGGTGCTGTGGCTGGATGAAGGCATTTGCTCTGTGCTGCAGAGGGGAAACCGTGTCCTCTGTCTCCTTGCCCTCCCGTGGCTCTGGCTCGGGGACTTTGGGGACGCAGAGGGTCCCAGACGCCCTGGAAGGAGGTGCTGTGGCTCTGCAGCACCTCGGTGCCCTCCCTCCCCGCTGCTTCGGCTGCAGTTGTTGAATTGTGGAGCGACATTTGGGAAGGGTTCGGGGCTGCGGCCAGGCTGGGGGCCAGCTCGTGATGCTGGGGCTTGGCAGCTCCGTCCCTTCCAGCTCTGTGCTCAGTCCAGAAACTCGCCCGGCATTAGAGGGAGGGGGAAAAAGCTTGGCTGGAAAAATCCAACAGCACCAACCTCCCAGGCGCGAGGGCTGAGTCATCGTGGCATCGTGGCGGGGGGCAGGAGGGGTGCCAGGGGTGTGGAGGGGGGTGTGGAGGGGTGCAGAGGTACTGGGGGCAGTTTGCTTCCATCTGAACCTGACCTCGGTGATCCAGGCCAGATCCACAGAGGGACCAGGGCTTGCACGGAGAGTTTAAACAAACCCAAGAACACACGGATGCCCAAACCGTGATGTATGTCTGGACTGAATAGTATAAGGAGCAGATCCCCCCCGACTGTGGAGGGGAAAAAATGGCGTGGAAAAGAGGAGAGCCTCAGGAGAGGAGGAGCAGTATTTGCAGTGGATGGGAAATGGATGTTTGATGGTGTCTACCAAAAAATCCATCCCCCCCAACCCTGGAGTCAGGTCCTCAAGGCTGGGCTGGGGTCACTCTCATCCCCCTGCAGCCACTGGGCTTCCCGGGAGGAGAGGTGTCTCGGGGACGGTCCCCAGCCCACGGCCACCTGTCCTTGCTGGAGCCTGGCCGTCTGTGCCGAGGCAGGGACAGCGCAGGCGGGTGGCCTGACCTCTGGTGGGAACGAGGTGTCCTGAAGCCAGCGCCGAGAGGGGACGGCCGATGGGTATGGTGGGGCATGGACGGGTTTGTTTACATTCCCTGCTGCTATAAATTGCCTGCGTGTCCTGGCGCAGTGACGAGGAGCATCTCACACCTCCTCCATGCCCGGTGGGGGAGCGCTCCTGTTCCCACTGGTGATGGAGGGGAAGAGATGGGATGGGGCAGTGCTGGCATCCCCAGCGCCTTCCTGCAGAGAAGAGCTGGTCCTGCCATTCTTCACTCCCCATCATCTCCCAGCGAGGCATCCAGGGCCATCCCTTCTTGCCCCAGCCACGGGCATCCCATGATGGACGGGACCTGCACGGTGCCATCCCCAAGGGGACACTCATGGGGCATTTGTGGCATTGCACAAGGCCATGTGTGGCTGGGAGCCACCATTGATTTCCCGTATGGGTTTAAGTGGTGCCTGGAGCCAGGCAATTTGGGTGATGGGAAAGCAGCTCCAAGTGGGATCTGAGCTCTCTCGGACCCCAAGCGACCTCAGGCTCATCTGTTGGAGCCCGACTAATATTTTCTCTTGTTTTCTCTCTCTCTCTCCCTATTGTATCTCGTGACATTTGTCCTGTCTGCCCCTTCCTCTCCCCATGGGGGACTGTGTCTGTCCCCTGTGACCTCCCACCCTCCTTGCACCCCCCATCCTGGTACGCTGGCAGAGTACAACGCCAGGCTCAGGGACCTCAACAAGAGCACCAAAGCCCCCCGTCCTCCTCTGAACCAGCAACGATCCTTCTCCTTCTCCGGTTCGTTCATTCCACCTCCCTCCTTCCTTGTCCTCCATCCTTCCCCGTCCATCCTTCTCCTTCTAACTGTCTCCTCCCTTCTCCTCCTTCCTTCCTTTTCCCTTTTTCTCTCTCCCTCCTTCCCCCTCATCCCTCCTTCCTCCCCTATCCCTGCATGCTGAGTGCTCCGTGTGCTGCATGGATGTGGGATGGAGGGAGGCTCGGGAGACCCTCCCCATGCAGGCTCGATCCCCTTTCTCAGCAGGGTGATGCTCAGGGCCCCCCTTGACCTCCTCCGGTGATGGGGGAGTCCTCGGCCCTGGGTGCAGACTCCCCTGCCCACGCTTGGTTTTGCATCTCATCCAAGCCTGGCACTGCTCTCTGGTGGGGTTTCATTGCTGGGCCGGATCCGGACCCTCGCTCCAGCCCCTCCGAGCTTTGCCCTGGCCATGGCTCACCCCTCGGGTAGGCAAGGGCTGGGATGCAGCTCCGCAGACCCCTGGTTCAGCCAGCTCCTGGCCCAGCAGGGTCTCACTTGCCTCAGTCTGGGGGTTTCTCCCATGGGTCCATCTGCAGCCGGGAGGTGGGCAGGGGAGGGCCCCCGGCTGTGCTCATTTTGGGGAGAAACATGGACGGCCACATCAATGAAGTGCCCTGGGAGGAGGGGAGCAGTAGATGTGTCTGTGCCCGGTGGGACAGGGCGAGTTGGGCTCTGGTGGAGGGTGGCACAGGGCGACGTCTGCTGCTGTTCCTCGTGCAGACAGGGAGCGAGTTTGCATTTCTCTTTTCCCTGGGCATCGTGTGTCCCTCTGTGGCTTTAACTGCTGAGTGCCGCATCCCAAGGGCCATGGGATGCTGCTTTGCCCTCTCCTCTCCACCGTGGGGGCGTCACCCCACCCTTCCCTGGCAGTAGCTTCAGCACCTCAAGCCCAAAAAGCAGCTGCCTCCTGATTTGGCCCAGAAATGCGGCTCCTCAGCCACAAAACCACCTGGGTTTAAATCCCTCCTGTTTCCTCCTCCCCCAGCTGTTGTGCTCCTGCCCTTCCCCAGCCCTAGAGCTGTGTTTAGTCCAAGGGCAGAACTGCTGGGAGAGACTTGCTGCCAGGTTAGGGAGTTAAATGGGCAGCAGAAGGGGTGGCAGTGCCAGAGGTGGTGGGGGTGAAGGTGGGGAGCGAGGTGCAGGCTGCTGTTTCCCCTTTGTGATTGGGAACCCCCCCTCCCACAGCCAGGCAGGGCATCCTTGGGGGGGCCAGTGGCTGTACTGTGGCTAAGGGAGGCTGTACGTCTGCCGAGGGGGCACAGCGAATGGGGGAAAGGAGAGTTTGTTTTTCAAGCGTAGTTTCCAGCCCATAAATCACCCGGGGGGTCGGGGGAGCCGTGATCAGAGCCTGGGTTTCCTCCAGGCTTTGCTCCGGGCAGCCCGTGAAGTTTCCCACTCTCGGCTCCTGAACAATGAGTCCCTTTTTTCCCCTCTCCTCCCTCCCCTCCCCGCTGCCCCGGCCGCTTTCCATGTCTGGGGAGCGGAGCAGCCAAAGCCTGGTGAGCTCCTGGGTTTCCTGACGGGCCAGATCCAGCACCCTGCAGCTGGGTGACATGCAGCCCTGGGGATGGAGCAGGGGGTCCCACACTGTAGATGTGTGATGTGCACTGACAGCCGGGCTCCAGCGAGCTGCGGTTTGTGCTTCCAAATGAAAAATGCAAAGCAAGGCGTGCGTGCATGACTCGTGGAGCCCAGTCCCTGCCTCTCCGCAGCGCTCAGTCGCTGCAGCTCACTTTGGGATGGGCCAAGGGGTGCTCCTGGTGATGCTCTTGCAACGTGCAGGTCACCCCACAGTGCACAAAGTGGAGGGGTGAAAATAAAGTATAAGGGTTTGCTTTATTTTTCATCCCCCATTTTGTTTCTCCCTATGCTCACAACTCAGGGCTTTGTTCCCTTAAAGCGAGGAGCAGGGAAAAAGATATAGGGTGGCCCTATATGATGTTACCCACGGCCACTGTGCCTGCAGGGCGGCTTCCCAGAGACACTCTCTGTCCCTCTGTCCCCTCCATGGGCCTTTTAATGGCTGTCCCCCATGCCGGCGAGCACCTGCAGAAGGGATCGGGGAGTTGTGTTTCAAAGCCGCTCTTAGTGGAATTTTCCAGGCCGCCTCCGCGGCTGGAGCCAGCCCCGTTGGCTCGCGTCCCCCGCCTTGCAGCCCGGCCGCCTCTCCCCCCGAGCTGCGATTTTATTGTTGTTGCCATTCACTGGACTGATTATTTAGAAATGCACCCAGGCCACCTCCCTCCCTCCCGCGCTCCCAGCCCTTTCCCCGCTCCCAGCCCTTTCCCCGGGGCCGGGAAAGCTCCATTGCGGGTGCCGGAGCGGTGAAGAGGGGAGGTCAGCGGGTGCGAGGCGTGGGTCCCGCACGGAGCCCCGGGGAGCGAGGGGAAGCAGCTGATGGCTGGTTTTCCTCCGCCAGCCCGTGGGAAAGGAGTTGGTGTTTGAAAAGTGCATTTCCTGGAGCGTGATGCTGGCCTCTTTTTTTTTTTTTTTTTTTTTTTTTCCTTTTTCTCTTTTTTTTTCCCCGCAATGTGCTGGGCCAAGGGGAGTGTGAGCACTCCCTGGCTCTGTGGGAAAGGCAGAGGGGACAGTGTTGTCACCTCTGCTAGTGGGGCTGAGACCGGGGGTCACCCTGCTGCCGTGTGGATCCCGGGGAGGAGCAGGAGTCCTGTGGGGCTCTGAGCTGCGCCCGTGATGCTCTGCGTGGTTCCCCTGCACTGAACCCAGCACCATTGTCCTTGAGCCCTAATTAACCTTTTCGTCAGGCGAGATGGGATGGAGAGTGTGTTTGGGCCCTGCTGGGTGCTGGGGGAGTTGGGGTCACACCCCTCATCCCAGGCCTCCAAGCCCCCCTGCCCTGCGCTGGCTTTGTCCCCGTTCCTGGGCTTTATCCCAGCCCACAGGGATCGCCAATGGGCTCCAGCAGACCCCGACAGCCTGGAGAAACCCATTCTTCTGCAGTGACTTGCTCACTCCCTTCTTCCCCCCAGGGTCTCGGAGCCCCTTGGTGCTGTCCCAGGCTGTGGGCACTGGTGGCTCGTGGTGCTGGGGTCTGGGAAGGAGGTTTGGGAGGAGATGGAGAGGAGATGCTGATCTCCCCTTTTAGGAAAGCTCCGTGCTGGGGGTAGCAGATCAGAAGTTGTTTGTTGGTGTTCCCTGCACCATCTCTCTGTTGGGGTCCTTGCTCCCAACCTGATGCTCCCTCTGCCTTAGGGGACTCACAAAAATGGGCTTTTTCCACTGCTGTGGTTGAAGCTGCATGCAGATGTGGGAGCAGGGATGCAGCCGAACGCAGCTGCCCCGGTGCTGGGGGATTCGGCCCTTTTCCACTGTGATGCTGTCAGGAGGTCCCGGTCCTCGCCAGCTCTGCAGGGTAGGGGCAGGCAGCGTCCCCTTCTCCTGGCTGTTGGGGCTGGGCTGGCTCGCTGGGCTGCTCACAGGATGCTCGTGCCCCTTGCACCCACTGCCGGGGGATGCCGTCCCTGAGCCCAAAACTCGAGGTGCTTGGGAGGGCTAATGCAGCGATCCAGCCACTAGCCACAACCCTGCCTTGCTTTTTTGCTTGGCTCAGGGCCACCGCTGTAGGGTATATCTGCTCCAGCTCAAAACTGACCATGCTGGTCCAGGGGTTAGATGCAGGTGAGTGCTGAAGGTGCCATCTCTGCTGGGCAGAGCCCCCTCTGCGGCACATGGCCCTGGGGAGACCTCTCGGATCAGCCCTGGAGCATCTCCTGCTGGGCCCCGTCTTAGCTGGCGCCTCCTCACCCATCTCACCCCGTGCTTGCCCCACAGGGGTGCAGTCCCGGGAGAAGCTCCCAGAGGACAGCGCTGTCCCTGCCCGCAAGCGGACCCCCAGCGACAGCCACTATGAGAAGAGCTCGCCGGAGCCCAGCTCGCCCCGCAGCCCCACTGTCCTCTCACCTGAGGTGGTCAGCACCATCGCGGCCAACCCCGGAGGGAGGCCCAAAGAGGTATGCTGGGGTGGGTGGGGGGGTGGCTGGTGAGGTGCAGACACCTCTGGGGAGGGAGAAGGCTTGGAGGGGAGTATGGGACTTTTAGCATCCATAGCATCCTGCAGGGTTGGGGGTTAATGATGCTTTTGGTGGTGGTGGTGTCCTGGAGGGTCTGACCCTTTCTCCTGCTCTCCCCAGCCTCACCTTCACAGCTACAAGGAAGCCTTCGAAGAGATGGAGGGTGCCTCCCCCACCAGCCCACCCTCCAGCGGCGGTGAGATTTCTCCCTCCACCCCAGCCTTCCCCGTCTCACCACAAACCCCTTACTCCAACCCCTGTAAGTGCCGCGGCTCCGGGAGGTGGAGGGGCTTGGTGGGTGGCTCTTGGCAAGCCAGAAATTCGCCAAGGGTCAGACAGCTCCGGGCTCCAGACACCCACCGCCACGTTAATCACTCCTCCTCTCCATCCTCCTCTATCCTCTGCATCCCACCACTCCATGCTCCATCAGCATCCCACTGCCATCAGCATCCCATGCTCGGCACCCTCCTGTTGGCTTTTTCCTACCCTCCTCTCACGGGGGTGTTTCTTGGATGGGATCCCAAGGCGGGATAAGGAGAGAGGCAGGATACAAAAGACATCATCTTTTCACCCCATCCCAGTGCTGCACCTCCCCATCTTTCCTACTGGCATGGCAAGAAGGGCAGTGAGGCTGCGGTAGCAGGCAAGCCAGGGGGAGGCAGGAGGGACTGAAGACTGGGAGGGGGCTCGGGGCAGACCCTCGCATGTAGTGCCACTTCTCACTCACTGTTTCCAGGGCAGGATGGGGAAAGGCTGGGAGATGCCAGCCCTTTGCATGCAGCTTGTCTCCGCTCCTCCGGCGCAGCATGCCTCCTTTCTGACTAACCCTGACTGTGCAGTCTTGGTGGGTTTGTGTGGACCGGGTTTGTGTGACCGGCTCGAGCAATGAACCCCAATGAGCAGCCTCACGTCAGCACAGCACGACTCGGGCTGGACCAGTGCAACAGAGCAGCCGGTCAACTGGGAAACCCATCAAAAAGATGACAGCACCTCCCCTATCCCCACCAAAACCACTTTTGTAGGCTGGATGCTGAGGGATGCTCTAGGGCTGGGGATGCTTGGGCTGGGCGCAACCCCCTCTGATGCCACGTCCTGGTCGCAGTGGAGCCACCTGACCCCGTAGCTCAGCCCATGGGGCTCGACGCTGTTTCCTCCTGCACTGTTGCTGTTCCTCCCCTGCAACCCACTGGCGTTTGAGCCCCATCTCATGGGATGCAGTGACTGGAGTGTGGGAGCGTCCCCGGGGCATTTGGCAGCTCGGAAATGGCCCTGTTGTTCCAGGGGACCCAGAGACCTCGGCCCTGAGGCAGCAGCTCCTTGGCAGTGGAACATTGGCTCGTTTCGGGGGATGAGTCACTCGCAGAGGTGACGGGAACAGCCCTGCTGGGGACATGGCCCAGAGGCAGTGCTTTCTTAGCCAGCGCCAGCCGGGGAGGCCTGGGAGGTTTGAAGCTGCAGCTTGCAGGCTTCACCAAATTGCCCCCTGGGGGGGATGCAGGAGAGATTCCCCTCCATGGGGAGATGGCGGTCCTGGGGGAATTCCTGGTCCCGGGAGGACCCCGCCGCTCATCAGCCAATGGAGGTGTGAGCTGACACTGCAGCTTGCGGCTGACCAGATTTGGGGAAATTGGACACCCGCCGGGGAAGGTGCTGCCATCTCGGTTTCCCAGGGACTCGGCTGCTCGGCTGCTCCAGCCCCAGGCTGCTGGGGGTACCCGGCCTCGGGGTGAGGGTCTGGCTTTCCTCTGGAGCACCCACCACCCGCCGCCTCCTGGCCTCACCGCAGGCCCTGTGCCCACGCCACCAGTCAAGGATGTTCAAATGCTGATGGAGGGATGTGCCCTCTGCTCCCTCTTGCTGGAGGTGAGACCTGGAGGTCTCCCCCGAGGAGATGCAGCACCAGGGACATGGGTCAAACCCTGGGGGCAGGAGGGGAGAGGAGACGCAGTCGGCTCGGGGAGGTCTGCCCTGCCCCGTGAAACCCTGCCGCCCCGCACTGCTGATGCATCCATACCATAGCCATACATACATACGCAGCTCCTCCTGGTGTGTACGTATGGGCACAGGGGTACAGACCTCACGTTTGCATTGCCACCCCTCAGGGAACATGCTCTGTGTGAACATCCTCACCCACCTGTCGAGCTGGTCTGGAGTGTGGGGGGTTTTTTGGCAGTCCCACTGCCTCTTTCATGGGGGTGATGAGCTGCTCTGGGACAGCCTGGTCCCAGCTCAGCCAGATGTGGGGATCGACAGAGGGGAGTTAAGGTTTGGGAGTGCTGGGTTAGGGGGCGGCTGCTTGCACAAGGGGAATGAAAGAGGCTTCATGCCTATGGTGGGACCATTCCCTCGTGGGGATGCTGCTGGGAGATGGGGTCTGGGTCTGCCCTGGTGGGAATTGCCACCTTTCTCCATCCTGCCAGCCCTGCAATGGGGCAGACTGCTTGTTCCCGGGCACCTCCCGCCCTGTGTGCATCCCCAAATGGAGAAGGGGATCGGTGCCCTTCCCCAGGGTGCTGCCTCACACAAGGGCTCTTCCTGGCAGCCCCCGATTGCAGTTGGTGGGTTTGATGGGTCACGGGGGCTCTGAACCCCTGGGCAGTGACAGCTCCAGCCTTTGTGAAGCTTTACCTCCCATTCCTCCGCTAATGCTTTTGTGTCCCCCGTGCCAACAGTGCGTTCTCCCCCTGGCCTGGCCAAGACCCCGCTCTCAGCACTGGGGCTGAAACCGCACAACCCAGCTGAGATCCTGCTGCATCCAGTGGGAGGTGAGTGCGGGCACGGGGGCTGCAGGTGTTTTTTTGGGGTGGCATCTGTGAGGATACCCCTGGAAGGGTCCCCTGGCTGGAGAGGGCACTTCTGCCTCCCTTTTGGGGCCAGGTAGCCCTAGGGTCCTTGTCACCTCCTGTGGGGACCCTGGGACTGTGTGAGGGTGGGGGATGCTGGTGCAGCCCTGGGGGGCTCAGCCCAGCAGGGAATCTGGTGGTGGGGGCTAGAAAACCCTGGGGTCCTGCCTCCTCCCCAGCCCCATAATCCTCCCTCTCCCACCCCCTCCATCCCTTTTCCTCCCCAGCACAGCCAGAGAGGGTTTGCTCTCTGGGAGCCGAGCCTGTCAGCCGGAACAGTATCCAGAGCCCTCTCTATCCCAGAGAGTGGTCTCCAGGTGCAAAGGTCCTGCTGTCCTGGGGACATGTTCCAGAGCAGCCTGCCAAGCCAGACCTTGCTGCTCCCCAGCACCTGGGGCCCCTTCCTGGGCCATCTCAGGGCTGAGTGTAACCCCCCCAAAACCCAGCTGAGCCTGGGGGAGCACAGCTTGGCTGAGCCCACCCAGTGAGACCCTTCTCGTTCTGTCCCCAAGGGCAAGCTGATGCTTTTTTGGTGCTTGCTGGCTTTTCTGGAGCAGCCCTTCGTGGTGGCTCCCCACTGTTCCCTCTTCCCCACCTGAAACCAGCCTCTTGGGGTTTGGACATCACCTCTGGGATGCCCAGGTGGACCCTGGGGGTGTCCGAGGCCAGGGGCCCGGCTTGGGGCGCAGTGTCGGGGAGGTATGGGGCTCTCCTTTGCGCTCTGTGTGCCCCTGCCTGAGTAAGGGAAAGCTGCTTAACTTGGATTTCTCTTTCTTTCTGTCTCGCACCTCCCTTCTTCCTCTCCCCGCTCCCATTGCTCCCCTGCCCCTCCGTCTCTCAGAGCTAGAAGGGGAGGCAGGTGGTGGCTCTGAAGAAGGTAAGAAAGGCTTTTCTTTCTCTGTCTCTCTCTTCCCTGCTCATCCCCACTGTCGGGACCGTTGCTCAGAGCAGGCTCCGGCTGTCTGTGCCAGCAGCCCTCCCTTGCACTGGCCCCCAGGGATGTAGGAGCCTGAGTTTTGCCGGTACTGCTCCCTTTTGAGGAAGGGAACATCATGCCTTGTGTTGTGGTTTGCTCCCCTGATGTCCAAATTGGAGCTGGAGGTCTGTCATGTTGGGTGGTGATTGTCCATGGGGGCTGAGAGCTCTTTGTTGGTGCGTGGCATCCTTGCTGGCAGCACGCCAGGGATGCTGGCACATCAAGGCCAGCTTTGGATGAGCCTGGTGGGGGGCTGGGAGCAGCAGCCCTGGTTTTGGGCTCCTGCCCTCCCCTTCTGGCTTTGCCACTGCCGTTCGGAGTGAAAATAGACCAAAGTAAAGCACAAAAGGTCACCAGGCGCAGAGGCCACCAGCGTGCTGCCGGCTCAGCCGGCCAGGCAGCAGCACAGCGCCGGCAGCCGGTGTGCATCCTCTGCTGTCCGGGAGGCTGCCCAAATTCCCCCCACCTCTTCCATCCCTGCGGGGCTGCGCCTCTCCTGGGATGCCGAGGACTGAGCCGAGCTGGGAGGGCAGCTGGGGGGCGGCTCTGCCGATGGTGGGGGCACTGCGGGCTCCAGAGTGGCACGTCTTCTGGGGGGATGGAGGCTTCAGGAATGGCTGTGATTCCCCGGAGTGCTGCGTGCTATCTAATGGTTGTTGGGTGGTTTTGCTTTCTTCTTTAGTGAAACTTTGGGCCCTTGGGGCTGGGATGGGGAACTATGTGTTCAAGATGGGTTTTGGGGAGACAATATCTCTTCTTGGTGAGTTTGTGATGCTTGCCGTGGCCCCAGGAGCCATCAGCGTTTCTCCCCCGGAATTCCTCAAAATGCCCATAACCCAAACCTGAATATTGTGTAATACTGGAGAAAGTGTTTGCTTGAAGAATTGTTCTGTTTCCAGAGCTGATTTTTCAGCGATGGCTTCTTGGGTACAGTAAAGGATGTCCAGTGACCCCGTGCTGGCCGGGCTGAGTGGCCACCACCAGCCTCTTGCTCTGCTTTTGTCCTTCTTCCTCTTGGATAACATGATGGTTTTGGGGGAGTTAAATCTGCAGTCCTGAGCAGGGACGGGTGTTTTGGCTTAAGAAAGCTTTGGCTTAACACCCTCTGCACCCAGCTCCACGAGGATCCCTGCCCCACTGGGCTCTGCTCAACTGCTCCTGGGACCGGGGGATGCTCTGGCAGCACGGGAGCTCAGGGCCTGGCTGCCACCTCTGAGGAGGCTTTAAACCAGCCTGGCACAGTCGCAGTGCTGGGGATTTCTGGCTGGAGCACAGCCCTGCTTGGATTCGGGATTCCCGAATGACTGCCCACCCCCCAGTGACTCAAGGCCTCTCTATTCTCCCACCGTCTTCCCGTCTCTGGAGCCTCTTCCAAGAAAACACTAGGAGGCAAGATCTCATTTTTTCAACTTAACAAAACCCTGCCTGAAACTTCCCAGATTTTTTTTTCTTTTTTCCCATATTGAACCAAACGACTCGAACACGTGCCCACGGTCACACACCTCACTGTGGCACACGTGTACTTGCACACTTCGCATATAGCTGTCCCCTCTCCCTGAGCCCCCGGCTCCTGCCCCCACCTTTGCAGGAGGGGCTGGCATTTTCGCAGCCGTTTGCTCTTAACCTCTTGCAGGCTGACTCATATGTACTGTCAGGCTAATTTTAGTCTGGGGTGGGGAGCTGGGGGAGAAAAGTGAGTAGCTGTGAAATTAATTTAATTACCTAAGCGGCGATGAGTTTCTCGCAGCTGCCCTGGGCGTCCCCCTGGGCAGTGCCTCGTCCCTGTCACTCGGAGCTGCGTGTCCTGCCTCGGATCCTGGTACCCAGCCCGTGTTGAGGTCCTCAGTCTGGTTTTGGGTCAGATCTTTCCTGGGGTGGTTGAGCAGGACTGGGCAGGGAGATCAGCCCGAGGGATGGACGACTCCTCCCCTGTCTTCAGGCAGATGGGACACAGAGACACTGGGAGGGGAAGAAGGGGGACCCGTGACAGTCTTTTTCCTTGCAACCCCGTGGTCTGGCACCAAACATGGAGCTGTGCATTGGCGTTGCTGGCTGCAAGTGGGCCGGCTTGCCGGCAGGCTTAGCCGGAGCCTGGCTGTTATGACTAATAGTAATAATAATGTTTGTCATGCTAATTACTACTGCAGAGCTGCCTTGGGCATGGCCAGCCTGGAGCCAGGGACCTGCAAGGATGCCCGGCCCATAGCATTTGACGCCAGTGGGTCTCGCTTAGGGTGTTGTGCCCCAGCACGGAGGCAGTCGGTGGCACGTGCCAGCTGAAGTGTGACACGGCTACAGGGGCATGGGGGGACGGGGCTGAAGGTGCAGCCCCTTCATCCGGCGCAGGTTTTGCGGGGGGGCTGGGAGCTGTGGGGGCTATCATAGGGATGGGGACCAGCCTGGATGGAGCAGGAGGCAGGGGGGAAAGGGAGGAGGGAAGGCTGGGTCTGGTGGCTGCCTTGGCTGATGACGGCCAGCCCAGCCCGCTGCTCCTGGCACGGGACAGCTCTGTGGCTCCAAAGGAAAATTGCTTTTCTTGGTCGTGCTCGTGAGCTCCGGTTTCAAGCCGGGCTGGGAGTGAGTGTTGGATACTGCAGTGGAAATAGCTGGAGCTGCTCTCTGGTCTGCTGCTGGAGATGGCTGGCAGAGGTGGGCCGTGTGGGGCAGGGACCACTGGGCATCGTCATCAGTCCCGTGTGAGTCAGCACAGGCTGGGCAGAGTCACCAGCTCTATTTTTAGGGACTGGGGATGAGCAGGGAGCACAACGTGTGCTGTGTGGCATCCCGGGCAGGGAGGGACGCTGACTCAGAGCAGGGCGGAGGGGCTGTGGCGCTGGAAGGGACTGCGGTCCTACGTGCTCTGGTCCCCTTGGGGAAAGGGGTGGGCACAACCCCTGTCCCTGTGCCCTGGCTGGGATCTTCAGCATCCATTGAAGCAACGTAAATGCCCATATAAGCCAGATGTGTTTTTGCACAACCCCTGGGGGAAGAGGGACGGGGGAAATGTGCAGCTGGAGGAGCTCAGCTCAAGCACCTTCACTGGCTGAAAAGGGGATACCGGGAAGGGCGTGGCCCCTTCCCGTGGGAGCTGTGGGCTCATCCGTTTCCCTTTCTCTTTTGCTGCAGAGCCCAGGAGCTACGTCGAGTCGGTGGCCCGCACGGCCACGACGGGCAGGGGAGGGACCCTGCCCACCGTCCAGCCTGGGGGCCCGGAGGTGCCCGCCAGGAACGGCGCCTTCGCCAACTCCTTCACTGCCCCCAGCCCCGTCTCCACCAGCAGCCCCATTCATAGCGTGGACGGGTAAGGCAGCGGGTGCAGGTCCCGGGGGCTGGTGGGGCCGGGGCCGAACCCTGCTTGCTGCACAGGCTTGCTCCCACTTTGAAATTGCCTTTGCAAGGATCCCCGTCTCCCCACGCAGGGTTTAGGGGTCCTGGCTAACCATATGGCTCAGTGTCCTGAGGACACAAAGCTGGGTCACTGGTGGTCGCTGGTGGTTGCTGGTCCTTGGCAGCATCTCTCTGGGAACCTGGCCCTCAGGGCAGAAGGAGGGATGGGGTCTGTGCTAACCCCTAGCCCTGGGTGGGGCTGAGAATTGGTGCCCTGTGGTGTGATGGAGCCATCGTCCCCGTCCCCTCTCCACCCTGCCCATGGGGTGTCCTGCTCCAGCTCACCTGGCCAGGCTGGCAGGGAGGAACGAACCCGGTGTTTTGCTGGGAGAGGAGCTGAAAAAAGGGTCTGTCTTCCAGAAAGTCATATTTTGAGAGGGCATTGGGATGCATGGGGGAACTAAAGCTGCCTCCAGTTGCTTTCATGCAGCTGGCAGGACCCATCCCACCATTGCCTCTGAGCAACTGAGCAGCTCGCTGGCACCATGCCTCGGTTGCCCTGTGCGCCACTCACAGGAGGGTGCCAGCCAGCAGCAGGAATGAGGGATGGAGCTGAATCCTCCTTCTTCTCATCTCTCCTCAGGGCCTCCCTCCGCAGCTACCCGTCAGAGGGCAGCCCCCACGGCACGGTTACACCTCCCCACGCCTTGGCTGAGCCTGTTTACCGGTCACCTGTCGGCTCGCAGGTGCCCTCTGCTCACAGCAGCTACCAAAACTCGTCTCCGTCTTCCTTTGCAATGGTCCAAGGCGGAGTCCCGGGCTCGGCGTACACCAGCCCTGAGTGCCCCGATGGCCAAGCCAGCCTCCAGCCGGACCCCCAAGCTCGGCCGCAGCCGCAGGTCAACGTGGTGGGGGTCCACGTCCTGCCGGGGAGCCCCCGCACTCTCCACCGGACAGTGGCTACCAACACGCCGCCCAGCCCTGGCTTCAGCCGAAGAGCCGTCAACTCTGGCATGAGTGGCGCTCCCGGCAGCCCTGGGCTGGGCAGGCATGCCGTGGCGGCTCATGGCAACCTGGTGGTCCCACCAGGGAGCCCCAGCCTGGCCAGGCATCAAGCCGCAGCGGCTGTCCCCCCTGGCAGCCCCCTGTATGGCTACCCCAGCCCGGAGGAGAGGCGCCCGACGCTGTCTCGGCAGAGCAGCTCCTCCGGCTACCAGCCTCCCTCCACGCCGTCCTTCCCCGTCTCGCCGGCGTACTACCCCGGCACAAGCACGCCGCACTCCTCCTCCCCGGACTCGGCCGCTTACCGCCAGGGCAGCCCCACGCCGCAGCCCGCGCTGCCCGAGAAGCGGCGGATGTCAGCTGGGGACCGCTCCAACAGCCTGCCCAACTACGCCACCATCAATGGCAAAGCGTCCTCGCCCCTCTCCAGTGGCATGTCCAGCCCCAGTGGTGGGAGCACCGTCGCCTTCTCCCACACCCTGCCGGACTTCTCCAAGTTCTCCATGCCAGGTAGGGGGTGCTGTCGGAGGTCCCCGTGTCCGCCTGCCCTGCCCAGGGCTCTCCCCTCCTCCTCCTTGCCAGCCGGTGGGGAAGGGGTTGCAGCCATGTCCTGATTTACCCCTTCTGCCCATCTGCAAACCGACGGCACCAGTGGGGCTCGGGCCATTTCCTGCGCTTTCTGGCAAATCCAAACAGGAAAAGCACTGACCCAGCATCGCTGGTGTAAACAGCGCCCAGAGTTGTGTACGGGGAGATCAAAGCGCCCGGAGGCGGCTTTTCTCCGCTGTGGGGATGCACTGACCTCCCGGCCCTGTTCCCGGCAGGCTTTACCCTGCCAAGACCCCGCTGCGGTGCTGCCTCCTCGTTTCAAATGGTGTGCCTGTCCCGGGTGCCACCACGCCTGGAACGCCTTCGCTGGCTCCCATTACGGGACATCTCAGTGACGCCAAGATCGGGCCGATAGGACGAGGGGAATAAAGCCGTGGGGCAGTGGTGGCTCCGGCTGCCGGGCAGGTTTTGCTGCCGAGTGGGCAGCCCTTTGTGGGCATGTTGGCGCCTGCCCCAGCCCTGTGACTTGCCGTGGCTGGGGACCTTTCTCAGCTGGGAAGCGCAAACAATTAAAAACCGTAACAATTAGCAAGCGGGCTGGGGAGGGGAGTGAGCCCCCCGCCTCTCTGAAGGCGACCAGATTGCAGAGGGCTGATAACACGTCTCCAGCAGAGATGCTATCCGGCCTGCCGGGTTGTTTGCTCAGTTGTTTTTGGAAAGCAGGTGGTTGGAAACGTTGCCCGAGCAAAGGGGTGGCTTCATGGCCAGAGGACCGGCTCCCATTGGGGCCATACCACTGATGGGCACCGAGCGAGGCAGGGCAGGGCTGGGGCCAGGGGCTGCATTTCCAAGGGTAGGTCGACCTGTCCAGTTCTTCTGCACGGAGAAAAGATAAGGGAAGGAATTTATTTTTATGATGAACGAGCCAAATCTTGAATGTTAGGGAGCAGCGAAGGTCCTCTGAAGTCAGGGGATCTCCCCACCACCCCCTGGACACATCTCTTTCCTCCGACAGCTTTCATTTCACCTGGCCAGCTCCCTTTTAAATTGTGAATTCCCATTTTGTCTCTGCCTGTGTAGCAAGGAGGCTTATCCCACGCACAGCCCTTTGAGGGCCCTTGTGTCAGGGTTTAGCTTTAGATGCCCAGCAGCCCCATAAACTCCAGGTCATGATCAGCCTGTCGGGGTATGGAGGATTGGGTTGAGGTTAAGGCAATGTGTTGGGGCTGAGAAGAGGTGAAGGTGTTAATGTTTTAGCCGGATTTGCTAAAAACTCATGTGGGGTTTTAGATACAGCATCTTTTAACTTTTTTCTTGTCTTCTCCTCTTCCCTTCCTTGCAGACATCAGCCCCGAGACTCGTGCCAACGTCAAGTTTGTGCAGGACACTTCCAAGTACTGGTACAAACCGGACATCTCCAGGGAGCAAGGTGGGTAGATGGCACGGGGCGAAGGATATGGTCAAGTGAGCCATGGTCAGGAGTCGGGGTGTATCTGGGATCACAGGGATTAGCAACCAACCCTTAGGGGCTGGATTAGGAGTGAAGGTGGATTGTGGATGCTCAGACCATGGCAGAGAGGGGTTGAAGCCCAGCTCAGCTGCACGCTTGCATGATGTGGGCTCCCCAAACCTTCCCCTTGGTGGAGGAACACTGGTCTGCACAGTGTGCGGTGGATCTATGCAGTTTAGGGTGCAAAGCACCCAGATCTTGAGCTGAGAGAGCTCAGAGGGGTCTTGGAGGCATGGGTAAAATAAGAGGGCAGAACAAGGAAGGGGCAAGGTGCCTTCAGGGCCAAGGTCCCAGCATTTGGCCCCTGGCCCCTGCCTGCTCTCCAGTGCTCAGTTGCTGAGAGCTGGGCTGGATGGGAATGGATGCTCTGAGATGCCCACGCAAGGGCAGCGGAGCTCAGGGGGAGATGAGCCCCTGCCTGGCCGCAGACCTGCTCGAGATCCCCATCCAGATGTGCAGGGGGCATGGTAACATTGTGGTGCCCGGCTGCAAGGCCGCAGAGCCGGGGTGCCCCAGCCCAGCCCACACCTGCTGGTTTTGGAGGGCTTGTCGGCTCTCACTGTGCCAGCATTAAGGTCTGCCATTCTCTCCTGCAGCCATAGCGCTGCTGAAGGACAGAGAGCCAGGGGCTTTCATCATCCGAGACAGCCACTCCTTCCGGGGAGCCTACGGCCTCGCCATGAAAGTAGCTTCTCCGCCTCCCACGGTCATGCAGCAGAACAAGAAAGGTATTGTGTGCCCTTCTCCATCCCACACCGAGATGCTTTCCATCATTCGGCCGGGGTGAGCGGGCAGCTGGATCTGCTGAGCCAGTCATGCCCTTGGCTATGTGCTGATGTGGCAGGATCCCTCCCTCCCAGGGCACAGGGAAGCACCAGACACCCTCTGCCCTGAGCTGTGTAGGGCTCAGGGGCATCTGCATGTTGGGCTTTGGCATGATGAAACAGGCAGTGTCTCCCTGGCCCACCAACACCATGGGGGAGCCTGGCTTGGGGTCAACCCTGTGCAAGGGGCCGGATTCGAGGAGGGTGTGCAGAGTGGCAGGGACCCCTCCCTCGAGCTGGAGCACTGGTTTCCACGTGGGACTGCAGAGTGGGAGGAGGAGTGGGGTGGCTCTGATGTGAGAACATCCCATCTCTTCCCAGGAGACATCACCAACGAGCTGGTGAGGCACTTCCTCATTGAGACCAGCCCACGGGGTGTGAAACTAAAAGGATGCCCCAACGAGCCCAATTTTGGTGAGTGCCCCCAGCATGCTTCCCACATGCAGGGTTGGGTTGGGAGAGCCTTGCCTTTGCTGGACTATCAAAGCAGACTATCTGGGAGAGCCCCCACCTCTCTTACTGCCTCTTGTCCCTGCATAACTGGGTCCTGTGGGCATTTGGAGCCTCTGGGGTCATGCACACGCATGAGTGCACACAAATGTGTGTATAGGCACAGGTACGTACCTTCCTGCACACACGTGTAGGACAAATGATGCTGCTGGGCAGGGTGGAGGGCGGGGGCTCCCCTTGTTCCAGTTATCCCATGAGTAATGTGCTCTGAGGTGCTGCACGAGGACCTCTGCCCCATTCCTTGTTCCTAAGGTGGCCCTGGAATCTCTGCTCCCTCCCTGAGCCCTCCGTGGGCATAGTGGTTTCAGCAAGAGGAAATGCCACGTGTGGCATTAGGACCACAGTGAAGAAACCCACCAAAAAGCCTGTTCCCATCCACCTGGAGCAACAATGACCTAACACCGGGGAAAGCCGTGCCCCAGCCCTGTGCTGACCATCTCCCCTCTCTCCCCAGGCTGCCTCTCGGCTCTGGTGTACCAGCACTCCATCATGCCCTTGGCCCTGCCCTGCAAGCTGGTCATTCCTGACCGAGGTAAGAGTCAGGGCCAGAAAGGAGCGCATCTGCCCCCACAGCCTGCCTGGGACAGGGTAGGTTTCCAAGCAGGGAGCAGCAATAACACCCCGTCTCTTCTAGATCCCATGGAGGAAAAGAAAGACACCGTGTCGGCCACCAACTCAGCCACAGACCTCCTCAAACAGGGTGCGGGTGAGTAGAGAGGGGCTACCGTGGGGTGAATGTGGCCCGGAGCAGTGGCTGACCCCACGCCTGCTGTCTCCCTTTCCAGCCTGCAATGTCCTCTTCATCAATTCTGTGGAGATGGAGTCACTGACGGGCCCCCAGGCCATTGCGAAGGCCGTTGCCGAGACGCTGGTGGCCGACCCCACGCCCACCGCTACCATCGTCCACTTCAAAGTCTCCGCACAAGGCATCACCTTAACCGACAACCAGAGGAAGTAAGAGCCCCCATGGCCACGTCCCCGGCTCCCCAAAGCCAACGGGGCTGTGATCCAGGGAGCGTGTTGGTGAAGGACATCCCTGGGGTGGCATGAGCCTGGTCGTGGGCAGGGCTGGACTTTGTCCTTGACTCCTGGAGCATCCTAGGGGAGGCCTATGGGAGTGTCCTCCATGCTGGTGGGGCTGGGCTCTGATGGGGCAGAGGTGGGGGCTCCCTGGCCCTGACGCTCCGTGCCTTGTGTTTCAGATTGTTCTTCCGACGACACTACCCCCTCAACACCGTTACCTTCTGCGACCTGGACCCCCAGGAACGAAAGTGAGTGCCCTAACCTGGGGGGAGCACATGTCCCCTGCCCCTTTCCCTCCCCCAGGCTCCCTGGCTGCTTGGAGCAGGGTCTTTGCTTGCTCCATCCCTCTTGCTCCTGCAGAGGGCAGGGATGGAGGGTCCCCTTGGATACCGTGGGGCAACACCAGCTTCTCCTGGTGACTTCTTGGTGTCTCCAAGCATTTTCGTGCTGGGGGAGAGGTGCATCAGGTTTTTTTCCATAGAGCCAAGCCTGTGCAAAGCCAGGCTGGCCCTCCAGCGTTGGTGTGGTGGCCCCCATCACGGCCCTGTCTCTCGGTGGGGTGCAGGAGGCACCATCCCTCACATCTCCTCTTCTCCTTGCAGGTGGACTAAAACTGATGGCAGCGGTCCAGCCAAGTAAGTACTTTCTGTGCTTGATTCCTCCCAGCCACTGTCGGGGTGGCTCCTGCTTGTGTTTGAGCATTGGCTGGGAGATGCCCCATGCAGGGCAGCATGAGATGGGCTGAGCTCCTTGCTGCAGGAACGTTTCACCCAAGCATGAGATAATGGTCCTGGGGACTCAGGAAGCATCTTCATTCCTGGTCAGAGCAGGCATGGCCCTTGCTGAACTGGCCTTACTGGAAACTCTCCCAGTGGAGTTGGCGGGAGCCAGGCCATGGAGCAGAGCTGGAGGTTATGTTGATGGCATGTGAGCCACCGACCGGCTCTTCCCTTTCCTCCTGTCCTCCCCATCCTGACCCACGGGAGCACAGAGCTGCTGGCTGAGCCCATTTCCAGGGCCCAATTCCCACTAATTTTAGCCATTGTGTTAGCAAAGGGGTTTTTATTAGGATGTCCAGCTGCTGGGATATTTCCCCGCTCCAATTAGAAATGCCACGGCCCAGGCCTGTCTCACATTCTGTTCCCCCGTATTTATAACTTGAGTTTGCACGTTCTAATTAAAAGAAAAAAAAAGGGACATTTTATTCATCAGGGGAGAGACAGACAGAAATAACCGCATGGTCTCACCCAGCTCCCCGTGTCCCCACGTGGCCTTCCTCTCATACCGGGTCTCCCCCAACGGCCAGCCCATCACACCTCTGTGGTTTCAAGAGTCATCACTCAAACCAAGGCAATGCTGTGATCATCTGG
This sequence comes from Fregata magnificens, assembly GCA_013389945.1. Taxonomy (NCBI): domain Eukaryota; kingdom Metazoa; phylum Chordata; class Aves; order Suliformes; family Fregatidae; genus Fregata; species Fregata magnificens. Next base: position 129,198 of record WAAD01037377.1, read on the forward strand.
AAGGTCCCTTCTTGGGAACGGTCTAGGGGAGGGTGGGAGGGATAGTCAGAGCAAGGCGGGGTTGGCCAAGGGTTGATGGAAACGCAGTGCTGGCCTTCAAAGGAACTGCAGCAAAGGGAAGAGTAGATGGGTCTTCACACAGGCTGGTTCGGGATGTCTCCCTCTGTGTTGTGTGAGGTGGATGTTAGAGAGGGGAAGGTGGACAAGACCATGCTGGAAGAGAGTGGTGGTTTTCCCTGGTTGAGCAACGCTGACAAACCTCGCTAAGCCTCTTGCCTTCTCCCCACCCAGGCTCTTCGGCTTCGTGGCCAGGAAGCAAGGGAGCACCACAGACAACATCTGCCACCTCTTTGCCGAGCTGGACCCAGACCAGCCGGCTGCAGCCATCGTCAACTTTGTCTCCAGGGTCATGCTCGGCTCCGGCCAGAAAAGATGAGCCGGTGCTTGCGGGTGATTCTTGAATTTTGGAGAAGGACTTGGAGCTGATCCGAGAAGGAGTGTGAGGAAGTGCATTGTGGGAGAGGGAAGTGAATCGGGGGGGAAAAGGGTTGGAATTTTGGAGGAAAACAGTGAACAACAAAAAAAAAAACCCAATGAAACCCCTAAAAACTCAACACAAGCCAAACACACACATAGAGGAACCAAAACCATGTATCTACATAAGAAAGCCACAAAGTCACGCCAGACAGGATGCATGTCCCACCGCAGGGAAGGTGACCAAAGTGAAGGCGGCAGCAAAAGGCCTGTTCCCAGCTTTCAGCATCACCGTCCTGAGTGGTGACATCCACTTGGGACCGAACGCGGGACCATGACTGGTGTTTTCCATCTGGAAAAAAAAGAGACAACTGGCAAAACCCATGGAAGGAGCTCCGTCCCAGCAGCTCTGTCGGTGAACGTCTGCTGCGTGTTTGAAACAACCCGTAGGAGGTAACAATGTGGGCTGGGTCTGCAGGACACCGGAGGAGATGCCCTTGGAAACCTTCCCTTGCCCGGCTGCAACGGAGGGTCCTCACCTGCCCCCGTGCTTCTCCCAAAACCTGCCGGCCACCTGGTGACTTGCTGGGGGTGCAGGGGGGCTTGGTCCTGAGCCCTCCCGTCCCCAGGAAGCTTGGCCGTGGGCTGACCTCCGTTGCTGACCCAGAGCCCAGTGCCGGCCACAGGTGAGCTGCTGTGAGTCCACCCGGAGAGGGGGGTCATGGCATTTCTCCACCTCCCCGGGGGTGCTTGTGCCCCCCAGCCCACGGGGAGGTGTGGGGGGCACCTGGGGAAGGCAAACGCTCCCCGGGAACCTCCTGGGAGGATGCAGAAAGTTGCATCCTCTCCCATCTTCCCCTTTTCCCTCCCATCACTAGTCCTCTTTGGCCATTTTCTCCTGCGGCCTGTCACATGTTCTCTTAACACAAAAAACAAAACAGAAAGGAAAGAAAAACATTGTAATAATAATAATTATAATAATAGCAGATGCTGGCACAGGTGGGTTCCCTGTGCGAAGCAGCGGACCCGTGGCTACCCCTATCTCACTCTTTGGAGACGTGCAAGCGGTTTTTAAATTGCATGGACATTCAAGTTGCACGAAAGGCGAATGACTACAAGTAACTCAGGCGCTTTTTTTCTCCTTTTATCTTGGAGGCCACGTTAAAAAAAAGAAAAAGAAGGAAGAAAATTAAGAAAAAAAAAAAAGAAAATAAAAAAGGAAAGGACCTACAGTCGCTGGGCAACTTTGGCTCAGTGGGGAGGTAACAGGTCCTCCGAGAGCCACCGTGCTTGGCACGCACGTACCCGCACAACCAGCTGGCTGGAGGCTCGTGTCCCCCGAATGCACCGTAGTTTTGCAGTGGCTTCGGTGCCGTTGGCTTTTCCCTTTGCTTTGGGAGGTGAGGAGGGCCAGCTGGGGGCGAGAGGGGTGAAGGGCCCCACGCCGCTGCAGCGTGGGGGGGATTGTGGTTGGGGGGCAGCAGGTGGAGGTCCCAGCCTTGCAGCGCTGGGGGCGGGGGCAGAGGGTGCTTCGGTCACATGTGCAGGTTTGGGGTGGGGGGAATGGTCATTGCTGAGCCCTCTGCTGCAAATATCCCCCCGAGAGCCTTTCGGGAGAAGTTTTCAGTGCAAAGTGGCACAGATAGTTTATTGGGGGCAAAAATTAGAAACATAGCACTGCAGCCCCCCCCCAGAAAGCTCGCCTCCCTTGGAGCGCCTTTGCCTTGATAGCTATAATATATATACGAGCTATACTGACGAAATACTGTAAGCTAATGAAACTTTAAGGAGGAAAAAAAGGTTAAATTTACACTCTGAAAATATTTATTTTTGCCATATTGCTTTCCACGCATCATATCTCCCCCATTATACCCCCCCCCCCTTCCCCTGCCCTGGGGAAACACCTGCACGTTAAAAGAAAATCCAGAGCAAGGAAAAATACAGATGGGGGAAGAGGCGCGGGGGTCCCCCTGTGTCGGGGTGGCGTGCGTGTGACCGGTGTGCATGTGTGCGTGTGTGTGCGTGTGTGCGTGGGGGAGCGAGCGGCGTGGGTGCCCAGAGGGGGCTGGCACGGCCAGAGGCTGTACCGATGTACTGAAGCGAGCGTGAAAGGATGCATAGCAAGTTGGTTGTGAGATGGTGGCAGGACAGAGAGCTCCGGGGAGGCTTTCCCCCTCCCTGGCTCCCTGGCCGCACAGATGCGGAGACCTTTTCATTTTTGATGTTTCCAAAAAGCGATTCCCTCCTTCTGCGAAATTCAAGCGAGATGAGAGATGATCTCACCCGTAATCTCCTCACCCTGCCATTCACCGATTAGAGAAAACACTGTGTTTATAGATATATAAAGATATATTTTTGAAAGCCTCTATTTTTCAGACTCGGTTTTCTCACTGCTAAGAAATGAGATGATAATAATGTAATTTTATTTTAATCTGCTGCCTCGGAAACCGGTGCTTGAAACTCCCATTCCTCTTTTTCTCCCCGTACAAACGAAGCAGATCTAAGCACCCCAGAGATGTCACGTAGAAGCTGATCCCAGCAGATACCTGCTGATAGCATCACGCCTGCTTCGGGCCCTGAGCCGCTCACAGCTTCCTCACTAACCCACTAGCTGAAGATTTAGACCATATCCAAATCTCGAACACTAACAAATTCATCCGATGATTATATTATTTTTTTTAACACAGAGCTAATCACCTTCCAATGATGTAGCTGGGTGTTTGTCAGCTCCCTTTAAAGGCACTTTTTTTCCCTTTATCTCCTTTTTTAGGTTACATTTTTAGTTGTAACTATCCTTTCTGTCCCCGGGAGAGACTGTCAGCTGGTGTTGAGGATCACCCAGCTCCTGGGGCTGGAGGTTGTTATTTTTGTTGATATTTTTTCCTTACGAAAGGGACAGAAAAGACTCTTTGGTTTTTTTCTTTGGTCTTTAAATGCAGTCATGGTATTTGAGATTTGAGCTTGTGCGAGTTAAGCCCAACATATGTTTCGTTGTAATCGCACTGCCGTTGTCAGCAGCCGGATGGTATCTCTCTCTCACACAAACACACACACAAACACATCCCTCCTTCCTGCACAAAGAACTGCATATATTCTTGCCAAAGATATCCTTAAAAACGCACTTTTCCCCACACATATATATATATATATTTTTTTTTTTTTTTGCGTGTGTAAATTTTTTTTACGTGCCCTTTTTGTGTCGGTTTGTTCTTCAGAGAAGCCCCTTCCCACCCGTCCTCCCTTTGCTGTCGATGTTGCTGTCCTTTGGGAAATGCTCCCCGGAGGGTTTGTTTGCTGCCTGTCCCGAACCGTAGCGCCTGCAACGTGCAAAATGTGGGGTTCCCATTCAACGGGGCTGCCTCCGGCTCTGTTCCCCCGGGAGGTGTTTTGGGGGGTGATCAGTGTCATCATCTGCTGATGGAATGCACCCATCTCACAGTCTTTGCCAGCCCCCGTCACCAGTGGAGGCAGGGGCTCATGGGTTTAAGCAGATAAATTGAGCAAAGTTTGGGGTTGCTCTGGATGCAACATTTGCTGGCTGCCCTCTGGTCAAACCACACATGGAAAACAAACCAGGCAGGGAGAAAAAACCAACCCAGCCTCGGGGCACTGATTTTCCAGCGAGTTCAACCGCCTGAACCAAAGCGCAAAGTAAATCCCCACCCAGCAGGTCGGGCGGGTAAAGAAACCAGTTGCCCCAAAAACCCCAGACAGCAGCATCAACAAAAGGCAACCCTTCCCCGTTGGAGCAGGCAGGAGGATCAGACAGCAAAGGAGCCCGCAGGGGCTTGTTTCATTTCGTTCGTTTGTTTTGCAAATTGCGAGGTTGGTTTGGGGTTACTAATTTTTTTTTTTTCTCTTTTCCTTAAAAAGGAAAAGAAAAAAAAAAGAAAAAAAGGAAGCAACCCGACGTTTCTGTTGGCGGATCCCGTGCCGCTGCCGTGTTATGCGTGGGGTTTTTTTTTTTGTCGTTGTTGTTGTCTTTGTTACTTTGGGAACGTTACAGATTTATTTGCTAATCAGTGTTAATGAACAGTTTCAAACTTTTAGACTCGCCCATTTCTTTGTATTTATATAGATGGAAAAAAAATACGTTATATTTTGTATCTTTGTGCCCATAATGTTGTTGCACGTGTAAGGATGACTTTGGTCGCACCATGTCCGTGTGTGAATGTGACTCCGCTGTTGTCTTCCCATTGTACAGATGTCGGATTCTTTGCAGTTCATTGTATGGCTTTATAAAGTGGTAAAAACAAAAAAAATCAGTTATCTAAAATATACTGTTGCTTGGAATGCCAGCTTGGTGTCTGGATCGCTGGAAATGTATCTTGAAATTTAAGGGAGCGCAGGAATAAATGCTCTGTTCTTTTTGCACAGGGAAAAAAAAACCCCTAAAACCCGGCGGGTGCTGTGTTTTCTCCGGGCTGTCGTTCCCCCTGTTCCTCGACGGCAGATTGGGGCCCCCGGACAGATGCTGGGCGGTGGGCGTGGGAAGAAGGAGAGGTTGTGCTGCTGCTTGTCAGCCTCCAGCTGCAGCTTGTGTTCACCAGATGCTCGCTAACCAGACAGCCCCAAAACTTCCTACATGGCTCCAGCTCCAGCTTGGGCTTTTGTTTACCAGGAGGGATCTCTCCGGCTTGCCCTGCAGGCACTGGGTACACTTCAAATCCTGCTGCTTTCTCCCAGGTTGCCTTTAGGTGCTGTCTGTCCAGCCCCAGGCATCCTCCATTTCCCGCAGTGGAGCAGGTCAGGATGATGCTGGTATGGGGTCTTTGCCTGTGCCGAGGTCTGCTCCTGTTAAATCCCGCTCCCTGCCCCTTTTGGAGCCATCCTGCTCCCCCATGCCTGGCAGAACTCCCCCAAAACTCTCAGGCCTGGCTTTTTGAGCTCTCACAGAGCAATTCCCAGCATCCGTTGGAGCCCTCAGCCCCCGGCTCTCTGGCTCCGCTCCTTCCCCTCCTCGCTGAGTTGGTGGCCAAGACCCAGCCCCCGGGATGGATTGAGTTTAATTATACAAGAAATATCAGCCAGAGCAGCAGCAGTTTCTCTGGCGCCAGCACTGCTGCGGCTCGGAGGCTCAGAGCTTCTCCTGGGAGCCGGCAGCACTAAAAATACCTCCTGCCTTTTTCTAAAATAGCTGCAGGGCAAGGGACGGATTGAGGGGGCTGCTTGCGCGGGGACCCCGTGCTGTGGTGCTTGTGCTGGGAGGCGAAGGCAAGAGGGTTAAAAAAAGAAAGGGGAGGAGATGGGATGGTTTCTCGCCCCCCAGAAATAGCTGTGGGGCTGTGGGTGGGCACCCAAGTGATGTGCCCTCCGAGCCAGGCTGCACCACGGGACCTCGGGAGGTACCTGGCATCTGCCAGCCTTGGCCTTGGCTGTCCCCTGTCTACCCACCGGCAAGACAGGACCTGCAGCCTTCCTCTCCCTATCTGACACAGTGGGGATGGTATTTTCTTGCCAGCTTCTCTCGGTTTTGTTTCTTCCCTGGCTCCTGCTGGAATTGACCCTCCAGGAGCTGGCACCAGCCGCTTGCCTGTTCCCGGTGCTCCTGCTCGGCTGGGACGGCCACCGCTGGGTGTCTCCCGGGCAGGAAGGAGAGGTGGTGAGTGCCTGGCGAGGTGGCATGGACAGCCATAAACTGCTGTGTGTTTCCACACACACCCCCCGGCCGCTTTTCTGCAGTTAATTCCCTATTTCCTTTCCAAAATTCCTCGGGAGCTTCTGGTTTGTGTTTTTCCTCAACATGTTCTTATCTGCCACCCGCTTCCCCTCGCTGGCTCTCACAGTGCAGGCTTTTCAGGGTCTCCCTCTTTGCAGCTTGCTGCCGTCTCCAGGCCAGGCTGGTGGCTCTGATGTGACTATCAGGAAAGGCAGGTCCCACCAGCTCCATGCCAGGAAACCTTGCCCTCATCACATCTCCCCGTGTCTATCGAGTCCCCACCTTCAGGTTCCCAAATCAGCATTTTTTTCTAATTTCAGCCCCTACTCTGGAGACTCTGGGCCACCCAGGGAATGTTTCTTGTGGGGCTGTGAAAGGTGGCAAAGTTTATTGCTCCACTCTGCCTCCTGCTCCAGGAGAAAAGGGTGGGCATGCTGTCAGACAGTCAGGAAACCCTGTCTTAGGGTTGGGCCACCAAGCCTTCACCGAGGGCAAATATTCCTAGCTGACTCCCTTGCAAATGTGGTCAGACTCCGAGCAACCTTTATTTAACGGATTTTAAAGGCCAGGCCCCAGGACCCATGGGCTAATTGCGTTGTGGGGTGCTGTTGGCAGATAAAAGCTAGCTGCAAAGCCATGCCCTGAGTCCAGGGGGGAGGCCCAGCAGGGAGGGGTGCTCCTGGGGAGAAACCCTGGAGAGTGGTCTGTCCCCCCCTCCCATTATTTTCCATTGACTAAGCTAGAAACAACCCTCAGATCTGGAGTGAAACTGTGGTCATGGTGGTGGGGATGGGGCAGTTTCATCTTCGTTTGCTTTTACTCTTTCCCAGGCTTCTCAGTGGTGCTGGGGCCCCCTCGGAAGTGTCCCCAAGGGACAGAAAGTGTGACACAACCTGGTTTTTCCTGAGCATCATGACTGGGCAAAGGCCAGGAGCCAGCCAGCCTCCCCAGGGTGGGAAGGGTGGAGCAGACCTGACGTGGGCAAAAGCCACCCTGGGACTGGGGTGACCTGTGCTCACATCTGCACTCTATTCAGCAAACGATGTCCCTGTCCCCTGTCCTGCTGTGACCACTGATGTCAAACCACCCCAGCCATGTCCTCCCTGCCGGTCCGAACCTGCCTTCGCCCCATCACCACACAAGGGAGGGACTCGTCGACGTGGAGCTGGGCCTGACCGATGCCGCATTGCTGCCTGCCAAGCACCCGCGTCCCATTTCCCAGACCAGTTCAGGCTCTGCCGTGTTGTGAGCAGGATGGACTGGGACCTGAAGTGAAAAACAGTCTCTGGGTGTTAAAGTCACTCAAGCGTGCTAGAAGGTTTGATCGATGCTCCTCTCTGGGGAGGCGGGTGTGCTGGGCAGAGTGCCGCCTGCCATGCACGCATGCACCCCTGTGCAACACACCACACACAGATGAACGTGGGCACACGCACGAGCTCGCGCAGGGGGCTGTGCACATGGGAATGGGAGTGCCTCCCTGCAGGCTGCAAACCCCGCTGTGGTGTCCGGGATGCTGCTGCTGAGTTACTGCATCCCTGAGCTGCTCAGCCGCTGCGTGCGATGGTGACACCGCGATGCATTAGTAGAGGCACAAGGGTCCCTTGCCCAAATGCCTGGGGCTCCTGTCGACGCACAGACTGGGGCTGGGCAGCACCAAACCAGGAGCTTTAGAAGTGAAAGAGAGGGCTCAGCCAGCTTCCCTCGCCCCAGCAGCCCACTTGGAGCTCTCTCTGTTCCCTGGGCCAGACCCTCAGCCCTTCCCTGGGAGGGGACCAAGGCAGTTGTAGGAGACACAACGTGTGAGTGCTGCCATCCAACCCAGCAGGGCCTGGGGAAGTCCGTCATAGGGCTGGTGGTGAGAAAAACTGTCCCAGAAATGGCTCTAGGGGCTTCATTATCATCCCCGGGGGATGTTACTGCTTGGAGAAGGGCATCAACATGCAGTTTGTGGTGCAAGAGTTACCCACTCTCCATGGCCATGGTGGAGAGGAAAAGGCAACAGAAAGGGATTTGGGTTAAATACTGAATAACCAGGGACAATGTGACACTCTGGAATGGTTTACCGGGACAGGGAGTGAAGTCAAAACCCTGGAGGTGTTTGAGGGCAGGGAGGAGAGGGGCTGGGCTAGTCCCTCTTCAGAGCAGGGAGATCTGTAGGAGGTCTGGCCTATCCCTGGGAGAAGGGCGATGGGTAGGACTGGGCTGTCCTTCTGCCTTGTGAGGTTCTGGCTCCATCTACAGGGATGTGCCTCCAAGTGATGGAGGCCTTAGACTGACGCATGCCCAAAGCAGGCTGGGCAGGAGGTGATGTTTCCTCACCTGCAGCCAACTTCTCCTGTGGCTCCTCTCCTGCAGCGCACCTCTGAGTTGGGCTCCCGCTGCTCTGCGATGGATGGACAAGCTCAGATGCTTGGTTGGGTTTGTACCTCCCTGAGATAAAGGGGCTGGGAGCCTGCCAGCTGGCTGCAGGGCTGACGTGCAGTAGGGGCACCCTGCGCTGGGTGCAGCGTGGTCCTAGCACTGCTGGTCCTAGACTCGCACACTCTGCACAGCCTCTGTCAGACCCTTTGGGTGCAGCCCAGAGATGCCCCTGTGAAGGCCTTCAGTGCCAGTGACTCTTTTCATCCTCATGGCAGTACCATGTAGCCTTGGCTCCCACAGACCCATGTAGTCCAAGCAAATCAGGCAGGCAGCCTAATTCAAAAGCTCAAGTGAGTAAAAGCAGCATTAGCCAGGTCTCTTCTCCCTGGTTAGTTGATGTTCACCATGTCACTGTCCTTCCTTGGATGCCCCTTACACCAGCAGTTTTAGGAAGGCATGAAGTAGTGACAAGTAAGACTCCAGACTGTCCCAGCGTGCTACAGCCAGGCTAAAGCAAGCAATGTGAGTTAGAGAAGGGGTGTGAAGCACCTTGTTCACAACCTCTCTGCCCCAGCCCGGGACAAGGGGGTTCTTCTAACATGTTCAGTGGTCCTTCATTTCCCACCTCCTTCATGCTCTGTCTTGTGTCTGCTTCAAAACTACAACACTGATGGCCTCCAGCTGGCTGTACCCACGTGTCATTGTGGTGGCATAACCCGAGTGGAACTGTCCTCTGCCTACTCATGTCTTGATAGTGTCAGGGTGACTCACACTGTCCTCCTACCTCTTGGCTGCCACCCCATATTTGCACTGTCCTATTGCTTGTACCCTCATCCCTACATGGGGCTCAGGCAGTGCCTGGCAGAAATGGGCATGCAGTTCATCTCCAGTCAAAACCAAGCGTTCCCCACACGTCACCTGGGGCTCAGGGCAACAACATGTCCTGACGGCAACTGGTCCCAGCAGAAAATTCCCAGTCAATAGCAGGGAAGAGAGTGTTTGGCCCCACAATGGGGGTCATTCTTTTGGACTCTAGGCTCCCTCCTCTCCATCTCTCTGCCTGCCAGACTGAAGGCACAGAGGGATGTGTCTCTGTCCTGGTGACACTGCAACAGCTGTATGGCCTTAGCACATGGCATCTTTCTGGTGGTGGTGATAGGGTTCCTGCCCTGAGCTTTCCTGCCTGAGTCAGGGCAACATACATGTACAGTTTGTAATGGTGCCAGACAGCTGGGAGAGTCCTCTGAGAGGGCAGGTGTGAGACACGCATGCACACGCACAAGTATGCTCATGTGCTTGTGTATTCACAACAGGACAGAAATACCCTTCTGATCTCTTTTCTCTCATCCCTCCTAACCCCAAGCTCCAGCGCTATCCGCTATGTACTCCCTCCTCTCTCCTCAAAAAAAAAAAAAAAAAAATAGAAAAAGAATGAAAGAAAGAAAGAAAAAGCAGAGGAGGAATGAAATATTTGCAAGCTCATTGTTTTAAGCCTCCAACAACTGGATAAAACAAGCCAGCAGTGAACAGCTTCTCGTGACTGTGCACAAAGCCCTTGCCAGAAGAGCTGGGCTCTAATGAAAACAGCGTGTGGGAGGGGAGGTTGTGTTGAATCAAAGCAGAGTGCAGCAGCAACCTCGGCCCTGGTGTAGTGGAGCTCTGCTGGGATGCACTGCAGTCACTTAAGAGGGCTGGGGAGGAGAGGAGAAGAGTGCTTTGTTGCTGAAGCACCTCGTTGTCTTGGCTGTCTGTGGGGCGGTTTTTGTGAGAGCAATCTGTCTTAATAGGACATGCTTAGCAAATGCCTTTGGCTTTACTGAGATGTCAGTTTTTCCAGTGCTGCTGGGTATCTTTGCTGAGCTACCCTTGCCTGTTCCTCCAGTGGGGAGAGCAGGGGGAAAACACTCACCCACCAGCCTCGGGCTAATAACAAAAGGCTTCTGCTCATGTGGGCTCCCTCTCTGGGCTGAGATTTTGCAAGTGCACTAGGCTGAGAAGGGCAAAAACAAGGAGGAAAGCCTGGGTGGGGTGGGAGAAAATGGTTATGGTGACTCAGGATGTAATCTTCTCCCTTTGAGACAGCTTGGATTGAGCCAGTATCCCAGGACAGCATGAGGGGACTCTGTCTGGTCCCTCTAGGGTTTTACTGTGGTATTTAGATGACCCCTGGGAGATGACTCGATGGTTTATGTGCATGGAGCAGTTTCCAAAATACCACAGCTTTGCCAGCCTCTGGCTCCTCATGAGCATTCAGGGTCCTTGGACACCTATGGCCATGATCACCTCAGCTGAAATCTCTTCTTGCCCTTATATGAGAAAGTCAAATTCATTCCCACCAGCTTTGCCTTGTGCTCCTCGGTTCCCCATGGATCCCTTGCTCTCACTCAGGGTGGGAGGGAAAAAGGGGGTCCCTGGGCACAATTTATCCAACACTGTCTTCAGAGACCTTTTCATGCATGTCCCCAGCCCTTGTTTCTGGCACTTCAGGAAAGACACTTGTCTTGCTCCTTAGCCGAGGAGATGGTGCTCAGGGGCCACCGGGACCCTCCACAGCTGAGAGGAGAGGCTGTTTGTGGAGGCAGCAATCTTCCTGGGAGCACCGGAAAGGTTTTTAGGACGTGCCTGGGATGCCTGGGACATGTGGAGCAGCCAAGCTGACATTTTGGCAGAGTGCCGCTCAGTAAGACATGAGGAGAAGCAGGAACCCGTGCCAAGGTCCTATTTTAAAGCAGCCCCCCTTGAACTCTTTGATATGGATAGCACTGGAGATAGGGTTTCGCACGTCTTTATAGCTCACACTTCCACGTGAGAGAAACCTCAGCCTTGTTCAGGCAGGCTGCTATCTGCCTCAGCTTGCTGGGTTGCAAGGGATGGCTGTCCTTCATTCCCAAGGGCCCCCGGCTCCAGCCTCAGCCCCACTCAGAGGGAGATCCTAAATACCTTCCAGCAAGGAGAAAGCGCTTGGCTGTGAGCTTTCTCAGGGCTCTGGTGTTCATTCCTAGCTTTCCTCCTCTTCACACTACTGGCAAATAGGGAGACACCCCCTCTTTAGACACTTCAGAAACTGCTGCATGAGGGAAAGAAAAATGACTGTGCAGAGCATGGGGCATGAACCCAGGGACCTTAACCATAGCTCATCTCACCTCAGCTCATAAGCCCCCTCCGAGGTCAGCACCCTGATGTCCCATCTCTGCTCTCTCCCTCAACCTCATTTTGACCAAACGTCCTCTCAGAGCCACCAGCCCTTGGGGAACACCTCCGGTGGAGATACTGAAGGGTTTGGTAACGCAAGTCCCAAGGCAATGCTGGTAATCTGAGCTCTTGTGGCTGCTTCCCCCTGGCCCCCCAGATGGTCTCCCACCCATTTCCTCCCTTTTTGGTTTCTCCAGTCATGCGGGACCTTTTATTATCCAGCGGAGAAACCCATGCACACGTAAGATGCTCTGCTCTGGTCGTAGGCTTCCTCCCTGCCCGAGGAGAGTCTCGTTGCTGGCGCTGTGGGCTCACACCACTAGAGGTCGGCCGGTCCCTACCGATGGGACCGCTGAAAGCAGGAGAAGGGAGCAGCAGGCCAAAGATAACTTCAAACAGCTTGGATGATGGAACCTTGTGTACATATGTGACAGACACTTCCTCTCGTATTGACATTTCTTCCCGCCCTGGGCCACCTTTCCAGGCTTGGTGCTGCTCCTCTTATAGATCGGTGGATTTGACACGCTAGAAAAAATTCAGGTCTTTAAGGGCAGGGGAGTGCTGGAATAGTCGGAGTGCCAGCTTTTCCTGGAAAAAAAAAAAAAGATTCAAGCAGGCAGCCAGTGCACACAGAGCTCTGGCAGCCTCAGAGGCAGCCCCAGCCTTCGGAAAGGTGAAGAGAGTCACCCTCAGCCTCATGGAGAGGGGTCTCAGCACTGGTTGCACTTCCCCATTGCTCAGTGACCTGCAGGAACTCAGGACCTGGTCATGCCCTCAGGACCTTTCATTGAGCATGAAACCCTTATAACCACCAGGTCTGGGTCCCACCCCCTGTCAGTGCAACTAGGATTAGGAATTCATAGCAGGAGAACAGCCAGGGGCTTTAATGAAGATCCAGCTTCTCCTTTGCTCAGTTCTGTCCATCTATAGAGCAAGGGAAGGGCTGGCCTGGTGTACCTGGAGAAGGCAGGTTACAATTAAACTGCATGTATTATTTTGCGTCCTTCTTCAGTTCAGCAAAACTGTGAACAACAGGTGACAGGTTTGTTGTGAATGTTGCGTTAACTGGATAATGAAGGACAGGAGCTTTGGTGCATCAGCTACTCCCCCTGAAACCACCTTTCGTGCAGCCCTCCTGTCTGTCTGCCTGCCTCCTGTGACCCCAGGTCTTCTTGTTGGTGCTTTATTCAAATAATACATGAGACAGGCCCAACACAGCTGCATTGCTTTGTGACAGCCAGAGATTAAAGTACACTGAGGCAGAAAATACCAGCAACACTGCAAGTGGCTTCTTGGCCCGGGACCCAGCCACCTTCCAAGCTGGTTGGAGGTGGGATACTACCATAGGCAGCCCAGATCCACACTGCTTTGCTTACAAGGACACCACAACCATCTTTCTCACCAGTTTTTAAAATTCAAGGACTCTCTCCCCTTTCTAGAACATTTTACCCCCAAATGTCTGCACAGGGGCTTTCCTGTACTGTCTGCCCACAGCTAGACTCAGCTTAGAGAAGTCTGGTTTTACTTTCATTTCTTCACAGGTTGCTTGTTTGCTTGCACATCTGAGGTTGTATCTATTACAGTCATCGGTTTCTCAGTTACCTTGCAGGATGCTACACACCCGCAGTGTCGATGAACCATGGTTCCATGAAGAGCCCATGGGATGATTTTTTACCAGATTTTCAGGTCTCAGGGAGTTCTTGGAAGGGGGATGTAGTTCCCTCATTTACCTGTCTAAGTTTTAGGTCACTGCAGGAGTGAACCACTTGGAGGATGTGCCTCAGTCCCCTGGGTAGCAGCCAGAACTGATTCCATCCAGATGCTCTCTAAATGGCTTTCAGATGTTTCTCCTTTAGGAGAAAGGCTTGGTACCTAACACCCAGTGCGATGCGTGGCTCAGACAGGCTGATCCCCGTCCAGTGCTTCCAAGAACTCAGCGATCCAGTGGCTTCCTCAAGTCGCCAGGCGTTCAGTCCTGCCAAGCCTTCTCCAAGGAGATGGTGATGACAGAGTTCACTTTACAGAAGGGGGGAAGCAAGCCTACCTCCAGGCATCATCCCTGCCAGCTATGGAGAATTGGGTGAAAGAAACTGCAAAGCGCTGGAAAATCAGACCTTTGCACTGGTCATGACCGTCCCAGCAGTGGAGGGAACCTCGCTGGATGGAAGTCAGCTTTCTGCTGCTGGACTCAGCTCTTAACTTCAAAAGGGGCTGAGCCTTAGCTGGTTTGAACTCAGTATCTCAGTTCTTCCATTTGTTACCTAAAGCAGGCCAATTTTTGTAATTTTTGGAAAGTCATTTCATGTAATCATAACTCTATGGTACAAGAAAAAAATACTTTAAATAAATACCGGCGTGTTTTGTGACACAAAAAACAGATATAGTGTGTGGAAAATACAAGCTCCTTCCATCTGGAAATGGCTTGGGATTGTCTACTTTTTCTTGTAACTCATTTTCTACATGTCTCTGCTTCGAGGGTGATTTACTGCAAACATCTCTGTGTTCCCTTTGCTGTATTGATTCGTAAGAAATCCTTTCACAATGAAATCATATTTTCCATGCACCAAAAAAAAGTCAGATAGAAGATGAAGAATATTATTGTAACAGGAAAATGGTTAGGACAAAGAAAGCTTATAATTTTGTAAACAGAGGTTGGGAGGAGGCTTTTGGGATTGAGTTTCTGGGCAGCGAGTCAGAGGGTTTTTCTTTTCTTATTTTGAAGACTCTACTGGCAATGTCTACAACCCAGAAAGAGATAAATATAAACAATTGTCCCCTCCAACACGGCTTTGATAGCTCAATTACCAGAATTGAGAATTTGATGAAGGATGTGCAGAGGAACCTTGGCTGTCTTGGAGAAGTGTTATAAACTTAGAGGTCTTGTCCCACCACTCCCAGTTTGCCAGAGACGACTTAGCTAGATGCTTTCCTCTACTGCTGAATGTTTAAGTGACCAAAGCCAAAGGATTTCATGTCACAGATGCGATGGTGTCACCCATCCTTGGGGGGCAAAGAGGAGGCAAGGAGAGCACTTTCCAACTAAAATGAAAGTTTTTGAGTTAAAATCCATTGGAAAAAAAGGCAACAATCTCTTTCCCCTCCCATTAGTCACAGTGAGTAACTGGGAGAAGGGGGTGATGGCTGTGGAAAGGAATGACATTTGGCTAAGAAAAACAGTTTATGGTATTTGCAAACACTTAGCAAAGCAGGTGATTACTGTTGTTTTTCTTGCTTAAACCATTCTTTTCTTTTGGATAACCCAACATTTTTTTGTGGAACAATCAGAAAAAATGTGCAGGAAATTGTGAAATTTTTTTCTGCTATTTTTGTCCGTTTCTACAATTGCCAGTGATGACCAATTTGGTTTCTAAACACTGCCACTCTGCTGGGATAGCTTATTGGGAAGGCATGTGTGGAACGGCTCCTCCTGAGGGAACTGTTCTGTGTTGCCTGTGAATCCTCAGCTTCAACGTGTTTTGGCAACAAGGAACGTGGAGAGAGAGAGAAACTAGCAAGCAACTTCTGGGCAGCTCCACACAGCTCACCTGGAATTGATTTTCAAGGGACCCATCTTCATCTGATGTAAATCAGCACAGCTCCATGGTCTTTGCTTGGTTGGGTATTTTCCAAAAGTCTTGTAGTTGGGCAGGCATGTCATGTTTGCATGTCATAGACAGTCTTTCTGTCCCAATGTCCTGCCTGTACTCCCTGAGGCTGTGTCCTCCAGGAGGGTTGGAGATGCTTATGAGTTCTGAGCATCTATTTCAGGTTTCTACACTGATGGGGGAGACAGGTACTTGGCTGGGAGATTTTATTTGTGTGCAGAAAAATTCTGCTTGGGCAGAACCAGGAAAATTCCTTTCTGGGGCACATGGCCCTTCTAGGTTCAGTGCCAGTGACACATTTGGAGCTGCTGATCTGGGGATCTGGGGCCTTGTAAGCTTCGGCTCTGGTTTCACAGCTTTTGTGAGCTGCCTTGGAAAAGCCTCCAACACTCTCGTCCAGGTTCACCACCTCCTTTCCCAGCTGTAAAAATAACCCAGGGTGGGACAGAGAGCTACACCCTCTCCCCTTCCCGTGGACCTCAGCAGATGTCGTGATGGATGGTGAAAGCCAACTCTGTGGAGGTGTCAATGGAATTTGGCTGCAGAAGGAACTTGGTTTATTCTGTCATTCATCAGGGCTGTGATTGCTGCCTGACAACTGGCAAAATCAGCTCATTTAATTCAACCAACAGTGAAACTCTAGATCTTTCCTTGAGCTCTGCTTGGAGGTCTTTCCAACTGTCTGCATGCCCCCATTCTCCGGCTGGCTCCAGCCACCGAGGGATGGCCAGAAAGTGAGATTTCAAACTGGTGATGAGGTTTCGCTCTGACCTAGGCAGATACAGGGACAATTAGCCTTAGATCAGTTTGGCAAAGTTGACAAATCAAATTATTCCTTCTCTTTTGCCTCCTTCCCTACAGACGACATTTCTTGCTGTGAACTGTGATCAAGAAGGATGTGGGTGTTTCAGGACTGACTGGAGAAAGATTTGGACCAATGGAAGTAAAATTCCCACATCCATGCTTTCTTGGACCATGTGTCTCTGCTGTTACCTGCAGAGCAGCAATGAGGAAGAAAGCATTCACCCCATGCATTGAGACAGCAGTGATCTCTTGAAATCACTGGTCGTCTAGAAACATGGGACAGAGTTCCCTACACATTTGGGCTGAGTCTGAAAACAACTGTACTTTCTCTGCAACTTTCTCTAGTTTCTCCTGTTATTTTTCTGACTTTCCCAGATGTGTAGGCAGGAATGTGGAAGAAGAGCATCTTGAGAGTGGGATATGGGAGACTGGTTCCATGTCATGGCATCATTTTATCTTCCTTGGAAGACTCTCTGGCTTAATCTGGGATCTCTCTCTTTCATTTCCAGTGCAGGATCCATGCTCAGGAAGAGGACTGGAAGTCCTGAACTGTGGTAGGAGCAACAAGTTTCTTCTAGCATGGATCTCATCATTAGCTGTAGGATGAAACAGTACTTCCCATGGTGATTTGCCAGGACTCTTTGAGACAGCTGTCAGATTCCTCTTCCTTGCTCATCCATCTCAAATCACATCTGATATACCTGACTTTGGCTTGATGAGACAGCTACAGTTGCAGTAGGCAGTCCAACAGAGAGCTCGGGGAAGCTGCCTAAGTCCTGTGCATTGACAGTCTTCATGGCTTTCACCCTCCAGCTCCTTTTCCAGTTGTAGCCCCTGTCCCTGACATGGCCAAGTTTCTACATCCCACCTTAGTCTCAGACAGAACAGTGAAGCAAAATGCAGTGTTGCAAGGGTTCTCAATTCCTGAGCTCATCCTAGCACCTTATTTCATCTTTCACTTTGTACATCCTTGGAAATGGTGATATTTTGCTCTGTGAGGCCAGGCTGCCTAGCCTGCTTCCTAAAGCTCGTAGTCTCAAGCTCCAAGTTGATGGTTATCCTTGCCCACTCTCCTGTCATCACTTGTGATCAACACCCGGGGCTTCTGAGAGAGAGATAAAAATACCATAATGCATATAATTGAGCAGCACCATAATATAGGTATAGGGAAAGCCCATGATGCTGCATCTTCAGCCCAGGCTCGTGGTTTGGAAAAGATTCATCAGCTTTGGATGGCTTTCAGGGTCTGTTCTGCTAACAAGATCCCTGTTCATGTCAGAAGATGTGTCTCTTGGTGGAAGTGACAGGCAGTGTGGGCTCGTGGTCAGAGCACTTCCTCGTAATTGCCTTGACTCTACCCATGACCCCATCTAGGCCAGAGCCGCTCACTGAACTCCGTATTTCCTGAAACATCTCCTCAACTCAGCTGCCTCCCGCTCTGAGAAATGGGGCTGCTTGAGCGATGTGGTTTCTTTGTCTGCATGGCAAGGGCTGACATGACCTGACATTCAGCAATGCGGGAGAGGTTTCAGTTGTCCTGTCCATTACAGACATGATGGCTGGGGTGGAGGAAGAAGAGCGCTCCTGTGCCAGCTGGATAGTTCTGCCAGACCTGCTTGTGCACGCTGGTTGTGAAGACTTACCTAACTTTGCTTGCTCATCTGAAACAGTTCTCTTCAGTCCTTTCCCAGTCCCCCCAGTCCCGCTCTCCCCCACTTCCCATCCCAACATGTGTCTGTCGGTCTCGCTGTCTGCACAGATGTTTCCAGGCATCTGAGCGAGCAGCACGTTCCTGCCTGCAAAATGCAGCCCCACAGCTGTATTGCAAACAGCTGGTCGGGGGGTGGTGCCTGACTGGGGGATTTCTCTCTGTGTTGAACCGCATTTCAAACACAGACCCCTCTCCTGACCCGGGAAAGGACTGAGTGGGGAAAGAAGGGTCAGATATGGGGGATTTCCACAGGTGATGGGTGGGAACCTCCAGGCCCAGGACATGAAAATGCCTTTTCTCATGGGACTGAAAACACCAACCTATATGGCACCAGACTAATGTTCTTGAGCTTCACCCAGGATAGGGTTGGGGTGAGCAACCATGAGACGTTTTGCCAGGGTTTCAGTGGGACCAGGTTTTCACTGAGATTGAAAGCCCTCATTCTGGCACCAATGTTTTCTGTTTCCTCCCTCAGATACTTCTGTACCCCTTTCTCTTGAGCACAGTTCCTGCCCTTCAGCTTAGCCTAGGGGCCATTGCAGTGTGTGTTGTGTCATTAAGTATTAGCAAACTTGTTGAGATGTGTCAAATATCTTTTTGGAGATCTCCATTAACTCAAGCTTGACTTTGAATCTAGACACAAACTCTTGTTCACCTGCAGAAAGCCCTGAAAACATCACATGGAGGGAGAAGCCCCTCACAGGAGGACCTCCTGAACACTGAGACGTGTCCTCAACCCCCATCAAAGTCTTTCAGCATTGCATTGACATAGTGGCATAGCCAAGAGTTGGATGAATCTCTCCAGGGTCCTCAAGGGATGAGGATTCAAGCTATTAATGCTAAAGGAATTTGAATTTCTTGGACTCTTCATCTGATTGCATGGCCAAGCCCAAGTGTGAGCCCTTCAAAAGACCGGTGCTGAGCACAGCCCATTTATCCTGGGTACAGCAGGCTCCAGGCAGGTTAGAGGATAGGGTGCTCTTTGAGGTCAAGTAGTGTAAAGTGTCTGCAAGGGGAAGAAGCTTAGAGTGTTTAAATCGCTGAAGAAAATCATGTCTCCATCACTCGCTTAGGCATTGCTGGAAGCCACACTATCAATTAAGGAAGGATCACTGGATGTACACAGATGGGTGAAGGTAATGAGGTCATGGGTAAAATCAACCTTTTCAGGGCACAGCATGGTGTAAAGGAGAGCTGGCAGTCAAGAAATGATAGAAAGATCAGTGTCAAAGGAACGACAGAGGGATGGGTGCAAAGCAAGCTGTGGATAGAAGAAAGGAGAGTGAGGGGTGGGGAACAGCTTTAGGGAATGGGGAGGATAGCTGGTGAAAGCAGTGGGATGGAGGAATGTGAGGGTGGGAATTGTATTCAGGGTAGAGGAAGAGTAGATGTAATCTGCACCCTTGCGGCCAATACGGGAAAATGGCAGCAACTGGGTTGGGAGACCTTCAATCTCCTCTGGGGATGCTTGAGACAGTAGAGGTGGCACATTATGAGGACCTCTTTGCTTTCAGACCCCATCCTATCCCCACACAGGACGAAGTGGAACCTGCTGACCCCCAGCTGCAGAGAGTGGCACGCTAGCCAAGGAGCACCTGGGAAGCTGGCAATGCCATGGCTGGGAAATATCTCCCAGGAGCAGATGCCTTTAGAGAAAAACACCCCAACCAAAATCCTACGGGTGGAGGAAGAAAGCAGAGAAGACCCTTCAGCTGTTGAAATTGCCTTGTCAGCATCCGTGAGCGGTTGGCTGGCTTGCTGGCTCTGACAAAAATTGATGGGGACCATGTGGCAGTCAACACGGGAGAGGGTGGGAAGGTGCCAAGTTTTCCTATGTATGTGTGTGTGTATATATATGTGAGTGTGTATTTATTATCCCATCTCTTCTGCAGTTGCCTGTGTGACTTGTGCCAGCAAGCTGTGGAGATGTGGCCTTTCCTTGGAATGAGGAATGCGTCAAGGAAAGTGCGGTTGCATATACTTATGAACATATGGAGGCCTTGGAGTCACGCCACACGGTTTGCCACTAATTGAAATAGGCTGGCTAACCTCTTATTGTGGCCACCAGGAGCAACCCTGGGGGAGGGATGGCAGAGGGGAAGGGGAATGCAGTGCATGGGCACAGTACATCTTCCAAAGCATGACTGGGAGAAGAAAACACCTCCCCTTTCTCCTCCACCTCTTCCAGGATGGAGAGAGGAAGCTGCAGGGATACAGTGGGTCCAGAAGCAGAAAGGGAAAGCTGTGCCCAAAGGGTCAAACATGGATTGGAGGCTGCCCCAAAGTAAAGTTCTTTTGCACCTGTATTACATCCGTGTTCCACTGAGCCCGTGCCTGGCCACCTCCCTCAAAGGCGAAGTGCTGTGTGGGCAATAAGACCTGGAAAGACGTTCTCAGTGGGAGGAGAAGGGACAGGAAGAGGGCAAATAGGAAGCAACTTGCAGAAGCAGCTTGGGTAGTTCCTGAAAAGGAATGGCATGGAAGAAGAAGAGGGCCAGCAACACCTAGGCTATTCTACGGGCGCAGCAAAAAGCAGTCACAGAGACAGGTAACTTCTGGCTGCTCCTGTACTGCTGAATTTCTGGGGTATGTTCATGTATGGCCAAATGCTGACTGTCCTCCTTGTGTCCATGCAATCTCTGAAGTGAGCTTGGAAGAATAAGGTCTACTTCTAGTATGGGCTCAAAGACATCCTGATGCATCATGGATAAGTTCCTTAAGATGGGTCTAGGCTGAGGGACTTCTACACTTGAGGACTGTAGAAGCAGCGTGCTTGGCTCTTCCTCCAGGTACTCTTCCTTTGGATTCCGGTGCACCTGAGCATCTCTTCATCTCTTCATTTTTCTAAATCAGGTTCTCTGCTGCCTGCTCCTTCCTACAGATGCCCACATGACTCCTGAGTGCTCAGACACATCCAGGTTGAGGTGCTCCAGTGGCTGTTAAAAGGTCACCTGCTTTGCTTCTTGCATGTATTGCAAGAGGCGGCATTTGAGGTGGTGGGGGTTTTGCATGACCTGTCCTTGTCTCTATTGGTGATGTGAAATCTTGGAGTGAAGATGGCCAGAGAGAAATACCTCTGGGTATTTTAACACACAGATCTGTGGATTGCCCTGGACCCAGCATCACACCCTGTTCAGCTTTTTCCCAACTACGGAGTGGATTACCATCTCCTGACTGTGGACTTCTGCTGAAGCTTGCTCCTCAGCCCTCAGAGGTTCAGTCTACATCTCTTGGCCATGTGGAGGTTTGGGTATGCCAGATGGCTGGCTGCCTTGGGGAAAAGTCTTCCAACTTTTGGTGGTATGTCGATCACAGTGAAATATACAGCTCACGTCACCCCTACTTCTTCATAACTATGTTGAGGGGTCAATTCCCACCAGCTTCTCTGCTGTGTTTCTTTTCCCATCTCTTGTGTTCATTTCAGAAGAATTTAGTCTGTCCTTCAGGAACAACTGTGGGAAAACATGGAGGGGAGGACTATCAGCATCATTCTGATTTTGTCAGATCCTTTCCTTCGAAGTTGGAGAGCTCTAATGAATACTTCAGGCCAGCTAAGCCTGTCTAGGTTCAAGGCATCTCCAAACCCAAGTCCAATTTTTTTTTCTTTAGAAATTGAATAGAGATAATAAACTAAAATTGAGACAAGTTCTGAATTACCTGTACAATGAGGACATAAAGTGCAAGGAAGGAAAGAAAGATGGTGTGGTTTTCTAGAAACAAAATTCACAGGAACATAGGGAACTTACATAGGGAATTTCCAAAAATAAAATGGGATGCCATTGTTATTAAGGGAAACTAGACTTTTAAAAATAAATTTTCAGAAAAAAATGTTTACAAGATGATATCAAGAATATACTGCTCTTGTATCATCAGTTTTTCTAATGGAGATAAACATAAAATGTCCCCCATGTTGTTAATTGTTTGGGTATAAAGGGAAACAATACGCAATATGCTTTTCTATCTTATTTATAGTTCTTGTAACGAGCTGAATGAGTATTTTCCTTGAATTGCTCTAGGAATTTGCTTACTGAAAAAGAATAGCGTCTGATTTTGATGTGTAACATTGTTAGAATATTTTAATGAAAGTTCAAAGGGTTTTCTAAAACATATGCAGGCTGATCCATTCATCAGCAGACACTCAAGATGTGCCCAAAATATCTCAGGGTACATCATTGCCGATGGTGTGAATCTGTACTTTACAGTTCCTTAACTCCATGTTTCTTGGGCTGCTGAGTCTTGGGTAGATCTCTAACTTTCTGCTTATGTATATCAGCATATGAAGTCAAGTTTGGCAGTACCTTTGAATGGAAATGAGCATGTAAATATCATTACAAATATGTATGTTAGGAGGCAGCTGAAGAGTCCTGCATGGCTATAACCATCCTAATTGAATCTCCATGTCCCAGACACCTAAAAGATGAGAGACAGCAGTTGGACGATGGGGTAAATAGGAAGGGGGAGGTGACAGAGGGTGGGTGACCAATAAATATGATAGGAGATGTGCAATTCCCAGCTGGCCGGGGGCAGTAACCACAACTTACTGTCTGTAACCTAACTAACCCTGCACTACACTTCATCACCCACAGCACACATTGCCAGAGTTTCTTTCATCACTGAAATGTTTAGATGATATAAAACAAAGGAAAGGAAAAAGAAGAAAAAAGTCTTCATCTCTCCCTCTTTTTCCGCACATTTGTGCCAGGTCCAGAAGGACATCAGGGAACGAAAAGGTTTTTTGCACTTGACATAACTGGGCAAGGAAGCCCAGGATAAAGTAGCAGAGGTGGCATTCCAGACGTTAATACATGAGGAGTATCGGGTGTGTGATGAGAAGCAGCAGGTGGGACGAGGAGATCAAGTCCTCTGCTGTATATGGCCATGTGATAACTCTGGTGGGTCTCCTCTTGCATCAGCCTCTGGAGAGAAAACTGGGGAAACCTGTCCTCCAAGCCAATGATGTGATCGGTGGAAAGAAGGGTGCTAAGAAGCAGGGAGAGAGTATTGTGGCTGTTTTAAAAACAAGGAAAGTGTTTTGTTTGGCATCAGTGCTCTGGCACCTCCCCAGGCACGTAGTGCCAGGTACTACCATGAGAGTTGTGCTCTAGTGTTCCCATGTTAGCACCAGCTACAGCAATTGCCACCCTTCTGGTCCCTTGGGTCTGCAGCTTTTGCTCACCTTTGCGTGTTTCCTTCCTCACCACCCAGAGCACCATTTATACAAACGAGTGAGTGCTGGTGGGCGTGCATGCATGTGTGTGCTCGTGACAGGATGGCATGGCGGTTCTGCAAATGATGGTCTGCAGCACCCATTTTGAGAGCCCTTTTCAACCTTATTGAGATTGATTTTTTTTAAACACTGCTTTTTGTTCCAAAGGAAATTGCACTGAATGTGTAAGTACATGTTTTTTAGGCAAAGAGATTTCTTTACATTAGAGCTTGTGGGATGAAAAGCAAACAAAGTTCAAACACAAAAATGAGATGAGTGTGCCCAAATCTGCATCATTCTTTTGGGGTTTAAGAATTATATGGATTTTTCCCTTGCTGCTTTCTGAACACGAGCTCCACGAGCCTTACCTGGTTATGACCTTACATGTCCTGTATTGCAACATTTTTGGGCAGGCTTGATCCATCTCTGTCCTGACCTGAACAGGCAGATGCATTGCATGATAAAGGGGACAAGGGTACCAATTTATTCAGAACGTGAACCCTAAAGATGTTCTAAATCATTGTGTGAACAGCAAAACCAA
This sequence comes from Fregata magnificens, assembly GCA_013389945.1. NCBI lineage: Eukaryota > Metazoa > Chordata > Aves > Suliformes > Fregatidae > Fregata > Fregata magnificens. Next base: position 152,751 of record WAAD01037377.1, read on the forward strand.
GGAAGCTTTGTTTCTCATGCAACTTGAAGGTGAGTACCTCTGTGAATTCTCTGAAGCCTTGTAAAAGGGTTGAGCTCATGCAGCAGTGGGTGTTTTTGTTAGACCTATAGCTTTTTTTTTCCTTCCACTTGACCAATAATTTTCATGAAACTCACAGAAAGTTCCTATTCTGGAGACTTATACTCTTCTGTTATATTTTCTTAAAACTGACCTGTGTGTTAAAAAGCTATTAGGAAGGACCCAGACAAGGGTATTGGCCGGCTAAAAGACACTGTGATCTCACATGCCTGGTTTCCTAAGTAAACCTGTCTAAAAGCCCCAAGGATCATTAGTACATCATCTGTTACTTCCATCAGCATTTTTTTAATGCAGCACTGTGATTTCTTGCAGAGCAGATGGGACCTGGCATCTCGTTAGAAAGATTTCTTTGTAGTGACCTGTGCAATATTAGTTTATCCCAAGGGAAACTGTGAACAGGAAAGGTAGCTCTATTTTCCACATGTCCAGCTACTTTAAACCCAAAGATGTAGTCAGCTACGGTGGCTTGCAGAGCCAGCCTACATGAAAACTGCTGCCTACTGCTGCACCTCACCACAGGCTTTGTGATAGCTCAGCAGCCACAGGACATGTTTCTTTGACTGTCGTGACACTGGTAAGCCAGCCCTCTGGTTCTCTCTTGTGCCTGGAGATTTCCCCATTGGGCATATTTTGGAGCTCTGTGGATGTCTTTGCAGGAAAAGTCCCCGCAGAAGTAGTTCAACAAGTGACAAAGGTAAGGCTGGCTGACAGGTGCCCCTGCGGGGAATTTTAACTGCCTTGGATGCAGCGCCAAGAAAAACCAACTCTAACATCTCTGAGACATGTTAGGCTGCATTAACATCTCTCGATCTCTCTCCAAGCAGGGGGTTCACATGGCTCCAGCCTAAAGTAGGCAGCTTTCCACTGATCTCAATAGGAGCCAGAGTAGCCCCTGTCACATAAAACACACAGGAGGCCCAATGGTGGCAAAAAGTTAAAATGGAAATATTTCCCATGGCTTTTGCTGAGGTTTGAGTTGTGTTGTGGGCAAAGCTTGTTTCTGATTTTCTGATTATTTTTGTCCCTGCCTGATGACCACATTACATAGCAAAGCCAAATCCTTAGCCCTCTGGCCTGACACTTCTCCTCTTCACCTCTTGTTTCTTCATACGCAGATCGCCTCAGTTCCCAGCCAAAGAACACCCTGGTCCAAGCTTGCTCAGGAGGTGCTTTCTGCCAGAAACTTCCTCTGGGAGATTTAAGAAACAAACAAACAAACCAAGCAGCCCTCACAACATCCCGATGACAAACACACAAACAAACAAACATTCCCCCCCAGNTGTTTGCGATAAACACAGAGCACTTGTGTCAGGGTGAATACTTGGAGCAAACTGCAAATCACTGACTTTTTCCCAGGGGAGGTAAGAGGAAAACTCCAGCAGAACCTGTTTTGTGGGTCAAGCCCCTCTAAAACAGAATGGGGGCAGGATGTTGTTCCTACAGTTGCCATTTCCTATTGGACCAGTGCCTGTTTCCTTCATCACCACCTTCCTTCTCTGTGAGCAAGCCAAAAGCCATTTCTCCAATGGTGTTGACTTTCTCTTGGAAACCTGTCTCTCCATCACTTCAGGTGGGATTGACAGGCGGTGTGTCCTGGGTTCATGAACTCACATGCCATGACTGTGGGCTACTTGTCTGTTCTTCCTGGTCAAAATTGCCTGTGCTTTATATTGAAAGTGCTGAGAGTCTGCCAAATGGTTCCTCCTCTGAACCTTTCCTCTTGGAAGAAGCCCCATCCTTGGACATGGAAAGATGGTTTGGACATTCAGAGTGGTCCTGTCTCTGCTTCCTGAGCCCCAGGTTCATGAATGGAGGAGTCCCCATTGGTTTGGTCCTGTGTATGCTGGGTGGATGAATGAGTGTATTACGCCAGAAAAGTGTGGTTCCATATCTTCTGCATGGAGAAGTATGCTAGCTGGATGCTGTGGGGAGGATCAGACAAGGCAGACTGTAGTGACAAGTCAAGCAAGTGGTTGTCTAAGGCAGGGAGTTGTTGTGCAGAGCAGAAATGCCAGGCTGGCTGCGTCTGGAGAAAGAGTGAGGTTTCTGCGCTTGAGGCTTTTCTGCAGCTCACCTCTTCCCAGAAGAGCAGTCACTGCCCCTACCTTCCACCTCCCAGGGCAGCAAGAACAACAGAGTAATCTCTCTATGGTTCGCCCCCAATTCTGCAACCTGTCTCTGCATGTCTCCACACAGCAGAAGCAGCCCGGTCCTTGGAACGGCAACATGCAGTCATGCCCATGCTCCTGAAGCACTTGGAGCCAGCTGTGGGTTCAGAGAAACCAGACAGAAGGACACAGTTCTTCTCACTGTTGTGCTTGAAGGCTAGGAAGACACTGTGGGCAGGAATTCATTCTGGATCAAGTAAGCTGATGCTCTGGAGGATGCAGGCTGATGGAGAAGGGAGAGGAGAAAGAGTAAACCTTGCCACGTCACCAATGCTATTAAAGTTCAATTTCCTGTAGTGGAAGATGCTCTTGGAGAACACCTCTTGTAAGCACTTCTCAGGTATGCCCAGTCATCCTCTTCACAGCCAGGTATATAGGGAGGCATACACATTACACGTCACCTTCTGAAGTCCAAAAGGCTGCTTCTTGCTCAGAGTGGGGGCAAAGTTGTCTGCTCTTTATGGAAGGGGTAGCATAGTTACAATATGTCTGTGTTGCCATGGTGAGGTAGGAGATGGTCACATCTGCTCAGGGTTTTGTCTATCCAAATGTTAGCCTGAGCTTGGAAGGGGAGGTTAACTTTACTGCAAGCCCTTTCAGGAAAGAATAATTCAGGTTAATTCACTCCTGTGGGAGCCAGCTGAAAGGAAGGCCACTTGCCTCTAAAGAGCATGTCCACTACAGAGGTTTGAGGGGGGGGTCAGTGAAGCCACTACATGAATTAAAGCAGGTGGCCTTTACTGATGTAACGTGCGTAGGTGAAGCCATGGCTATGGATAGCATGCCTTGTGTGTCCCCTTTGCTCTCATGACCACAAAAGATAACGAGCTCTATTCCAGGCAGCAGCTGAAGTGCTGATGTCAACACAGAGATGTTATGCCTTAGTTTCAATTATTCTCCTTGTGGAAAATAAGGCACCCATACAGGGAAGACAATTTCTTCTACCATATCTAGATGGGCTGTAATGTTCTGGATGTGTTTGAGCTCTGTGGCTGAGTGTCCTGGGGCTGTTTTGACCTGTTACATACATGTAGGAAAGGCACAGGCAGGAGCTAGCAGGTCTAGCTGGAGTGCTTGGAGATTACACTGAGATAAAGGAAATGATTTTGTGAGTTGTTCCAGTGCAGACTCAATGCTTTACTAAAATCACTCCTCTCACAACACCTCTGTCTCCAACCCCCCTCAGTACAGAAGCTCTTCTGCTAGGTCCCTCAGTGTACTTATAGGTATTAATTGCCCTAACTAGCCTCAGCTGGGACCTCTGCCCACACCCTGTGTCCATACTCCAGGTGCCCCATTTCAGCTTGGCCCAAAGTCTTTGGTCCTTTCCTAAGCTATGTTGTAGGTATGCCTGGCAGCAGCCTCGCCTCTGATCCTGCCTCCTGGACAGCTCCAGGTAACTTGTCTCCTATATATGTCCTTCTCACGTGGGTTGTAGCTTGTCTCCAGCCCTGTCTTTGGCCCTGTATCCTTTTGATCCTGACTGGGCTTTTTGCATGAACCCTGGACTGGTTCATTTTTTGCCTCATCTGGGTTGTTGTTGGACCCCATAATTGGCACATGGTCCTGCTCCCAGGCATAGTCCAGAGGACAAACTTCTCTGGGGACAACTCTTGTCAGTGTACACCTTCCTTTGGTGGAAATTCCTTCAGCTGTTCCTACAAAGCCCCTTCATCCTAAACTTTGCAATTAACAGAAAGTCTTTTCTGGGCATATTTGGAAGATTTCCTGTGTTGGAATGGGATTTCCTGTAATATTTTTGATAAAAATTTTCATGCCTCTGCATGTAGGCTTTGTATTGACAATGTGGTTGTGTTATTCCACTGGGGCTGCCTTCAGACAAGGAGTCCCTGGCGGAGTCTGTGCTTGGTAGCTAGACACCACATGCGAGTCTAACACCTCCAGGAAATGTTGGACTTATCAGGCTAGTGTTTGTTGGGGTTGGGTCCTTGTCTTTCATGTTCCTCCTGTGATGCTGATATCCCCCATGCTTTTGCGGTGTGGGCAGTCTGGGGATGCAGCACAGGGCACTGGTCTTGGGATCACACTGTTATAGGTTGGGGTGAAAAAGCCTAGAGTTCCTGGTCCAACTGGGGTTGAAAACTGTGTGTGCTTTAGGTGTGCTGTGGGCACTGGGCAAGGCTGAAAGTGGGGATGAGGTAGAAAGATGAGTGGTTTACGTTCTGAGACAGACAAAGAAAGTGAATGCTGCAACAGAAATACCATGCAGGGATGGATAGAAGGCATGGGGATAAATAAAAGAATAAGTGGGTGCATAGATAGATGGGTAATGTGGGAAGAGCTGATCAGTATCACCTAGAAATCCTACACCAGCACACACCCCCTACACCTCCCCCAGACCATGCCCCTTCCAGACTTTGAGTCTCAGCCGATGTTGCCCTTTTAGGAGCAGGCAGGAGATAAGCAGATGTGGAGCACACAGTGGATTTTATAATAACACGGTGGTTATAGACAATTGCCTAATGAGGACCAGATGGTCAGTTTTATTTTAAGTTGCCCTTTAACAACATTCCCATCTAAGCTGTGTTTTTTAAGTAATAGGTTTTTAATGAGATGCCCATAAGATCTTACAACACATCGGGTTTTAATCACGCCGACCTATTTAAACAGCAGTGTATGTCTTTAGCACTCCTTCTACGTTTTTATGGTGTCTAATTCCTTCCCACCACCGTTCCTCACTCCAAACCTCAAATGGGCTGTGTCAAAGGGAATGTTCCTCCCAGCACTGGATGCTGCCCCTGCTGAACTCATCTGTGCCATTCCAGACTGAGACTGAGGACAGACCTCCTTCCAGGAGAGAGGAAGCATCTTGTCCCTCCCCTCTCAGAGGTCAGGGTGCAGCTGTGCTTCACAAAATAAAAGCTCTGATTATAAATGCTGCTCTTGGATGGGGAAGGCAGGGACTGGTGTGATTTGTCTTGCAAAGATACCATTATGAAGCCAAGCAAGCATTTGCTTTGGAATAATGCCTCTAAATCCCCTGAACAGCACCATGTGGCCATGCTGCAGAGGATGTCTGAGAGCCCAGACACACAGCGGACATTTCAATGGTGATAAGCCATGAGGAATCTCTGAGAAAATTGCAACCCTCTTGCTGTATTTTCACTTCAGGAGGGGGATGTAACTGCACAGGATGTCAGCGGATCATCCGTGCTTCTTAGATGGGGACACCAAGGTGAGCTACCTACCCAATGTGTGAGAACAGAGCAGAAACCCAGGTTTCTTGCTTCTCTACCCCCTATCTACCAAATTAGGACCTGGATAGCACAGGTAGCTCATCTCAGCTCTGGGAGCTGTATTACAGTAACCCCATGTCCAGTTACCCATTGGACAGACTGTCCTGGCTAGAGCATTGCTCAGTCGTCTGGGCAGGGAGAGGACAGACGGAGAGAGAACTGGGAAACATGGCTTGATGACAACCCTAGGTGAGCAGAGCTGGACCACCGCAGCTCCCCCGCTTCTCATCTCAGTGTGAGGCCCGTGGCTTCCTACTGTTCACCTTTACAATCTGCGTCAGCCCTCCAGCCAGCCAAGCCTTCCATGGCCTTCCCGGTAGAGACCAACATGACTTGTGCTTCCCTTTGCTGGTGCTCAGCCCAATAATGAAAAAACACCCTGCAGTAAGAAACCAGTTTGCAAGACAGGCAGAGCAAAAAGCCTGCTGTCAGGACTCACAATATTCATTTTCTTTTTTGACCAGGCAGTCCTTATGTAATATCTGTGGGGTGCTTTCCTGCCTGTCCTGCTCTTAGACACCAGCAAACATTGGACAAAGCAATGCATGACTTTCAGCTCTCGCCCATCTGGGGACTTCATTTTTCCTGTTGATGTCAGAGACTCTGTGAAATTGCAGATGAGATCAAGCTCTACTTTCCTTCCTGGAGTCTTGGTTGTCCTTTGGCGGAGCTTACACTGAGACTGTGTTGGTCAAATGACATCAGCATGTTTCAAAATGTTATTTGTTTTCTATTTTTTTTTTTCTCCCCGGGGTATTTTGCATGTTTACCCAGTCACCTTCCAGCAGCTGCAAACTCTTCCCACTCATCAGTGGGTGGGGGAGGCACGCTGGTGAATGACACTGAGGTTTGGGGGGCATTCACAGCCTTTCCTGCATTTGAAGTAGTTCACTCAAAGTCAGGTCCAGCAAAATGCATCTTCCCCTTGCACCAGACTCAGCCCTGTTTGCTTAGCAGTTCTGTGTTTTAGAACTCTTGTGGGTAGGCACTGGGAGGCACCAAGAAGCCCATCTTGTGTGGGGCATAGAACAAAAGGAGCAGAGAAGAGGCTGTAAGGGATAATTTACTGAGGAGTTAAATCCAAATGTGACCTTGGTCACACTAACAAGTGTGGCTCAGGTGGACACTGTGTACTCACTTCTCAAGTCTCAGCGTAGAGCTTAAGTTATCAAGTGCTTTCCTGGAGAAACCTGGAGAAATCCAGGCTTTGCTGATTCAGCTCTGAGCAATGGCCATGGTGGAGCGTGAACAGCAATGGAAGATACAACAATCCAGGCAGGAAGAGCTGAGGTGTGAATCCAACTAGTAAAGGTCTGCTTAAGACCAGCCTTGACTACCCTGGGCTGGCCTTGACAGCAGTATGTGTATATAAAAGGTTTCAGTGGTTTTGGGGGAGATACCAGCTTTTGCATTTTATCTATTTTGAAGGAGGCCATGAGCACACTAAAAACATAGATCTCTTGAGAGCTTTCCTAGCATCTCTCCTCACGCCAGACTTACGGGCAAGACATTTCACCTGGTCCCTCACAGTAGAAAGGAAGGGAGTCTGGAGTCACCAATGCCAGTCAGTTTTAGCCTGCCAGGTAGGATAAGCACCCCAGACCTTCCCAGATAACCTCTGGAAGAATAGACTAGACAGCGTTTCTGGCAGATCAGTCCTTGATGGCTAATGGTTTTGTCTTTCCAAGGCTCCCAGCTGAAGCCTCTGCCCTCAGCCTCAATTCCAGTGACATTTGTTTGAGGAAACAGGAGAGAAGCAAAGCTCCAAGCTCTGAATCTTTTCACAGCTCTTTGGTGAAGCAGGAAAAAGAAATGGTCTCCATCCTAGAGAGGCCAACAGATGGCTGCAGTCCGAGGAAAGGGCTGATGGGATTCAGCCAGGTTGCAGAGTTGTCCTGGGGAAGGAGAAGGAAATATTGGCAGTGATGGAAAACTGCTAGTGTGGAGAGGGAAAGTGGCTGCGGGTGGATGCTTGTTCTTGAATCACACCATCAGTAAGATGGTGAGAGGTGCCTCCTGCAGAGGCACCTTGGCATGCAGCGCTGCTCCTTGCTGAGAGGTGTGCTCAGCCCGGCGGGGCTGCTTGCCCCAGAGCAAATAGCAGTGCCTCCGTCTTCCTTCACAGCCTCCCCTTCAGAGGTTTGCTGACTCCTGCAGCCTGGTCTTTGGTTAGCTAAGCAGCATCTGTATGAAGTGGAAAGTGTGTATGAGCACAGGGGCTGGGGCACAGAGCCACAGCTGGGCTTAGGGCCCTGAAGCCGTGTTGTCTGAGCCGGCAGTTGCTCTGTGGGTTCAGGGAGCTTTCCTTGGAGCCAGAGCAGCCTTGCAGGGAAAACAATGGCAGTTGGAGGGAGCACCGTGTGTGTGTGTTTGGCACAGAGCTAACACCCCCTTCTCCTCTTCCCACCCAGCCCCCAATGATGGGGCGTGTTTCCTGCAGACACATGGAGTCAGTAATTTGTGGTGAGCTCCACTGCCTGATAGCGGATGGAGGAGCCTCAGCACAGCTGGGAACGAGACAGACACACGAGAAAGTGGCAACTAGGGAGATGGAGTTTGGCTGGCAAAGAGACACAAGTGGGAAAACGTCAGGATGCCATCCCACTGTGGGTACCCCTTGCCAGGAAGTTGGCTTCTCTGAACCACGGAGAGCTGCTTCATGCCCACAGCACCCACTCCTGGGGTGGTGCCAAAAAAAGGGTTGGGTTGCTCAGCTTTGCACTCGCATGACGGTGTGAGACACAGCTGATGGGTCAGGCCCTTCCCTGAAGCCAAGGCCTGTTCATCTGGCTTCTTGCTGCTGCAAGAGGGGGTGGCAGCTTGAGAAACTTGGTCTCATCTGGTGATTCTGTTTGGGCACATCAGTAACGTCCCCAAGGCAAACAAGAGTGCCTGAAACAGTCTTGCAAAATGAGGGAGGCTGTAACAAATCTAGTGGTGTCAATCCCAGTGTTGCTGGGACCTGCGCATTGCAGCTGTAGGAGCAATAGGATTCAGAAGGCTCTGCTGGAAAAATGAGCCATGGAGGGGCTGGCCAGGAATCATTGCTAACAGTACAGGACCTCTGGCCGAGTGGCTCTGAGTCCAGCCATGCCATAGATCCACAGAGCAGCTTGTTGTTTTCCCCTTCTGTGATGATGGAAACATCGCACCATCGTATCTTCCTTGTGGGAAGAGAGGGGAACTGGTTTCCCATCAGAGAGACTGAGACCACCAGACACAGCCCCGAGGTATGAGCACATTAAATCAGTCTGTGAGGGACATTACCAGGAACTGTTTCCTAGGGGCCAGGTCAGAAATCTCAGTGGATAGTCTTCATTCCCCTTGTCCAGGGACTTGCACTAGAAACCAACCCCAGAGCAGAGCACCCGTTTTCAGCCTAGGCTTTGTAATGCCTTTGGTTCTGCTCTGCTGGAGATGACCTCCCCTCAGAGAGTGAGGCCACCCAAATGCAGCCACCAGCTTCTGCCAGGCTCTTTGTAAGGAGCCATAGCTGGATCTTCCTGTCCTCTGTGGGAAGGGACAACCCTAGCAGGGTAGTTGGGATGCTCAGGTTGAAGTCTTGCAGGCTGTGACTGCTTTGGTACTGAGTTCAAGTTCTGCCTGTGGCTGCTGGCAAGGTTCTGCTAGCTGTTTTCCTCCAGCAAAGCCTTCTTGTGCTCCTATAGGTGGCCCAGAGGCATCTCCAAATCCAACAGTGTCTGGGCTCAGAGGAGCGCAGCACCTTGGATGCTGTGGGGAGCATGGTTTGGTTTTGGCTTGTTGCGTACTAGCTCTTGCTACTCTCTGATCAAGGCTGTGACCCTTGGGCAGCCTGGCCTTAGAGCCTAAATGTAATAAGTGATGGTGTACCTCTACGTGGATTGGTATGGCTGAGTTCATCTCTCACCCTACTGTGCAGCGGGATCCCTAACACAGGCTGTATACTATCTCTGGAAGCTTCTTTTCACAAATCTGGCAGTAGTTTCCTATTTTTGAGATCTCTTCCCTTTGAGCAAACTCAGTGGAAAGGGTCTACAGGTTCCAGAGCTGCTAAGGCAAGGGACAGATGGAGAGAGTGTGACACGCAGACAGTGAGATCGCATAAGCCCGTTCATTTAGGGAACAATGTTAAAAAATAAAAGGCACTTCGTAAAATAGGAGGGACTGGAAGGTGGGGTTTGTAGGCAGCCTGGCAGCCATCTGGGTCCTTGATTGCTTGGTTTCAGAAATACAAAACAAAGTTGTCAGCAAACAATAGACTACAAGCCCTTGCCACTCATCCCTCTGTTTATCCTGCAAACAGGGATGTAGAAACTTTCCCTTTCTGTTATCCTTTCAGCAGAAACACTTCACCCCCTTCAACCTTTGTCAAAAAGGATGCATCATGCATGTAATTAAACTTCCAAACAAAAGCTTTTTCCTTTCCCAGCCAAAGCTTTTCCACTGCAGCTTGACTTGAGTGGAAGGAGTCTTTCCACCCTGCCTCTATGTAGCCCTTGGGCTGAGCCACTTGAGGGCAGGTTGAGTATCTTCCCATGCAGGGCTCTTTTTCTGCTGTTTGGGTATGCTCTGGTGCTACTGCTGCTTCCCATGCTCTGCCTCATCCCGCTTCCCTCTAAGAGGTTGTTCTGCTCTGTGTCGGAAGAGAACAGGGCAGGACGATGGGTACTTGACCACCTGCAGAGCTCTGTCTCACAGCTGGCTCACTTTGGTTTCTCAGAAGGCGTAGGTTCCTGCTGAAACTTGTCCCATGGCTGAGGTTCTTCAAAGGATGTGTGGTGTCTCATGTAGATGTTCTGATGGCTAACTAGGGTTGAACACCCCTCAGCCACGTTTCCCTTATAAGAGTAGGATTCAGTTCAAGAGGAACACTCCCAAATGTCAGTGTCTAGATACGACTTTGAGCTCCCATTACGGAAGCTGGTTGAAAGTAATGAACTGGGTTAAAAATTACCTGTGGCAGAGCAAACATGCATGACACCAGTCATGTTTCTTAGGAAGTCAAGGTAACAGGAGGTGGCAGACAAAGAAAACAGGCAAGTCCTGGCTATGGTCTGTGGCTGCATGGCACAAGGTGAGCATCATTCTCTGATGAGATGCCTGTACAACCCTCCTGTGGGCTTGGAGGTGATGTGGTCTGTGTCCAAGCAGAGCAAAGCCATGGAGATTTTTGTTTACTCTGTGTCCACAGGGACACATGGGATGCTCTAGTTCCCACCTCGATGATTACACAAGTGGTTTGGCTGGTGCAGCTAGTCATGACAGCTGGGGCTGTGTTTGCATTGCATGCAGGACAGAGAGCAGATACCAGAAACTTTCAGGAACGTGGTGGCTTGCAACATGGTGAAGTGCAGATGTGTGTGTTCATCATGTCACCTGAGGGGGCTTGCAAAAACACTGCAGCACGTCCGTATTCATAACCTCAACTCTATCTGTGATTGTGGATCAGCTGATGCCTGTGTTATGTGACCACTGGGATGGAGCGTGCTTGGGAGATGCAGCTAACAAATATTCAGTACATACGGAGGACTGGAGTTTGTACTGACAAGTTTGGCAGGTTCTTGAGACAGGTTTTGACTATACATGTATAAACAGGAAGACGTAAAATCTTTTGGCTCCAGAACTGGACAGGGGAGGCTCTGGAGAGCTGGGTTGTGTTCTTGGTCTGGCTGTTCCTCTTGTCTCATTGGAGACACTTTTTTTTAAAACATGCCTTGCCTCAGTTTCCCCTGGCCTACTCTCACAGTCAAATCACAACCATATTGACAGCCTTCCTCACTGGTGGTGATGATCAAGACAGCCGGTGGTATGCTGGCAGGCATCTCTGTGGCATTCAAACCAGATGGGCTCTGTCTGTGTCCTTAGCTCAGCATACATTTTAGATGGAAATGGGCAACCCGTTATTCTCAGAGGAACTTCTGGACCCCTTCCAGGCACAGTTGAAAGCCATTCCCCAAGCCCTTGCAGAACATCGCACATGCCAAGGGCTAGCTGGCTGGCTCTCATAGCTCCTCAGATACTCTGACTCTGTTCCTGGGCCTCGTCTGGTCATATATGCTTCCTCTGCCTTTGCTGGAATCCTATATAGGACTAGATGACTGCAAGATCACAACAACATTGATAGGAAACCTTGTCATGGGTCTGGAGAGTGCCAGTCTTAGTTTTGAATGGGGCTTAAGTCTCTAGATGGAGGAAGACACCTTTGGGTCAGAATCTGTCCCCTCTGAGAGGCTCCCATGCTTGGAGCAAAGGTGAACAAGAGACCATTCATTTCATTCAACCCAACACTCCTGCTGCAAGTTCAGCAGTGTGGCAGGATAAACACTGGGTCAGAAACATTTGGAGCCATGCAAGGAAAGAGGAAATTAATGAGATGTCAGGCATCAGCGGAGGGATCATCCTGGGAGCCAGGAAGGAATTAGCCCCTTCCTCCGCTCCCTTCAGCCACACAAAATTGGCCAGGTGCATTGTGGCAGTTTATTGCCTTCCTCTGAGGCATTAAGTTTTGGCTGCCATCAGAGAAAGGATATCAGCACACTGGTTTGGGATGGAAATCTCCATTCCTGTGAGTGGAAGCGCCAATATTTCATTGAATAAGAATATACTAGGGCCAGAAAAGCTTTTGCCTCGATGAATTTGCCTTTCCCAGGAAAGGTCAGTCTGAGGGGAACATTCGTTTCCACCCTGTCACTTTCTACCTGCCTTGTTGCTGGATGAGTGGTTGTAGAGCATAGGGACAAACAATCCCAAACCTCAGTCCTTGTCTGATCCTAGTTAGCCACCTTAGCTATGAAACTGATCCCCTTTGGCTCCTGGTGGGGGCTGTATAGACAGAGTTAAGGTCAATCGCCAAAGATCCCTATGCTTTGAAATACCTCTATTGTAATGAAAAATGTCTGTGCTTATGTTGTGGGTTCAGGGTTCAGGCCTATGAGATGTTCAGGACATAAGGGACTGGCAACAACTGCTGACTGGGTTTCCCATTCCACTCTTCGCACTTTCTTTGGCTGTTTGACCTTCTTGGAGTTTGTTTGTTTGTTTTCTTCTGTTCCGTGAATCAGATTCAGACTCGGTGTGACTGTGTAGGAGCTAATGGAGTTACTCCCAGGCTGAACTCTTATTTCTTTAGTCTTATGTGAGGAAAGCAGTTCATGTGCCCGTAAATCGAGGCTGTGTATCTCTTTCTCATGTGTTTTAGTTCAGCCCTTTAAAAAAAAAAAAAAAGCTTTGCTGGGAAAATGCAAGATGAGTCAGATGAGTGCTTTGATGACTCCTTTTCACTGCAAAATTCACAGCTCCTGACTTTTCCTCGCAATTGTGTATTCACCCTGTGAAGCTGCAGATTGAGTTGGTTTGCCCACTGAATAGTCATATTGCCTCAGTTAAGAAAGGAAAGAATGAACACTAGAAATCAGACTCTGGAGGTGGCTCATGTTCAGCCCCCAAACTCTGCAGCCAGCTGAGCCTTTGAAGTGGGACAGCACTAGAGAAAAGCTCAGGTCCTACCTCTACAAAGCAAAGGGGCTAACTGTTTCCTATCACTTCTTTTAATTAAAGAACAAGGCCCAAACTCCTGTTTCAGTGGGACTGGAAATAAAAATGCCCCTGGAAAGTGATGGAAATGTCATTCTGCACAGTCTGGAGTCAACAGTGTGGGAGTGATGGTGGCATGAAGTGAGCTTGTCCTCTGTCACCTCCCAGGTGTCACTACATCAGAGATTTTGGCATAGCAAGTCTGAGAATGACCTGCTCCCTGGGTCTTGTCTGACTTAGCCTGGACACCCCGCTCATCCCAAATGTTGGCCATTGGTAGACTGGGCATGAAATATAGCAGATCCCCAGATCCACTTCCTTCAATGCCTGCTGGGTTGGGCAGGCATTGCCCTTCCTGCTGGCCAGGGCAGCAGTCAGTAAAACTCCTGTCTGGACTGTGCCATGCTAAGGTACCATGAGGACATAACTAGAGAAGTACTTGGGACAAAGAGATCAGCCGCAGTGTGAGGTTCATGCCTAGACCTGGCTCATGGCTCCTCGGCTCCTTGGGCAGAAACTCCCTTCTGTTATAGGAATGCACGGAGCCCTACTGCAGCAAGGATCTAATGAATTACATGTCACTAATGACTGGCAATAAACAGGTTAAAAGTTAAAATGCTAGCACAGCCTTGACTGCCTCCCTCTGAGTTCACAAACTGGTGGAGTGCAATATATATAGACTGTATCAGAACACAGTATCATGTCATACAGTCTTAGAGCAAAGGAAGGTAAAAAAGAAAAAGGTGGGTAATGATAGAGCGTAGAGGGCTGAAAGGGAGAAGGGAGAGAGTAGGCATAGGAGAGAGTGAAAGCTGGGTTTGGAGGAAGAAGAGTTGGCTTGCCAGGTAAGGGGTTTTTTTCCCCTCCAAGCGCTCCCCAGCTCTAATTTATACAATATAAATAATTAAAAGCTATGCAGGCCCAGTGCTAATCCTTGTGGTATTCCACAAGCAACTTCCTTCCCGCTTAGAAAGGATCCCATTGAGAATTATCCGATGGTTCTTGCTCTGCAGCCAATTTTCCGCTCCCGTCCACGAGTCAGCGAGTAGAGTCTGAGCTCTCCTTTTCCTTGGTTCAGCCTTCCCCAAAATGCATGGCAGAAAAATGCCATTATGTGAGGTCCACTTCCTGGAGCTATCTGTGCTAAAATCTCACAGCAGACCTAGAGGGAAGAGGAGGAGGTCTTTGTGGAAAAGCTGTGATTTCTGAAGCCAGATTCAACCACACCACATCCATTTGGTCACATAAATCAGTTCTACAACAGTCCTGCCATACCACTGCAGCTGAAGTTTGACAATCTAAATTGATTTGGTATTGTGGTATTCTCCCAGAAGCACGGGGCACTAATGGAGGACAGTTTAACCTGTTCAAATGCATTCTGTGGGAGCAGTAGTAGTAGGATGGAGACCCTAAAATAAAGAAGGGGTTGTTCTTTCTTCCTTTCCCAGCACTAAATTGAATGGATCTGCCTTGCTGCCACCAGGAATATGGGCTTAGAAGGAATTTACATGGTAAAACTCAGTGGCATGTATCCTGTGCATAAGACAGAAGATTGCTCTGGTGCTTCAGGCAGGACTGAATACTTCTGGCCTGAAAAAAAAAGGGATGTAACTCTGAAAAAGGCTGTGTAGGTGCAATCCCTGCTCCTCAGCATTGGGGGACAGATCAGTTGTAGCCAGTCTTGCCCAGGGAGGGAGCCAAGCCTCAAAGGCTATCAGCCATGTGTTGCTGGAAAGGCACAGATCTAGTATAGATGCTAACATTTTGCAATGGGAGGAGGGAGGAAATAAAATCATATTTGGGGAGATGGGTTATAAAAGCTGAAGGCGGCTTTTTCAAGCAAGAAATTACCTGACTGCGAGGAAAGGTGGAAGATTATCACGCATTCAGAAATTCAGGATCCTTGCAGAACTACTATGCTCAAGCTTCCTAAGAGAAAGGGAGTAAATTCCTAGTTGCTGAGTTAGAGGTTAGGACTCAAGAATTTGATATGAACTGGCTCAATTGTAAGACGTGTTTTCAACAGCAAGTTTGAAAACCAAGTATCACTTCAACAGCCACTTCTACAGGACTGCACCGACCAGCATTGTGTTGCTTGTATTACCCTCTGCCCTTACTGATTTAATTACATTTCCAAAGCAGAATAGCCCAGGAGCTTGGTTTTCCGTCCAGGCCAACAGTCGGTTGTGGTGTCCCAGCTGGTACAAACAATGAAACACATACTGCCTACAGACCCTGGGTAAGACAGTGGTAGTCTCTGCATCAGGGCTCATCTGACCTCAGATAGATGGTCAGGCCACCACATCATCCCTGCAGATGTGGTAGGTATTTGGGAGAGGGGTGTGAATATTTGAATTTCTTGCTCAGTGTGAAGGATAGATGTGTGATTTAAGGGGGAACCACGGGTGCATGTTTTGCGAAGTGATTTGAGACTCTATTGTTTGATGTCACCAACAACAGACCATGTTCTGCTGGTCCAGCTTTGCCCTTGGCATTCCCTGCCCTTTAGATGGTTGGCAAAGCAAATATAAGGGGAAGGCAAGATCTTCCAAGTGAGGATTCAGTAAGGACAGCAGTGAGGCAGCTGTGAATTGAAACACACCACTGTTTCTGCAGTGAAGACAATACAACTGCTCCCATAAAAACCCAGGAGGTGTGCCGTTGCTGCATGCTCTGGCCAGCCGCCGCTAATGAATCATCCAGCTCCTGGATCACTCCCATGAAGGGGATGGAAAATGGATCCAATCCAGAGAGATCTTGGGAGTTCATTGCAATGTGATAACCCTGTTTACTACTTTAAGAGCTCCAGAAATTCAGGAGGTGCTGGCAGAACATCTGCTTATTGCAGGATCTTGCCAGCCACTCTTTGGAGATAATAGCTCTGTGCTTCGTTTGTCCATTTGAGATGCCTCGGAAACAGCACATTGTTATAGCCTAAGGAAGACTAAGTGGGTCTAGGAAGAAGGAACTCTGCTTCACTTCCCAATGGAAACTGAAAGCTCTGCTAAACATTCAACAAGTTTTAGCTCAAGTAATTATCCCAGGGCAGACCAGCTGGGAGTCAGGGGTCATATGGCCATTACGGTTCCTATTTTTTTTTTTTTCTTGCTGATCCACCCACAGAAACCCTGAAATTACTGGAGAAAACATATCTGTGGAAGGTTCCTGATCAGACCTGAAAAACCTCCTTCCCAAGCACGTGCAAGAAGCTGCTGGTGCACATTTTCTGCAGGAAACAGATATGGAGAGGAGGTGAATGGGTGTGAAAATAACCCTGGGGTTAACCAAGAGAAGGTAATAGAGATGCCCTGGGAATAATGAAAACCTTGGTTGCATAGTTATTGTTTTATAGCTACCCAAGGGCAGGTGAACACCCCACTATGCTGGGCAGCTCCCTGCACAGATGTGTCTGCACACTAGGCTGTGGAAAATGCTTTTCTGGGGCCTTCACTCTGGCTTCAGGTTCCTGCTTTGCTGCAGACATCCTGCAGGTCCTCCAGCTCCATTTCTGAGCCTGTATGGGTGCTAAAATGGGCTGGGGAATGGACTTGAACCGTGCTGGTGAATGGTGTTTATGCAGCTTTTCCTTCCAGAGAAGAGGGGCCATATCCAGTCTTCCTCCTGGGAATACTCCTGGTCTGCAGCTGACATTGTCTGGGTGGGTGTCAGTGCTGGGAGCTGTGCCCCGTGGGGTTACCTGTGTGGTCTCTGACCTGCTCCACCTGGATCCAGCAACCGCAGGCAACACCACATAGAAGCCTTGCTCTGGCCCTGTGCATGGCTTGCTAGCTGCCTGCACAGTGCTGTTGTGGTGGAAACAGTTCCTGGCCTTTAATTTGTGACTAGGAGTTGAGAAGTACATGCAGGACCCTGACTGGGGGCCATCCTGAGGATGGTCTCATGAACTGTGTCACCTGCTGCAGCTATGGAGTGACCAGAGAGAGACATCAGCATGCTTCCAGGGAGAGGCTCGTGCAGAAGCAGAGCTGGGACTGGAAACGGAGCTGCTTTGTTGCCCTCACCCTGCTCTTGACCATTGCTCATTCCCCAGGGATCGTGGGGACAGACTGTGCCCACAAAAGGAGGAGAGCTGCAAAAGAGGCATCATCCTCCATGCCGTGAGTAGTAGAGCCACAGCGGAAGTCCCTGGAGGAGCAGGGAGATCCTGGAGCTATGGTGGTGGGGAACGGCAAGGGCTGGTTGGACAGGGCTTGACCCCAGCCTCATGTCCTGTAAGCCCCAAGCCAGAAGCAATGCCATGCTCCACCAATAATGCCTGTCCCCTCGCCCTACTGCCAACGGCCGAGGTCCTGCGTGCTCCCAAGCTGCTGAGGATCTGGACTCCCATCAGCCACAGCTGCAAAGCCAACCCGACGCCTGCAGGAAGTTTTTCTCTCTCGGGGAACTGCTGGCTGGAGGCAGGGCCCCCACAGGCAAGTTTCACAAAACCCAGGGTGACACAGCCCAGTGTGTGCTCCTCCCCGCCCCGCCGCCCGGGAACGGGATGCTGGAAGCCGTGGGGCTCTGTGGCCGTTTCGGGGAGCTAACGTATCATTTAAGGTCAGCCCTGGTGCCATTTGGAGAGGAGCTCGTATTTCCTTAACTGAAACAGCAAGTTCTGAATGTAATTACAGGATTAAAGGCATGTTCTGGGACTGAACACATGATTTATAAGCAAAGGTTACACTTTCAGTCTGTTTATAAGGCGTTCTTGGCCCTGCTTAACCCTTTCTTTGCTGAAGACGAACGGTGGTCGTGCTACTCCTGTTACGGTGCTCATGCATGATGGAGAGATGGAGTAGAGGGGTGATCCCCAATGGGGACACATCAGGGAGCTGTTGGATGCTTTCATCCCACAGAAGGGGGAAGTGACTGTTCTGATTTTCTCCCTTACCTGTCATAAGTTCTTAGCGAACTAAAAGGCCAAAGCTGTAACCCCAGCAGAAATTCCCCAAACAGACTAAGTTTTAGCTGATGGTCATTTCTCTAGCTGAAAATCTCTATGGCATTCCTCAGTTCTTCCCAAAGGCTTTCCGTGTGGTGGTCCCTGAGCAGTGAGGTTGGAAAGGACAGTTATGAAGATGCAGCCTGACATGTGGCAGATAAGCCAAACCCTGGAGAATTTTCCCTGACGATTCTTCTGTTGAATCCACCAGTTTGAGGTGAAGCCAAAGCCTATTGTGCAGAAAGGCAGCCACAAACAACTGCAGGCCAACAATTCTAGGAAGCTAACTTCACTGTCATGACTACCTCTCTTCACTGACTGCATAGGGATCCAAGGACCTCACAGCTCTGGAGAGAAAATGACCAGAATTACTTGCTTTTTTTTTTTTGAGTGCATAACATGCGCAATGATTAAATGAGGCATCAAGCGTAGGTCATCTGAATATGGGCCCAGTCTTGCTCTGAAGACTTCAAAGGATGGAAAATCTGCCGCAGTCCCAATGAAGTTATTCCAAAAGTGAGGGTACGGTATTCAAAATTTGCATTTTACATCCAGGAAGGTGTCAAATTTAATTTCCTGCTGTTGGCTCTAGTGATGACTGTCCCACTTTGCTGCTTACCATAGCATTTCTTTAAGAGCTCTGGTGGATTCAGAGCTACCCACAGCCTACATCACTGCTACTTGAGACGGAGGTGCACTTGTTGAAGACCTATGGGTTACATTTTTCCAAGCATGTACACAGTCTAGAACCGACACTGGTTTTTCTTGTTTAATTTGTAATTTGCTATTTCCAGATGGTATGAGATACCAAAGCAACTCAAGTATTTTGCTGCAGGTCCAGGGCTGTGAGTTCAAATTTTCTTTCACACTTATGGCAAAGGCTTCCTGCCAAACTGTGAGTAAAAAGGTACCTTGTTACTCTGACTGGGCAGGTCAGAAGTGGTGGGGATGGTGTCTCTCATGTGAAATTGGGCATGCATGGTGTGGAGTGCTCTATGGACATAGTCCTGGCCATAAAGGGATTATAAATTTAATAGGCATAGAAGGTCTGAAAAGAAATATCTACATTTTACAAGTGGAAATGGGATTTATTTACATTCCCCAAAATGGTTTGTGGCTCAGTGAGGAATGGACCCGCTAAACCTCAGTCTTGTGTCACCAGAACGAGGTGTCCCATGATCCAGGACTGCAGTACATGGTGTACGCAGACAGGTAATGAAATGTTCCTGCAGGAAGGTCCTGGCTAGGCCAGGTAGGCTGGGCACCAGATGGGAAGCAAAGAACAGCTATGCCAGGTTTGTCCCAAAGAAATTGTTTTCTTTCTTCTTTCCCTCCCTTTAAGATGGACTTGCCAATTCTACATCACACTTCTGGAGCTGCCTGTAGCCTCAGGGAGGCAATATCCGTGCCCCTGCTCTGCCTTCCTCTGCAGTCTTTGAGGAACGGGGACAATGTGAGATTGTGTGTAAGCAATAACCCAAGAAGCAAAAAGGAGAGGAGAGATGCAGGCCTGGGAATTCATGTGACCACTGGGCCAAATTGATGTCATGCTCCAAATGTGAGAATTTTTGTGTGGAATCAATGCCTAGAGCAGTTTATGGTCTGCTTAATGTGTGTTATTTTCTTTGTGTCCTTACAAATGGAAAGGATTTATGGAGCTAGGAAACCTTGACATTTTTATCCAAGATAAAGAGCATTGTCAACTCGAGAGAGAGGGCTGTATCTCATGTTCACTTTCTCTGTTTAGACTGTTTAAGGTTGACTAATAGGCAACCCAGAAGTTGGATGCAGACCCAAGTATCCAGTTCACAGGTAGACCTACCATCCTCGGGGTGTGTTTGTTGTGGGAGCAATGCAGACCCACATTAGGACAGAATTTAGAAGTTATCCATTCTTGGCTTAAGCTGTGGCATTGCTCAGCTATTTTTGTTTTCTTGGCAAGTCTCCAACCATCTAGCCACCCATCTATTTTGTTTCTATAGTACCAATGCCCCTAGTAACCTAGAGCACCAGGTTGCAATCTGGAAGACCTAGACTTCTAGGGAACGAAGAAGCAGAGGAGATGAGAAACTCTATCATTTGTGTGCCAGGGCAATGTTGTCATTACCACAAGTTTGCAGTGATACGTCCATTTGGCTCAACCCCTTGGCTGCTAATAACCAGCTGAACAGTGATAGTTGGTTGCATGTGGAAGTGGGTTTTAACAGGGCCACATGCATATATCTATGCACATATTGTCTGTGAACAAAAAGGAAAGGTGAATTGGAAAAAAGGAAAAGCTGTTCTACCAAAGATGGTGACTATGCAAAAGACATAGGGTTTATGGTGAATGTCCAGCTGAATACACATTCCTAGTGCAATGATGTGGTTAGAAGAGCTGACACAATCCTTTGAGTTACAGAGGCATGAAGGAACTCTGCTGGTATTACACCAAGTAAAATGAAGTGAATAGAGTGCTCTGCTTGCAAACTCAAGGTCAGGAGATCAAAAATACCTGGAAATAGGCTTCCTGTGCAACTTTCATTTGGACATGCTGGCATATGTTTTTTCTTTGTTTGTTTGTTTTCTGTGAGGTCCCTGAATGAGGTGCACAGTGGACATTGCTCACTGGTGTACATTTGGTGCCTGCCTCCCCTTGAGTTCAGCTGCAGAGTGAATGCTTGGCATTGCACTAACCCAGCACCTGAGTGTTTCCAAGGGATTGTCAGGAAACAAAGAGAACACATGGTGACTGCTGGTGAAAACTCTTTTCAATGGACTTGCCCAGCTTGATGCTTTCCTACCCAGGGTACCATGCATTTCAACTTCCAATTGCAGCTCTCTTACTCCATGACATTGATCAATGTGATGGCGTGCAGGGCCGATACGTTCCTTCTCTGGACATGTGAATGAAATGGGATGGTTGCATTTTTTAGTGGTGTGGGAAGAATCTTTGTACAGGATAGAGGAACCCAGACTCCCTGGGTTTTTCATACCTGAGAAAGGAAGCTGATTACCTGGAAGGTGGAAGCAACCACAGCTTTCCAGGCTTCCTTGGGCCCTGCCAGCAAGCATGGCACAGAGGTGCAGAGTGATTATGTCTTGGGTAGCAGCGAGAGCCCTTTTTATGCCATGGGGACAAGCCCCAGCATCACCTCAGTCTTTCTGGCAGGGATGTTTTGGAAGCCCGCTCTGCCTGCAGGGTCCTGGTGTGCTGGGGAGCTTGCAGGCCCTCGGATGGGGCAGTTGCTGTGATTGCAGGAGGGGAAGAGGAATGATCCTGTGGCTCAGCCGTTAGTCTGGGTCTTGGGAGCTGTGGGTTTATTTCCTGGCTCTGCCGCTGGCTCCCAGCGGGCAAGGCTTGGAGTGGCACTCTCTCCAGCTCCGTTCCCCAACTGCTCATTGCATGGTATCATGTTATTTTAAAACCCCAACCCGGCTGCAGTAAAATGCCTCATATTACATGACAGCCCACAGCTTCGCTTGTGTCTTCAGTGGGTAATTTGCAAGGGGAAATAGGCCCCAACCAAAACCCTGAAGCCCCTGGCCCCCCGACATTGGAGTCTGAATCCTGCAGCTTTCATGCAATTGAAAATGAGGTGCTGCAGCGGTTGAGTCAGCAATCTCTGATAATGCTTTTGTGGTGAAACTTCCCTCTTTGCCCAGAGTTTGCATAAAGCCTGCTCAGTACTTAACTCCCATTTAATGCCACAAAGTATAGCTTGAGTTGGACTTGAAATGAAGCTTAGCCCCTGCTGGGATGGGGTACACAAGGTCTGGGCTGGTGAGGTGGGGTTCTCCCTTGTAAGTGCAAGAGAGATGGGCAGTTTGAGGGTTCTTCTTATTAATAATCATTGATCTGGAGGGCACACTGAAGAACCTGATTCATTCCCTTCTCCACTCTTCTCTCCTTTTGCCTGGTGCTATTTAAACCCCCAAATTAAGAGTAACATCCCATACCAGCAAGTTTACAGTCTTAAGCAAGATACAATAGGTGGATATGGAGAGATGAACACAAAGGCACAAGGTCATGTGATGTCAAGGTTTCATGACGATCTTTGCAGCATCTCAGTCTCGGAGAAATTTAGGGCAGGATTTGTCAGGGCTGCTGGTACAGCCACACCTGGATCGCCACACTTGGCCTTGGGCATGCTTTTGGCAAAGGTGCATAGCCAAAGTACAAGGACAGATAACCAAAAAACCTGGAAGTGAGCTAGAGAATCTGTGGAAAAATGAGAAGATCACCAAATTGCAGGACAGCTGGCTGGGGAGAGGAGTGACAGAAAGCTGTGCTGCGAACAAAGGACACAACCTTATTCAGGAGGTGCTGAGGGTCCAGAATAAAAGAATAGAGTTTAAGAAAGGGGTGGCAAAGACCTATGCCTTGGTGGCACAGCCAACCTTCCTCCAATACAAACTGCCCTCTGTTGAGACAAGGATATTTTTGTGCCATGGCAGTACCTGTAGACCCTAAATGGGACCAGGGGCACTTTGCAGCTGACACTGGGACACCCCACAGCTCTGATACTCTGACGTGCGAGATGTGACCCCATCAATGTGGGAGAAAGATGGGGGAGGGAGGAGGCTAGGCCTTCCCAACAGACACCCCAAAAACCTGGCCATAGCACACTGTGTCAAAAAGAAGCTGAGAAGTCTGAAGGTGAGTAGGGGAGTAACAAAGCCTCACCCCAAAGGGCAGAATCAGAAGGCGAGTCTCCAGCCATTACATTTTCTGCAGAAACTCTCTTTTTCAGGGAACCACCATCATTTGAGCTATTTTAAGACCAGACTAGATTGAGCTCTAGGAAATATACGGTAAGATAAGTAAACTGCCCCAGGACTGGCAGGGAAAGATGCCAGCTGGTCAAAGCCTTTTTAGTAATGTCGCTGTTTGTACGAATGTTTATATTTCCTCGCCAGCCCTGTGGACAATTATGAAAAGGCTTGGCTGAGATCTGGCCTATCATTATTGGTCTAGACGCTGGATTGGCTCCACATCATAAAAATCTTAAAGATGGAGAGAGCTGTATGAAGCAGTCATTTGCAAACTGTAGAGAGCATTCTGCAAATCTATAAATATGACTGATGGAATAAAAGAAGGAAACAACCCTTGCGCATCCATGGCCAATGGCTTCACTGAGTGGTTGCATGTCAGTCACTGGGAGACCAGTCAGCAGCTCTACTCTCCATACACGTGCTTCCACTGAAAAAAAAGAAAAGACAGCAGTAGCTCAATTTTCTCCTCTGGCTTTGTTTTGAAAGCTTGTTGAGTGTCTCTGACTCCTGTTGCTGTCAAGTGGTGCTTAACACTTCCAAAAAATTGCTAGCACAATTGCTGGAGCCTTGGCAAATGTCAGGACTGTTAGGTCTGACCACTGGAGAGGGAGTTGTCTTACCTCCATGAGCCCAGCGCCTAACTACACAAGGTGGAGGAAAATTGGAAGGGGAGGCTGAAGGGAAGTGATTCATTGGAAGCCACTCAACCATGTCAAAGCACTGCTGGGGACCGGGAGATAGATCTGAGATAAATGGGAACCTGATCTTTTCTCCCCCACTTGGCCTCCTCCTTGGCTTTGGGGAGAGAGTTGTGTTAGCTCTCAATGGTGAAATTCATGGTTGAGAGGCTTGTTTTTAATTTCCTATTTCCACTGTGCTGGTTAGTGAAACTTCCACCCGGAGAAGGGTCCAAAATTTGCCTGGGGTGAATGATGTCAGCCTGATCTCATCTCTGCTCATTTATTTGTACTGGTTATCTCTGGCTTCGGTCTTAACTCATTCAGATAATTGCATACACTCTCCTTCGGGACTCAGGAGTCCTGCCACCAGCCTTGCCAGCAGCCCTCCTCGTGTTATCTTGTTATTATTAATACTAACAAGGGGGAGGGAGGAAATAAACTAGGGCAGACTGAGGCTCATGAATGCTTTCTCCCTGCCAGTGTCTCTCTAGGCCCTGTCCCAGTACCACTTCATCCCATGGAGAGTGCTTTTACAGTGCTGTTCACCTATCCACTCTTAAAACCCTGCTTCGGTCCAGGAAATGGCCTTGGTGGGTGGCTGCATTAATGTTTGGATAATATATCTTAGGTATTTGTTTCATTAACCTACCCTGCAAATGGACTTTGAAGTCACCAGGTTATCTGAGAAAATACCTTGCCCTCTAACTTATGATTTGTGTCTTGTCTTGTTCCCTCAAGTCCCTATCTACGTTGTAAAACCACTGGGGTAGCGATCCCCTGTATAGATATGTTTGTGATAGATAGAGATGTGTCATGTATGTATAGATACAAGCTCTGCCACAGTGGAACGTACGAACAGCCTTGCCCCACTTGCCAGACCCATCAGGTGGTATGATTTACTGATGGATTTCATACCTGTGTCTCATGCTCCTTTGACAGGGATGGTCAGAAGCAGGGAAGAGCTTTTGTAAAAGAAATAAGCAGACTAGAACTCTTCATCTGGGAAACAAGGTGGCCAGCCAAGGGAGGATTTTATAGATATCTGTAAAGGCAGGAAATGTATGAAGGAAGCAAACAAGCAAGCAAACAAATACAAACCCCCGAAAGTTAACCAAAGGAGCTCCTTGCCACAGGAGACTATGAAGGCTAAAAGTTGGCATGGGTTCAAAAATTGACTGGACAAATAAAGGGCTTTTGAGCACAAAGCTACTGTCTTTGATCATTGGAGGGTGGGAGAGTGCTGCAGGGAAGCATCGCTGTGCACTTGCCTGGCCCTTATATTCTTCACTGGCCACCTGCTACTGCCTAATGTCAAAGAAAAGATATTGGGCCCTTTGGGCTGATCGGATCTGGCTGTACTCATGCGCTAATGAAATCAGCACAGTCCCGACCATGGAGCGAGTGATGAGGGTCTGGCCCAAAGCGTGGTCTGCAAGGTAGCTTGGGGCAAAGCAGGGAAATCAGATCTTGCTTGCTTAAAATCAAAACCAGGCTTAGAAAGCAATCCCAAAGCAGGAGCACCGTTCTCCAGGAAACTTTCCAAAACCAACTCCTGGCCTTGGAGAATAACATGGCAAACCACCAATAAATAAATAAATAGATAAAGAAGTAAATGCAAAACCTGTGTAGAAAGCTCCCTGAACAAATGGCAAAAATATTTCCAGTTTTCAGGCCACCTGCTTGTCATCTATCACTTAGAAAAAATGAGTGTTCTTTAAATATTTATATGGGGAAAACAGACCCACCCTCCTGGGTTTGCATGGTGATTTATGCTGCGGCATTTTCAAGGTCATCCATTGCCTAAATCCCCTGTCTGTCTGAGGCCTGGGTCCTGCAAGGAACCCGATCCCCATGATCATCTGGATTAGAAGGGGTAGGGCCTGTTTCCATATGTGTCTTAGTGCTGGCATCTGGATTTCAAATGAATTTGCTGATTCCTCAGTCTGTACTCAGACACCAGCATTCTCCTTTGGCTGCTCCAGAGAAGGTTTTTTATGAAGGGTTTTCAGTTGAGGGGCTTTCAGTGGCAATATTCTTAAAGACACATCTTGGAGTCGCATTTCAGGCTCTTAAGGCCGGCTCATAAACTCTGCCTGCGGGTTGGAACTTGATACGTTCAAGTTGTGCTCCTCTTCCATGAGGAACGGGAGCTATATTAAAGGAGTCTTGCCACTCTGGGGAATCAGGAATAAGATAAAGTCAATATTTGCATCCACTGGTGTTTTGCTTGTTTGTTTGTTTGTTTTTTGACCCAAAATTAAGAGTATATAGAGGTATAGAGAGACATACGATGCTTAGCATAGGAAAGCTTGGCATCAATGAATATAGAATAGATTGTTTAGACTGGAAGGATTCATCACCTTTCAGAAATGAAGCAAGAAAAGTTGGATAAATTGATCTCTGGAGATGTTGATTTCCCGGTCTACAAACAGAGCTTGGGCAGACAGGTATAACATAATCAATTCTGCCCTGGCTGATGGTAGTTCTCCAGAGTACTACCATGATCAGGGACCTCAAGCAGGTCTAATCAGCTTAAATTTTTCTTGTCTTCAGCCTCTACTGGAACATCTAGAGGTTCCTTCTTCTCTAGCATGTTCATAAACCAGGCTTCACCCTGGAACTCTCAGCTGAAACGGAGAGAAGGGCATGGCCAAATTCAACTGCACACTTAAAACCCACTGTTGCTTGTAGGATTTGAGGTTGGCACACAAAGCGTCGCCGAAAGACCAAAGGGAAGCCCTCTCTGCATCGGTTTCAGACAGCACTTAACCATCTTGATTAGAAAAACCCCAAATGCTGTACCAAAAGTTACCTTGTTTCCTTCACTCAAGTGGAAAATATAATGGAAGTATAATGGAAGGGGATTCCCCAGGGCTTTTTTTTTCCCCACTCTGTTTCTTCCCCTCATCAGGCAAAAACCTGCCTTGTCAGTACTTTTTCTGAGCACCCTAATGAGATACAAAACATACCTGTCAGCAGGCCTCTCAACACAGGCTTTTGTGTTTTGCTTGTATGGAAAAGAAACCCACAACACCATGGCAGAGCTATTAACTCTTTTGGGACTGACTAACGCATCGGGTTGCGATGAGGTGCAAAGCAAGGGAACATGCATACCACATCCCAAGGAGCTGATCAGGGACAGGGGGAGCCGAGCAGCAAGGTGGCCCCAAGAGCAGCTGGGGACTGGGTAGCTCTGGAAATTGCCCATTGCAGCTACAGCTTCCTTTGCCTTCATTAGGGAGGTGGGGCCAGAGCTGGCATGTACCTACAGACATACTCTTCCCAGGGCAATTTTTTGTGGATGAGTAGGAAGGATCTTCCTCTGAGCTCCGCACATTGACTCTGCACCTCTGCATCCTCCAGCAGAAGGCACACCACAGGCATGAGGGAGTGACAGCATGCTTCCTGTATTATTGTGCTCTCTGTATTGTTTTTCCTCCTTTAGAAAATTCAGCTTTAGAAAAATTGGCTTATTTAGCTGAGTGCAGACCTTTGGGCCTTCCAGCTGAAGCTGGCAAGAATGAAGGAAATTCTTTGTTCTCAGCATTGCTTTGCCTTAGCAGCAGAGCTGAAGCAAGTTGAGAGCAAAGGAAGGGAAATGCTGTCCTTGCTGGTTCTGTACCTGCCTGTGACGACCACGTAAATGGACTTGACTTGGTCTCCCAGACTACAAGTCTATCTGCTGCCGTGAAATTCCCCATATAAAACATGAAGCCACAATTGAATCCTGATTTATAGTCTGAAATGAATGTATGTCCTTGTCTACCAGGCTACCCATGTCCTGGTGGAGGAACTTTTACCCCCTTTACTCTTCCTACACCACGGTCTCCCCACCAGGTTGCCTATTTCTTTCCTTGGTTCTGTCCTGGGGTGGATTCATGATAGCGCTCTGCCTTCAAAGTTGCAGGTATGTCAAAAGAGAAAGGAACAATATTCAGGTGTGAGCAAGAGTGTGCGAGGGGGGTAAATCAGCAAAAGTCAAACAGAGCTGGCAGAGACACCCCCATCCCCCCGTGACTTAAAGAAACACAGATTGCTGTTCCCACCATCTTGAAGAGCCAAGGATCTTCCTCAAGATTTGGAATTACCAAGGCCAGCATCCTGTGGGAGCATGAGGTGTGGGCATCAGGCACTGCAAAATCAGTCTCCTCTCCCTAGTCCAGGTTAGGAGAACATAGATTCTGCTGCTATTCCTCTGAAATGTACTTTACTCTGAGCCATCTGCAAATGAAGGAATGGTCTGTTGCAGTTGAACTTAACCAAGAAAGCTGAGGTCGGATAAGCTCATGGTTGTGCTGCCTGCTTTGTAGGACTCTGAAACTCCAACCCTGTGTATGCTAGAGTAGCAAAACAACACATTAACTGCCTACCTCCTGTCTTTATCTCTTTGTCTTTATGTGTATGTGGAATGGAGCAGAGGCCAAAGAAAATAATCCAAAAGCCTTCTCCTTTCTCCACATTTTTTTTTCACCTTTCTCTAACAAGGATACACCTAGAAAGGCTGTTCCTGGTTTCTGTAATATTAGATGGAAATCTGAACTGAGAACTCATGTTGGGCTATAAATCATGCACATATTTGGTCCATAGATGCCTCTGGTATGGCATTATCTTTGATTATGAACACAACTATCAGGAAAAAAATGTGAAGGCCAGTCCATATTTTCTTCTACACCAAACCATTCTCTTTGGTTTCCTCACTTGTTTGAGTTTCAGCTTTTAAAACAGAAGTCTAGAGCACAGTATTGATCCAGCCAGGCCAACATGGAGCTGAACATGGCTTAGAAAACCCACCTCAGAAGTAGGGTGAGTTACCTTACGCTGAGCTCTGCACTGGCACAGCCAGCTGCCACTGAGCAGTCTACCTCTGCACAATGCTGCAGTCCCTGTAGCAGTGCCACTTTAGCAAGCTGGTGTCCATCCCTCCAGAGCAACATCAGCAAAGACAGACCGGTTCCTCAGGGCACCACACCAACCTCAGGTCAGTGTGTAAAGTGCATGGCCTGAACTGTCCTCTGGCAGGTGCTGAGCTCTTTCCTCTGGCTGAAAGAGGTGCCTGAAGATGGGCCATGGCTGAGCACTGGTGTTAGAGAGAACAGCCCTCTCCTGGGAGCTGAAGTGCCTGTCCACATCTCAGTGGGGCTGTGTGGTCTCTCAAGGCACCCAGGATGCACTGGAAAACCTGATCCAGGGAAAGAGGAGACCAGTTTCAGGAGGCTGGAAAAGGTAAAGGCTTGAAATGTGCTAATATTGAGTTTGAGACCAGGACACCAAGTCCTTCTCAAGGACAGAAGGAAAGCAGCCCATGAGATAGATACTTCACACTGATGAGAGGATGACTGGAGACGGCAAAGAGGCACAGCGTGAGGTCAGCAGACAGGTGGATATCTTCACCCCATAGCACTCCCATCACACAGCAGAGAGAGGAGCAGAGACATCAGAGGCAGGTCCCCGATGTGCCTCAGTGAACCTTGCTCTGCTGACTTCCCGGGCTCCCTGGTTTGTTTTCCTTCCAGTTTGGGACTTGGCCCAGATTGTGCTTGAACTGTGAATGCTTCCAGATGTTCTCAGCCCTCCGGGGGACAGAGGCGCGCCAGGCTGTAATTGGTATGCAAGCAAGCCCCATGCAAGGGGCATATAAAACATTACCTATCCCTTGGCTAACGCCTCCTGCGTGGAGGCCTGCTGGTCGCCAGTGGCAAAGGGGAAGGAAACCATCACAGCCTGGTGGAACGGTTTCTTTTATTGCCGTGTCCCTGGGCAAAATGGCCAGTGTGCTAAGTGGCACCTGGATGGAAAGGCAGGAGAATGCAACAGGAAGAAGCAATGAGAATGCAGTCCAAGCCAAAAGCATTAAAAACCTGAAGGAAAACATTGCTTCTCTCACTGCTGCCAAGTTTATTTCAGTATGTGGCAACCTGGTGAAGTACGTTCCTTTATAGGCGAGGAATTAGAGAGGACAAGACCTTAAATTCCTCCCATTTGCTCAAGAACTCCAGCAAACACCTCCTCCTTCTTCCCCCTCCTGCTGATCCGATTTTAAGGAGATTTTAATTTGAGCCCAAAGTGCTGGAGCATAGACAGGAAACGGCTTATAATTTGCAAAAGTGTATATAGTTTCATGGAAAAGCAACATATATACCAAAACCTATGCCTTTCAAATTCTCCCCAGCAGCCATCTCTTCTGGCCTCGGGACAATGAAGTCTCTGTGTTCAGGTCTGTTTTTGGTCGAAACAGTCCATGACTGCTCTTTTGTGACCAAACAGAATGTGAGAGCAAGCCGGCTGGAGCGCTCGGTGCCTTAATTACTTTGGGTCATGTGGATGCCTCCACTGCTGCAAGTGGCAGAGCACATGCAACTGAGGAACATCGTTTCTGCTAACGGGAGACTTGAAAAAAACCACAGAAGGGAAATTCAGGCATCTCTTGGAAATCAGAGGCAAGGCTCCTGTCAGCTTGGACAGGACCAGGACTTCAGCCTTTGTGCCGGGATGGATGGATGTGTGCTTGCATTCACTGGGATAAGGTCGTTGGGAGTTAGAAATGTGTTTGGCTTTGGCTGCTAAGAAAATTGGGAGTCCCAAAGGCTCTTCTGTCCAGCCTTTGCATTTGCCCTAGAATTTTTGCAGGCACAAAGACAGGCTAAGCAGACAATGCCTTGCTTGACTGGCAAGCACAAATGCGAGCTTTTGCACGTACAAAGGATTGTTTGTGCAAGCAAAAATGTCATGCAAAATGAGGAGCATGTGGCCATGACAGGAGGGTCTTCAGACTGAAGAAATCATATCCAAACCCATCACCAGTTTGATTAAGAAAATGAGGGCAAAATTTTGAGGCATGTAAGTTGGCTTCGGAGTGAGAGAGAGGTCTCTTGCCTTGGGTGACCAGGAGACACATTAGCTCTTGGACAGAGGGGGCTGTAGGGAGCTGACAATGCTGCTGTTTGGATGGGGACATTTAAAAGAAACCATCCGTATAGAAGTGAGACATATCATTTGAATATGGGCCACGTTGCATCCTGCTCAAACACTGATGGCCCGATACTGTTGGCAAGCATTAGCGTGGAACCAGATTCTCAGACAGTATAGATGTACAATTGTGCATGCAAAATGCATGTCTAATTGCTCAACTAATTGCTGTGAAGCCATCAGAATTGCGTAAAATGGGGAACAAACAGAGACTTTACTTACTCTTTGTCACTGCACTTGTAGTAGTGGCTCAACTTTACTTGCTCTTTGTCACTGCACTTGTAGTAGTGTCTCAACTATGCTAGATGTTCAATTGTGCCCAACATTAGACATCATCTCAGACAAGATCTGGTTGGCCCAAAGCATTGAACTGTTGGTTGGGAGTGAGAAAGACGGCTGGTTTTCTGGACTGTGACATTCTTTGGTTTGCCAAAGATACTTACCTGGAAACCATTTCAAATCCCAGTTTCGAAACCAGTGCTTTAGAGTCCAAACTCAAAATGCAAGTCTTTGAAACACTATGTAACATAAAGTGCCCTTGGGCAAAATACTTAACCTCCACGTTTTCCT
Organism: Fregata magnificens; assembly: GCA_013389945.1. NCBI lineage: Eukaryota > Metazoa > Chordata > Aves > Suliformes > Fregatidae > Fregata > Fregata magnificens. Next base: position 183,685 of record WAAD01037377.1, read on the forward strand.
CCCTTCTTTTGGAAATTGAGGGTAATTACGCCTAACTATCCTCGTCAATTAGGCACAGCCTAATCGTGGGTGGAATCCCATGTTTTCCCCTTAGAAGGGGTCTATTTCTCTCCAATTTACAATTGCCTCTTTTTGCAACGGAGGATCATGTGGCCACTGTTTAGCTATAGCCACCCATGATTTTAAGCTGCTCTCTGTGACCCCGGCAGCCTCCTCTGAGGCCACACAGGCAGCACAATAACCTCAGGCCTATTTGAAGGCATGTGCTGAAACCCAGATGGAGGATGCTTGGTGTTTGCAGATGACATTTTGTGGGTGAGCATTCAGGACTGCTGTCTCACCTTGACTAGAGGATGGTCGCATTGGGATTCTATGGCTGTCCTTGAAAGTACTCCTCCACCTAACCGTGAGTAGAGCATCACCAACACATGAGCCCCAATTTAGGAATTTAACGCACACATCAAGAAGAACTTGCCCTATGAAGTGTTCAAGGTCAGGTGCTGAGGATGCCTTTGACTTTAATGAGGAGGTACAGAGAGCTGGAATATCCTAACTCCTTATGGGCCTTGAAAAAGACACTGGGAGGTATTGGCATTTCTCCAGCTAATTACCTGCAAGAAGAAAGGCTAGGGCTTGGCTTTTGAAATGCAAAATGAGGCATTACCTGAAAAAGAACACAGAATTTAAATCAAAAGAAAAGTCAGATCCCTGTGGTTTGAGGGGCACTTTTCTCTGCTTGGATTGTCTGCGCTGCTCCCTGTTGGGATGAGAGGCTTTGTCTGGCCTGGGGTGTGACCAGAGCACCTGCTTAAGGGATAAGTTACGTAGAAAACTAACTAGGGACAAGCAACTAGCTCTGCGTGCAAGAGATGAGCAGGGCACCTATGAACCTGGCTTGAATGAAACAGCTACAGACTCTCTGCAGCACTGAAAAATCTCAGGATTCTTTTCTTGTAGCACCCAAATGGTGGCCTCCTAGCTTTCCCAGTAGCACCAGGCATTGTGTCCCTTCAGAAAACCAGGTGCTTTTGCCTGAGCAAGCAGAAGACTGCCTCCAGGTTATCTTCTCTGTTCCTCCTGGCTTGACTTCTGCATTTCTGCGGACTGCTGTGGGAGAGGAGCAAGAGCACCTACATGATGTGGGTTAAGCAGTGGTGAAGTTCCTGGCCTCAAGAGGATGTAGAGATGTTGCCGTGTTCAGTGGATGCACCCCTGTGTCACAGCACTACCACAGGAGTCTCTTTTAAGGGCAACTGTGCTGCAGGGAGCATGGTCCATCTTTCCAAGACCTGTCACGAAGGCAAAATGCGTGTGTAGAGGTGAGGTGCAAAAGGAGTCACATGGGCCTTCCAGCACATGCCGAGATCCAGAGGTTCTGCAGCTGGGAGAGAAGAGAGATGCCAGCAGTTTGGGTTTGCTGATATGCAGGAGGAAAAACAATGGGACCTAATTAATCTGGTCGATTTTCAAGTTAACCTATCCCTTCAGCTGGGAGGAAGCAAGGGTTGCTCATAGTTTTGGACATGAGACCAGCCAACTCATGAGTTGGGTCCGATTCCAGAATTTAGAAGCTTTGGAGTCCCTGGGTGCAGCTGTGTCATTTCTAGTTATTATAATATGGTTCAGATCTCCAAAGAAGCCAAATGGGCCCCAGCTCTCAGCAAAATTCAGCTTATATTTCTGCTGAAGAAAAGTCCAGGGACAATCAGTCCATTTGCAAATGTCTATTACAACGAGAGGGGAAAACTGGATCAAATCCTAGCTCTGGAAAGCCACAGAATGGGTTTCCTGATTATTATTTCGTTAGCCTGCCTGACCCTCAGAAATAGATCTGAAATGATACAAAATTTCACACGAAATAGCTCGTTGACTTCTATGGGACTTTTGCGCAAGTCACCAGGTGCAACAAGATGCTGGTGTTTGCAGACAAGGAACATGGCTTCTTTTTGGTGCTCTAGTGACATGTAGCTGATCACAGAGATGTTGGATGACTGAATGAGTGTCCTTGAAAACAATGGCAAAATGGCTTTGGTCCTTTCATAGTGAGGAGCTGGAGCTGGAGTTTTGGAAAGTGCCATTTTACCTCTTTTTGTTGGAAAATGGAAAAACATACCAATTCTGTTCTAAGCCAAAAGCTACTGGTTGTCTGTTCTTCCCTCACCCACCCCAAATCATTTAATTCTTCAGATTCAACAGGAAAAGCCAAGCCATTTCAATGAATATACATGCCAAGGAGACATTGTTTAAGCTCTCTAGATTTCTGTAGGAGATTTTCCTTTCAACCTTCTGGTTCGGCCTCATCTTGAGTACTGTGTGCAGTTTTGGGCGCCACAGTATAAAAAGGATACGAAGCTACTAGAGAGTGTCCAGAGGAGAGCCACGAAGATGGTGAAGGGTTTAGAGGGGAGGCCATATGAGGAGCAGCTGAAGTCACTTGGTCTGTTCAGCCTGGAGAAGAGGAGACTGAGGGGAGACCTCATGGCGGTCTACAGCTTCCTCACAAGGGGAAGAGGAGGGGCAGGTGCCAATCTCTTCTCCCTGGTGACCAGTGACAGGAGCCGATGGAATGGCAGGAAGATATGCCAGGGGAGGTTTAGGTTGGATATTAGGAAAAGGTTCTTCACCGAGAGGGTGGTGGAGCACTGGAACAGGCTCCCCAGGGAGATAGTCACGGCGCCAAGCCTGACTATTCAAGAAGCATTTGGACAACGCCCTCAGACACATGGTGTGAATTTTGAGGTTGTCCTATACAGGGTCAGGAGTTGGACTCGATGATCCTTGTGGGTCCCTTCCAACTCAGGAAATGCTATGATTCTATGATTCTATGATTCTTCTCTAGCAGGAAGAGTTGAATCAAGAGGTGGAACATCAGCTTCTTGGAGATCTGTTCTGTGAAGTGTTTTAAATATAAATTCTGCTACTTTCCTATTGTAGTGTCATTAGCCATACCTACAGTGCCATTTAATTCAAATATTAAATGATGTAACTCTGTCCCCTGCCCCCCACATTCAAATAAATAAGCTTTTCTAGTCATCCTTAGCCCATATTGGCCACACTCCATGCTAGTCTGTTTTATTAACTGCCCTATGCTCACCTGTTGTCAGGAAAAGCTGTAGAAAGGGTTGCACTGGGGTCATAAAAAGTTTTAACTCCCTCATCACAGCTAGTATATTCTTGTATGATGGACGCTGATAATTTTATGGAGAGAGTATGACTTGGTGGCCTGCCATGGCAGAGATCTGGATTCTGCAACACAGTAGGTCCCTTCACATCCTTGTGCTATTGCAGATATCCACGATGGCCCTGGCTGTGAAAATCATAATATTTTCTTGTGACAATCAACAGAGGCTCTGTGGACCTGCATGGAGAGAAGTTCCTCACTGTCTCTAAGATCAGATGGAAGATGGAGGAAGGGCTTTTCTTTTTGTTTCTAAACACAAAAACATTTAATCTTTAATACAAGCAGGATACAAAACTATATTCATAAGTGAGGATGGGAAGGGGTGGGGGGAGACTAATAGCTGTGTTCCTCATTCCTCAGACTAACAGTTTTTGGTTGTTGCCATGAAGCTGCAGCTTTGAGGTTCATATGATCTTCATAAGACAGGGCTCTTTGCTTTCACTTTCCAAGGAAGAGAACAAACTTCTAACTTCTGCAATAAGGAAGAAAACCCCGAATTAATGACAAAAAGCACCCAGAGTCCAACAAACAAACGAAACATCATTTTGCATTCTTGTGATGTCTCATGACATCCAAGACAACCCTGGTATTTTCTGATCCTCTTGGTGTAGGAGAATTCACCTTGTGGTGCTCCAACACTTATGTCTGGAAACACTGCAACAATTGCAGAGTCAGACCAGCCTTGGTCTGATCTCAGCCCTTGAAGCTGGTACAAATGCCTTTCCAGATCAGAACTGCAATGAACCAAAGTGCCCTTCACCCTCCCCTGAACCCCAGGTCCTCTGGCTCTGGAGACACTTGGAAGCCTACATGTCCCTTGGGCAAGCTAAGCTGGCCTGCTTAACAGGTCTGAGAGCACTGAAAAGGGCCTGGAGGCCAAGAGGAGCCAGGAAACACCTGCGACCTGAGCGTCAGTTGGTGCTTTGCCTCTTTCCATCCCTTCTCCCTGAGACGGACAGGGCTAGAGACAATACACCCTCCTTTACCCGGCCTGTCTGTGCTCTGAGCAGTAAGCTGTAGAGGGTGCTCTTGCTCTGCCTGAAAACAAAAAGTTTGTGCATCTCCTGTCCCATCTCCTCCTTCTTTCCTCCCTTCCACCCCCTCCTTTTAAATATAAGCAAACAAGTGAGTCTGCTGCGACCTGAACTCTGCATTGGAACCAAAGAGTCAACGGGGAAGAACCGTTTCAAAACATTCCCCTCCCCTACTTGGCTGGGGGAGGCTGGGGTTTACGGCTGAACTTTGAGGGGCTGCACGGATGACAGCCAGGCAGGGAGGGCAAGAGGCTGCTTGTCGTAATCTGCACCAGAGAGAAACGCTGTCAGCAGCGGTGGCGGACAAAAGGAGAGCTGCTGTTCCCTCACTTCTGGCCTGGGACAGAGGGGGTGTGCTGGGAGACCTTGAGCCAGCAGCTCAGGCTTGGGGCTGAGGGTCTCCTCCAGTTGTGCTGTCATCGTATTGCTGCTGTGTCCCGGGGAGGTCCAGCATGCTGTTCTCCAGGAGAAATGGGCTGGGCCCCAGACTTGAGCCAGGGCATTTATTAAAGCAGCCTGGGGGTGCCTCAGCCTTTCTAGCTGCTGGGCACAGAGGTGATGTGCAACCTGCTGCCATGTGCCCGGTGGGAGACCTGCTGTCTCTTCCCCAGGCTGGGGCTGGGACTGTTGTCAGTGCAGGCTCTGCTGCGCTAGGCTTTTGTCTCCTCAAAAGAAGGAAGTACGAAGACACTTACCCACAGGGATTCATCCCCATCAAAACTCTTGTCCTAGCACATCACGCCTGTTCTGTAGATATTCACTCCAAGGAGTGCTGCAGTAGCCAAAAACCCTGCCTGTGGTGGATTTTGCTGCTCCCTTCATGATAACGTCTGTGTTTCAGTCACCAGAAAACCATTCAGCTTTCCAGTCAGGCAAGGCAATCTGTCAAGGAAGCGTTTACTCGATGTGCTGCTCGCCTCGGTACATGGCAGCTCTTGTGTGCAAATACACCTCAAATGTTTCAGAGAAAAGGGAATTTTTAGAGCCACAGAAAACAGATGGGAGGGATCCTGAGAGGCAGTTCACTGCACTGACCTTCCCCAAGACAACGGCAACTGAACTGAAAGCAGTCTTTGCCTGGACTGCTCTTAAAATCCCCCAGTGATGGAGATTTCACAAACTTTCCAGGCCATCTGTTCCAGAATTCCAATCTTCTTGCTTTGGTGGTAGTATCTGGATTACATTTTTCATTCCTCATGACTCTTGGCTAATCATTCACCAAAGATAAATAGGATTTTCTCTCCTCCATTATGTGAATCTGTATAATAATTAGTAAATAATAAATGAGTGTCGTGTTTTGCATCTGTATGCTGATTTGGAGACAGGCCTAATATGCTTTGTGCGTACCACCTACTTGCGTTTCTCCATGTGGAAATGGACATGACACTGAAATGCAACGCTGCTCCAGCTGCTCCAGCCCCAGCTAGCGAAGGGGCCAGTGTGGCGAGGTGCTGAGGATCTCCCTGAGAGTTGTGGAGGCTCAGCCTTTCTCGGAAAGGTGCTCTGCAAAGACCTCAAATTGGTTAGGGGCAATCATGTTTGATGACGGCCGCGAAATAAAGCTTTCTTTCAGTGCAAATCCACTTATGGCTAGGAGTGAGAAAATGCAGCATAGGATGAAATTAGAGGTGGAATTTGTTTCACAACACTTTATCCTAAGCTTTAAATGAATGTAAACTTTTCTTGTTCTCTAGGCTCATGCTGTAGTCAAAGGTGAAGGACTGGTGCCTCTGGAGGATATGTTTCTCCCTTCTAAAGTGAATGTTTAAGCTAGGTGGTAATGGGACAAAAATGAAGTCACTTCCCATCTATTTTTTTTGTTTTACAATACAGACTTGCAAAATTCATAAGGCTTCCCATACACTAATGTCAGGCTAGCCAAACAGTCAAAAACTATCAGTAGTCTAAAACAGTCGGAGATATCAATAATTTGTGGAACAGAATTTGCTTGCTTAAGAAACTCACAAATAAATCCCTCATACTGAACACTTCTGAGAATACTGAAGTCTCGGTCATGACCATTTGGTAAGAGAAAAAGCCGCAGTCACCAAGTAAATCTCTTGTGTATCATTTGAACTTCAATTATATGTAGCTAGCCCTTGAAAGCAAGCTGCTTTCTGCCATCCCCTGAAGACCTGTGGTCATGGAACATTTATCCATTTTTCTACATGATTTCAAAACACATTATTATTTACTTTGATGAACACTCAACATGAGTACCATGTTTATGAAATTACGATAACAAAGTAGAGATGTAATAAAGCTATTCATCTTCTCATCTATTTGCTCTGTCCACTTAAAGGGTGAATCATTAATTATCACAGCTATACGATTAATTTAGTTTGGAATGTTTTAGAAAATGGGACCACTGTTTTTTTTCCCTCCTGGGAGACTAATCTAAGGCCGAGTCATTAAGTCTAAGGATGTTTGTCTTAGATCTTTTACCAGGAGGCACACTATGCTACTTCTGGTTAATCCATTTTGTAAGTGGGACAGATGAAAATATTGCTTCCAGAGAAGGGGATTCTTATGAAGGCCAACATTACACTTTTGAATCTTCCACTAGTCCATTGCATGCTCTCAACTTGGTTTTATTTGAAGAAATAAGGAACTGAAAAAACAACAGAACCATTTTTCTCCTCCAAAATTTTCCTTGTCAGCTGTGACCAGCTGGCAATTTCCATTTGGATTTATTTCTACGTATTTCCATCCTGGTGCAGAGATTATGGCAAAATATTCTTTTATATCCTTTTACACTGCAGAAAAAAGTTATTTTCTTGCCAAGTCAGACACACATTTATGGCAGAAACAGTCACACCTACCTTCTCTCAGCAACTTTCAGTCCATCGTGTGAGCTGTAGCCAGTAACCTACACAGGGCAAACACCTCCTTTGTATTGTCAAATTTTGTATACCAAAGTCTTCAGCTAGAAAGTCTTAATTTAAAACCCTGAGATAGGATCTGAAATACAATTTTCCCATGGATATCTACCCAAGCAGTAGCTCAGTCCTGTTTGATGCTGAACAACAAGTGATCTTTGGACTGCCTATGCAGAGACCTGAGAAAAAAGTAACGTGACATTTTTGATGAATGGATGGATGGATGGGTGGATGGATGAATGGATAAGATCCCACATTCTAGGGGGATGCTAACTGCTTAAGGATGTCATGACCTAAAGACATCTGTTCTATCTGCCTAGTTGTCTAGAAGAGGTGGCTGTGGGAGAGTCACATCTGGAGAGCCAACACAGGCTTTGTCCTCTCTAGTTTGGGGATTGGAAAAAAGGTGGAAGAAGCATCAGAACAACGTATTTGGAATCTGGTCCTGGCCAAGATCGGGGCTTTTAATAAACCTGACTTAGCTTTGATCTCAGTCAAGAAGGTTTCATGTTATTAAAGACATCCCACAAATTTCTGAGACTGTAAGAGGAAGATTAAGGACATGTTTCCTATCCTGCTCTAGTTCTTTTCCTTCAAGACCTCTGCTCCCTGGGTCTGTAGAAGCACCATACCAAAATGGGGTCTTCCCCCCACCTTCATGTCACCACATTGCCAATTCTGGCCAATGACAGATGCTTCTTCACAAGGCAAAATAATTTCCAGATGAACTGGTCACTGGGAAGTCAGAAAGGCTTTGAAGAATTGAAGCCTGGTGACTGCTCTTGCAACACAAAGTACTTTAAGTACTTTAAACTTGAATATTGCAAAGCAAATAGAAGGAAGGTGGGGATGGGCTGTACAAGTTTACCTGCTTTCTTATCTCTTCAAAGTTACTGTAGCCCTTCTAGCAAGGGGAAGAATTCGGTATACCTCACATTTCTAGCTCAAGCTTTTTGTTTGTTGAGTCACTTGTGTCTCAGTCTACAACTTTCTCCCCACAGCTTTCCAAAAGTAAAGATCCTCCATGAGCTCCAAATCCCCCAAAGGAAACACGGGGCAGATGTCAACATTTCTGAAGTTATTCACCCTCTGCCAAAACACACACATGGCTGGGGCAGCAGAACTGTAGCACTAAAATCAGTGAGGTCAACAAACAAAAGCAACACAAAGTCAGTGTCTTTTACTAAGTCCTCTGGCACAGGGACAGGTGAAAGATCAATAGAAGTTGGCTAGGTTCAGCTCTCTCCCATGGGAAACATTTGAATAAATCTTGTTAGTCTGGATTGCTAAAGATCCTCCACAGTGTGTTTGCATTGGTGAGATGGAGCTGGAATGTGACAGAACAGACATGGGTTTAAATTGTAGGTGGACCAACTTTTTAAATAAAATGTTCCCAGAAGAACTTTTCAGCCTTCTTCTCTGTAGCAAGTTCTGAATTCTACCCCATCTGTCCTGTCCCAGCTGCAATTTCCATGCAATGCTTCCTCAGGCATCTCTGTAGCTGGCCTCCAAACTGTGGTGTTTCTATGTCCACCACAGCCACGGGAGGGGAGAGAAGGATAAGCCCTGCAGGTGAGAAAATCTCTGTCCAATATTTTTTGGGCCAGGATGACCCTAAGGAAAAGGGATGAAGAAAAGCAGCTGGAGAAAGCATGGTTGTTCTTCAAGGAAAGGAGCAAGGGGGCATGAAGTGTTGGCTATGGGTTTGTCATCTGCTGCGAGAATTTTCTCACCTGTCAGGCAAGTCTCCTACAGGCAGATTCCTGCCTGCTCCCAGCTCTCTTTAAACTCAGTATCTTTTTTCCCTTGACGTGTTTAGTCTCTTTCTCCCTCCCTCATGTAATACCCTTCTGATCCTTGCATGTAGTGGACCTACTCTGGTCTGTTTTACTCAGGTCCTCACGCTCCTTCTCCTCTTAGCAGCCTGTTTCAGTGATTGATAAGAAGCAAACTAAGCAGGGATTTTTCCCCTTTCCCTGCCCTTCTGACAGGGTAATATATTGCTGAGGGCTGGGCACAAAGATAAGAAATAAATAAAAGGATATTTAGCAATAAGGTATTTCTCTTACTGAAGGACCTCCCACTCTCTGGATGCAGAAATCCCTTTGCAGAGTGGAGAACTGCTGCCGAGTGGAATGTATCAGCTGCTTACCAGGTCACGGGCATGTTACACATCCATTGGAGAAGCACGCTGAGGCGGTGGTATGAACGCAACCATATGCTTAGCGTTAAGCCAGTGAGAAATTCCACTGAAGTCAAGGGGGTTTTTGCACGTGCTTAAGGGCTTTACTGGATTGGGGCCTACGGAGGGAAGAACAGACTGTTGGTCCATCAGATGGGATTGGACCAAGAATCTTGCACCCCTCCTCTTGCCAAATCCTGAAGGATGCCTCTGATTCACAAGTGATAGGAGTGAATTGGGTCATTGAAAAGATGGGAATTCAGCTGACCAGCTGGCCATAAGCTCCCTGGTTGGTTGCTGCTGCCAAAAAAGTGACTTTCTCTTACAGTCACGGAGGTGCTTGCTGTAGGGTTTTTGTCTGTGTGTATTTTTTTTTTTGGTCCAATTATCCAAACTCAGGTAACTCACGTGATGGAACAGGATCCCTGCTCATGGTTGTTTAGCTGTCATTATGGATGAAAAGCCATCAAATCATGATTAAGAACAATATTTGCAGAGTCAGCAGCTAAGTTCCCTGACCTGCTACAGTTGCAGAGCAACAACATTGCAGCGAGCAAAAGATTAACCACAAAGATTGTTGAAAAGAAAAGAAAAAAAGAGGCTGGATTTGTCAGATCAAAGAGAATAAACTTGATGATACTTAGAGATTAAATTGTCTCGGGATGATATATGTAGCCATAAAAGTCTATAGGAATAAACTGGAACTCAGCTGCCGAGGAACTGTCAGCAGCCTAAGGACATTGTGTGGTCTTGACTGAGTAAGGCAAGAGGCTAAGAGGAGAATGGGCATTCACAGTCTCAGATCCGGAGCTGAGTCGCTCCATGGCCGCAGACACATTACTTGTGGCTCCCATTCTCGTCGCCCAGCCAAACCAGTAAAACATAGAGATGGGAAAACTGATTCTAACAGGAAAACTGCTTCATGCTTCCTACTCCTTCTGGGTCCAAGTCCTCATATGATATGTCTCGATTTCAGTGACACTGCTGTGCATAGAGAAAAGGCTCAGTAATTATCTTCTGGGTTCTTTGCAAACCTCTTCTGAATTCCCTGTAAGGCAAACCTTGTTCTCCCTTCCAGAGGTCAGTTAGAGAGAGAGAGAGATATTAATCCCAACAGCAACATTTCAGCCAATATCCTAAACCAGGAGGAAGGTCTAGGGTCAAAGCTAGCAAACGAGGTTGGAAGAAATAAGTTCACGGTCAGTGTGTTCTTTCATGAAGAGATTACGAAGGTTTTGGAAACTCTCTCACCACAGAGGTAGTGAAATACTGCTAGTTTGCTATAGGAAATGTCTAATCTCCACCCCCTCCATCCTCATGTGAAATGAAAAATACAATCACCAAGGTTTCAAATAACTGATGAAGAAACAGTCGTCCTTTTCCAGCAGTTTTGAACAAAAGGAGAAGAACAAAGTGTTGGCACTGTGAGCAGAAACACAGACCTGTGTGAGCTCAGCTTTCAGAGAGTGGAAGTCAGCCACGAAGACAGAACTAGCAGAATTTCAGCAAGCCATTTAACTCCTGGTACTAGCCATTTGTGTGGGACTGACTTTCATCCTGTGGGGATGCTGTGGTGTTTAAAGAGACAGGGCTTTGATTGATCAAGTTTTGTTACTTTTCAAGAACCTTCATCAAAAGTGACAAATTCAAGTGATGGGAGGGATAGATAGACTTGGAAAGGGATGAGAAAGAGGGGACCAGTTCCCGATTCAGCCAGAGACCTCATTTGAGCTTAGGAAGGTCACTTAGCCATGGGATTTGCTGTCTACAGACTAAGTGCCTAACCTAAGCCAGTAGTGGCGACTCCTTATAGAATTGTAGGATGGCTGAGGTTGGAAGGGACCTCTGAGGTTTAAGGTAATGGAGAGAGACAGGTACCTCCAGAACCTGCCCTCCCCACTGTTCCTAGGGAGGGCATTTCACCTGGGGAAATACCACCCTCTTTTCATTGCAATATCTTCTCTGTATTGTTATGATGTCTTCAGTGCCAGGATAGTCTCTCAGTGGGTCTACTCAGTGCACAACTCATTTTGACCCTGGATCTTTGATGGCATTTTGGCCATTACAGTAATAATAACAGTTATTCCCTGTGCCCCAAACTGTAAGTACTGTCAACATGATTTTTTTGTTTCCTTATTTGTTTTTATGTAAAGCACTGCAGCAAAAGTGCAGATTCCTGGCCTTCTCAGGGCTGCTCTGAGGGTCCCTCCACTTGTTCCCGAACTCTCAGCTAAGCATTGCAACTCTCTGAAATCTACTAGAGGCAAAAGCACTAAATCTGTCTTTCTGGACTATCCTGTAGATCCATACTTCACCTGCTTGGGGGTTGGAAAAGGGAAGATGCTGTCTCCAGAGAGTCTTGTAGTACAGTATCTGTATGGCAATGCAAATGGCCTGAGCATCCCAAGCTGAACAAGTGTTTGCAGTGCATATTGCAATGAAAGCAGTCAAGTCTTCAGCTGGATACTGAGGAGGAGATATCTCCAGGAACTCTGAGCTTAGTTTATTGTTTGTCTGCATCCAGTTCATCCAGATGAGTGCTCAGCATCTCACTGCAGCACTGAGAGCTCTGCAGTTTGGGTTGATATGGCCTCCTAGTGCAGACTCAGCTGTTCGTGCAGTGAACGAGGAAGAGAGATGGATCTTTGCCTTAGAGGCATGTACCAGTACTTAGCAAAGGGACACAGAGCTCCTTTCAGTGACTAAAAGCATTGTGGAAAAGCGTTGCAGGAAAGGCTTCTGTTGCCTTTACCTAATTCCTGCCCAGGTAACTGCATGCTTTTATACATACCTGCCTGGGTAACAGCATGCCATGGCAGCTAAGAGGGCCAACTGTGTCCTGGGGCGCATCAAGCACTGCACTGCTAGCTGGTCGAGGGAGGTGATTGTCCCGCTCTACTCTGCACTGGTGCAGCTTCATCTTGAGTACTGTGTGCAGTTTTGGGCGCCACAGTATAAAAAGGATGTGAAGCTACTAGAGAGTGTCCAGAGGAGAGCCACGAAGATGGTGAAGGTTTTAGAGGGGAAGCCATATGAGGAGCAGCTGAAGTCACTTGGTCTGTTCAGCCTGGAGAAGAGGAGACTGAGGGGAGACCTCATGGCGGTCTACAGCTTCCTCACAAGGGGAAGAGGAGGGGCAGGTGCCAATCTCTTCTCCCTGGTGACCAGTGACAGGAGCCGATGGAATGGCAGGAAGATATGCCAGGGGAGGTTTAGGTTGGATATTAGGAAAAGGTTCTTCACCGAGAGGGTGGTGGAGCACTGGAACAGGCTCCCCAGGGAGATAGTCACGGCGCCAAGCCTGACTATTCAAGAAGCATTTGGACAACGCCCTCAGACACATGGTGTGAATTTTTGGATTGTCCTATGGACAGGGGTTGGACTCGATGATCCTTGTGGGTACCTTCCAACTCAGGACATTCTATGCTGCTTTTCCCAAAGACGTCCTGCTTGTTTGGCTGGAGGAAGTACTTCTGATCCCTTGGGTTATTCTGCTGTGTAAGGCTGAGACAGTGTTTAAATAGCCACCATGTTTCACCACCATGAGACAGCTGGTCTCCAGCAGTGAGGAGAGGGTTGCTATAAAAAATGTGTGTGGGATCTCTTGGGAGGGAGGTTGTTGTGGGAGCTCAGTTCATCCTCCAACCTGGAAGGAGAAGAGGACGGGAGACAACCTGCCTCACGGCCAACCTGGCCATGAGTGCACAGTACATAAAACAATCTTGGACCCCACTGGACTTATCTAATAACCTCTGTGCTGTGGTATGCTGCAATGATTGGGTCTCAAAGATGATGTCTATTAGATCTTGTACTGGAAATATCTCCTTGCTGAATGCCCCGCATCCTGCCCAGGTTTTTCCAGATTTAGCCCTTGATACGTGTGAGGGCATAGACAATTGGACATGACTCAGATGCAGAGCTGTAGAAAGCCATTGCCTCTCTGCTTCACACAATAATCCCCTGAAGCTTCACATTAGCAAAAATCCATGTGATTTCTTGCGATGTGGTGTCACATGGAAAGACATCTCCCCCGGTGCTGTTTTGGAAATACAATAGCAGTTTTTGTTTTATCTGCTGTACCATCAGCCCCCCCAGCTGGGGACTCAAACATGCATTAATTCTGCTTACGACTGCCAGGAGAGTTTATTATGGCCCACAGCAAGAAGCATGTAGGAATCTGTGAGGTGTGTGCATTTCTGCAGAAAAACAGCCTTGGTCCCTGTTTGCTGTCAGCTTTCATTACAGCAGGAGAAACTTCTTGCTGGAGAGGGGATCATGTAGTAGGCAAACATTGCACAAGAGGGAGAGAGATGCCAGGACTGGCTTGAAGGCTGAGCTGTTGTAATGGGAGTGCGGGGAAAAGAGAAATCCAGAATCTGAAAGGCAAGAGGAGAGATGAGATACAAGGTAGCCCTCAGGAGCTTCAAGTGTTAGGCTGACAGGATGGTTAGCTCCTTGAATGAGGGCTTATTTAATTTTCTTTCTTTCTTTCCTTTTTTTTTTCTTTTTTTTTTTTTTTTTTTTTTTTTTTTCCTGCTGAGAGAAGCTCTCTTGTGTTGATTGGCACAAGTTTGGGAAAGATTAAATAAATGTAAGAAATGGAGACTGACTTTTCCACCTTCACTGGAGGCAGCTGTCTTTCAGCAATCAAACCAGTGTGTTGCTGCAGAGGCTCAGCTTATCACTGCCTGATTGCATCCAGACAGCAGGAACATTGTGGCATATCTCCAGTGGTGGTTGTCCCCTTGGAGGGGCATAGTTTAGGTTGGGACAGTTCAGGTTGAAAGTCACTTCAGAGGGTCTCTAATCCAAACTGCTGCTCAAAGCAGGGCTAACTTCAAAGTCAGGTCAGGTTGCTCAGGGCCTTATCCAGTCCAGTCTTATGTTTTCTTCCTAAGGTGAACAGGATAACACTGAAACCTTACCAGCTGCTGGGAAAGGCTGGAAATGTGTCAAGTCCAGGAGTCTCTAAGCACAGGACAGGGAGTTTGTCTGGCAAGGGTTTGTAGGGTTGACTCTGTCTCAGATGCAGACCAGGAGTGGGTGACTTTGCAGAGGCAGTCATTTCAGGGAAGGCTGTTACCTTGTTCATCCTGCTTCCTAAAGCAACAAGACTACACTGTTTGGGTTTGTCTTTCTTCCCCCATAACATCATCTCATGTGCACTGGATCATATTATGAGATGAGCAGCTGGCTGAAGGAGGGGAAGTCCTTCAGTGCCTATGTCCGGGGAAAGCCAGGGCATGGGCTCAGACTTTTCTAACGCCAGCTAATCAGGATGGGTGATGACTCATGAGGCACAAAGCCATAGGAACCCAGGATTCATCAGTCATCCTGGCTGCCAAATGACCTGCTTAGCTACTCATTACCTGCTGGCTAAGCTAGCCTGACTCCATCCAGCAGTGCCAAGGATAGGATACTTGCTGGGATCCGAAAATTCAGAGTTGTGTTGTTTGATTTTGCCTGATCAGAACTGCCACAAGGTAGATAATCGTGATCCAGTCCAACAGCATTGTATCAGACTTAACTTTTTCTCATCCATCAGGTACATAACACCACTCCTTTTGAAACTCTGGTCATTGCTGTCACTGCTGCTGACAAAATTTCAACCATTTAATGCCCTACAATAGATGCAGTCAAACACTGTGCTGATTTCCACATCATTCAGTGCTGAAGACCATGGAGTTGCAGAAGGTGCATTTCCCCTTTTTCCTAAACATTATCTTCACTCAACTCCTTTGCGGAGCAAGGAATTAATCAGTGGGAACCCATGGATCCAGGCACCCCCATTGCTTTGTGGACCAGGCTTTTACTGGAAGGTTACTTTCAGTCTCCCAGTAGTCAGCCCTGGAGGTACAGCTCACACCCCCACGCTGCTGGCTCCTTTTCTCTCTTGGTAACTGTCTTGCATCTTTGCAGTTTCTCCTCCTGCAGACATGGTTTCAGTCTCATCTTTGTCCTGACTTGCTGCTGTGGAATGTAAGGCTTTTATTATTTTTTTCACTCCGTGAAACAAAAATATGAATCTAAACACATCAAGTCAAGACTTCAAGCTTGCATATTCTGTCAGGGTCCTTTACAGAAAATAAGAGCTGCACCTTGTTTTTCCTCTCCCTTTTACCTTCCCATTGTTGTCCTGCTCTCACAGAAGATTTATGTCCTGTTGTGAAAGTGCTGTACCTAACACAGCCAGCTCTCACAGTTTCACTTGCTGCGCAATTCCAGTATGATCTTGCTTCAGTGCATACTTGATTCAGGAACAGTGGTGTGTGTTCAGATGGATGGAGCTGATCAAACATCAGCCAAACTCTTATTTTATTGCAGTTTATTTCTTTAGGAAGAGCCAGGGTTGAACTAGGAGTTCATTGAGTTTTAAGCTAACACATTTTCTCTCTCAGCAGGAGCAGGCCATCGGCATATATGGTTATTTACAGCAGCTCAGCTGAGGGAGGGTAACCCATAAATAGCAACTTCTTGTGTTCGCTCACAGGCACATATTCTTAGAGAAGGCAGAAACCTCACGTTCCAGCCTATTCGTTAACGTTCAGCAATAGGATTTTTGAAGGTAAATGTCTCCCTAGGTAGGATATCCTATAACTCCTGACCACAGGGGTTTCTTGCAGCTTCACCTCCAGCATCTGGTGTTGTCTGTTCTTGGAGACAGGCAGATGGGGTAGATGGACCCCTGATCTGATTCGGGAGGACAGCAATTCCCATGAGCCAAATGCAACACCGGAGAAATATGTCAGATGCATTCCAGATGGCTATCCCTGGAGAGCAGCGTCTTAATTCATAGACCAGGCAAAGAGACTCAAAAAGGAAATGGCTTTCCCCCATCACAGTAGGGAGCCTCAAGAAAGGAAAGGTAGATCACCTTCCTAGGCTGAACTCACAGGCTTGGTCTGGTAGCTTTGGTGACAGAAGTGTCTCTGATCTGGACTGAGCAATCTCTTCCATCTCTTCCCTGGCGTATTTCATAGGCATGCCTACAAACAGTCCTTACTGGTGTCCTCTTTCTATTACTGGTTAATTCAGAGCAGTGACTTAACATCCTCTGCTATGAATGAACTGTCTCCCCAGTGAACTCTGCCTGTCCTGACTTTTCCAATCAACAATACAGCTGATTTTTGAGGTGCATTGTACTAAGGGCAAATATATGGGCAAAGTTCTCTTATCCCAGAATGTCTCATCTTTCCCTTATTTACAGTGACAGCACCTCATCTTCTCTCTCAGATGAATCACCTCATCTGTGGGAAAGATTTATTCTGCTGCCATCTCTCTATCTAGCCCATATTTTTGTTTCACAGATCTGTGAGATATCCTGGACATCACATCCCCTCTTTCTTCTCTCTAAGCTGCACATTTGTATGTTTTATAAACAGATAGAGTAGACCTCTAAGTTTGGTCATCTGGCCGGCTCTCTGGTCATGTATTGACAGTGCTTGTTATATTTCCATTGATTATTTGGGAGCTTAGTCCTGTGGCTTGCAAGTAGACACTCTACTTAGGCTCCACATCCGTAAGCAGCATCCTGGCCTGAAAATAGCCAGACAATTCCCAAAAGCAATCACCGACACGATAAAGTATTACAGTATTTTCAACTGACACAACACTTAGAAGCTCTTGTGATCAGCAAAGCCCCACTGTGCTAGACCCTGGACATAACTAGGGAAAGAAACTGAAGTCTCCATCTCAGCATTTGTTAATTAAACTGGTGGAGCTGGAGAGAAAGAGTTTCAGAGTGGGACTGTTAAATTCTGCCACTCTGACCAGAACAGCACTTACCCGGGGAACAGAAAGGTTGTAAAAGATATGATCTATTGCAAAAATCCACCTTAGTCCAGTGACAAATGCAGAAAAACTCCCATATGAATGAACTGCCCCCCCATTGCTGTCTTGAAGAGAATTAGATCATGATCCTAGCAGCTGACGAATGACATCCATCCCAACAGAAAGGCAAGGCAAAGCATAGGTTCACCTTAACACTGTGCCGTTGATGAAGAACAGATTTTGCACTGGCAATATTGATTCAAGCCAGCCGAACGCTTACAGTGGAAAGGATTGAGGGCTCTTAGGAAGCACATACTTTGGAGACCTTCTTGCTGCTGGCTAGTCTTGAACATATTTCTGTCCCCTCTCCTAATGGAAGCATGTTTTTTGTGTAGTAACAATGCATTTTCCTTCCCACAGTGTATTTACAGATACGTACTGCTTTCTGGCAGGTTGGTTGTGGATGACAGATTGGAAAGGATTTCACTTTGCCTGTGTTTTCTCTGTGGGGTTAGACAGCGTGTGGGTGTGATGTTAGATTCCCCATCTCTTCACTTAGACCTTATGTTAGAGGATCAGGAGGATCTTTGACAGGTGCTACAAGATGGTCCTCTAAAGGGGATTCTGTTTGTGTAGTTGTCAGGTCAAGTGGTGTTGTTTAAGCATATGCACCATGGTGGGTGTTGCAAACAGGTTCCTCTAAGATGTTCACAGCCATGAAACCATTTCAACTGACTTGGTAGTGCTGCAGTCAAGCCATCTGCTCGCTCAAAGCTCTTGACTAGGCTACACATATTCTGTACCTTTTTTAACACAGAGTCTTTCTCTCTGTGCTAAAGTGCCATTTTGCCCTGTTAATGCCCATTCTCAATGCTCTTGCGGAGACCACAATTCCCCTACCTTGACCAGGTGGCTGCTCCATTCAGAAGAAAGAGGGCCAAAAGGTGATCTCCAGCCATACCCAATCACACTCTTCACAGCTGGTGAGGATCTGTAAATGGCTGAGATAATACTGATGTAACTGGTGATTTAGTGAGCTGAATCTCCAAAGCTTCATGTAGCATAATGATGATTTGTGATGTGTGTTAAGGTCCCTGGAAGATCTGTGTCCTAAATCAGGATCCCATTTTATCAGATGCAGGTATGTTCATGATTCAATTAAATTCGCAGGCTAACAAACCGCATGTGTATGTGTGGGAGAAAGACATGCCCATCTCTTTCTAATCATCTGAAAACATGACAGTTTACTGTTAAGTAAGAATAAAGACTGAAGAAGTTAAAAGATGCCTGTCTAGTGCCATTGTACCAGGAACTGACTTTTTGCCCATATAAATTCCCACAGGAATTGACAATTTGCCCATATAAAAGTATAGAGAAGTTTCCTGTGTCTAAATGGACCTTGTCAAAATGTCTCCAATAAATACACAGAGTTGGATCCTTGTAGCCTCTGAGATGACTAGGATAAGGTGTGAGAGCTTAAAGCAAGTAAAGGAAATAATTACTGGCTTGAGGAAATAGCAAAATCAACAGGAAAAGCCCATTTTTTTTGCAGCCCTGATGACAGCAAGGAAAATTTCATTAGCCTTAAGTGCTTTGCTTTACCCTTTTATTTCCACCAGAAAGCTGAATTCCCCCTGCTCACGTGTGGTTAGATTTCTTTACTGAAACTACACTGTGCTTATGGCATTTTATTATTTCTAGTACTGTTGAGCTAGTGCCTCTGAGCTCTGCGTGGGGAATGGCTTTAGCTGCTGGGTGCTGTACAAGCACAGAGCAAAACCATGACCCTCTTCCTAAAGATCTCACACATAATACAATGCTTGGGGCACAAGGCAGTCGTGGAAGGCAGGGGAGGCAGGACAGTGGGTGAAAGGGGCATCTGCAGCCCAGTCCTTGTCATGGATCAGGAACTCCCTTCACCACCCTGGGGAAAGGAGGGGGGAAAGGCTAGAAATTAGGGGGCTTTCTTGGCATTCAGGGGCCTCCTGTGATCCCTGTGGACCTCTGCTGCCACTCTGGAGAAAGGAGTAGTGATACCATCCCGTCTTTCCTCCCAGGGTGCTGGAAACACAAATGCATGTGTTTAGATAGAACGGTCTTGCAGCCACCTGCAGCCATCCTACTGCTTCAAGACTTGGAGATCCCAGACCGGTGCTCCATGCAGCGTGTTATACTGTTTTTGAAGGTGAGCCAACACTGGATATTTCAAAAGATGGAGCCCTTTTCCCCTACACTACTCAGCATCATAATTCAGGTCCTTGGCACCGGTGCTGAATGATGCAGGGGAGAAAACTCTTGGCTGATCCCAGCTGATGGGCCGCCCAGACCTAGAAACATGAGGATTGATGGCCTCCGTAAATGCCTTTGCCGCTAGTGCCACTGTCTGTGCTGCTGAACGATCCCCGTCTGTCCCCCCAGGGCCTGCTTCTCCCCTTCTTTGCTTGGTGCTGACGCCTTTTAGCAGCTGATAGATCACCATCTCTTTACCTCGCCCCAAGTGGGACATATTTCACTGGCGGGGGGTTTCAGCGTGAGGAAGGCTCTGAGACCCAAGCCTCATCCCGCAGGGCACTGCGCTGCATCTGGGGTTATTTTTTCCCACCCTTCTGTTCTTTTAACTAGTGTTTTTAAGAGGGATAGGACATGAGCCCAGAATGTATTTATTGAGCCCAGGGGAGATGCGTGCATCTGTTAAATATTATTAAGATATCATTGATGAGTTGGTTTCACCTAAAGGCTGGAAGAGGTATGATGTTTACATGGCTCCCCTGGGATGGCCCGGAGCAGGGGAAAGGGCTCTGCTCGGTGATAGCCCTCCATATCCAAGGGAGCGATATCACACAGAGGGGCTCCAGATCTCAAAATACTGAGTCTTCTGTGTCTTCTGGTTGCATTGGATGGGAAGAAAGGCTGTATGCTAGGCTCACCAGCATCACTCACGGCAAGATTTCAGTCACTCTTCCTCTCAGATAAAGGATTTGTGTTTGCCCCATCCCTCTTGTGCCTCCTACAGAGATCTGCCTACTTGCTAAAGATGTCAGCTCCCAAGCTTTTTTCCTAGGGATTTAAAAGTGCATTTAGATTCTCTCTTTTTCAGCTGCTTCCTTCCCAACTGTTATCTTCCTGAGCACAACAGCAAGCCTTGCTGGTCCCGCCTCTCAGACAGCCTTGGTTAGCTGTGAGGAATCCATCATCCCTCACTCTCCCCACTGCTTCACCTTTGGAAAAGAGCACAGAGGGGTCCTGGATCCCAGGCTAAGATATAAACCAAGCTTTTCTTGGATGAAACCATCATCTGACATTGATGTTTTCAACCCCTCCCCTGAAAGTTAAATAAACAGCAACTACAGTCCTGTTATGTCAGGAAACAACTCCAGCCCTCTGCTCAGGAGATGGGAAAGTGTTGTCCCCCTTCGGGCTTTGATTCTCTTTATGTTTATGTAATGACTGAAGATCCTGACAATAAATTGTAATATCAAAACCAGAGAGAGGTAGGAAAGGGGAAAGAAATTAATTTTTCAAAATGCTGTCAATATTCACTCGATCCTTTTGGTCCTTGCAGGGGGGGAACCGTATCCTACCACACACCTGACGTTGCCCCTAGCAAAATTAGTCACGATGGCCCCATGCAGGTTTTGGATTTATTGTCTGCAAATTTGGCTGGTCCGACCACTGGTCTGAACACCTGTGGAGCCTCAGAGTCCAGACTATTAGATTAATCTGTCAGTCACTCTATATAACAGCCTGTCCTCCTCTCCATCCTGGTCTGACACTCCCTTCTCAAGCTTGGTGTATAGCTCTGAGATCCAGTTTCACCGGAATGTAAACAGTGCCTGAATCCCCCAACTTCCCTGCTTTGCTTCCGCTATGAGTGCATGTCGGGTATATCGTCTGCTTGAAAAGTAATTATCCTCACTTCCCACCTGATAAATTAAAGACCCCCAGGTTCTTTGCTTAATGGTGCAGAGCGATCCAAAAGTGATTCTCCTGCAGAAGCTGTTAGGAGAACGTCCTAGCAACCCCACGCCCCTCTGGACCTCATTGTGCTGGGACGACAGCCCATTAATCAGCCCGACCTGGCTTGGAGATGGCAAAGGTCGTGCTGCGTGAAGTCTAATCGGAAAAACAAATTCCACCCCTCTGGAGCGCTTCCTGGCAGGGACGAAAGGGGAGACTCGCTTGGTTTCACACTTAAGTACCTTAAGTATTTTTCCAAGGCTAGAAGACAACTGATGTGAAGGGTTTGTACTTCAAACAGAGGAGCACAAGTCCCCAGGGCTGTGTCTACACTGCTCTGAAGTGTGGTTTTGGGAATAATTGGGAGAATGAAGAGCTCCCAGATCAACCCACTTCGCATCTGTTCTGCCGCTTCCCAGGGAAGCAGGGATCAAACCTGCTGGAGCACAATGCAGCCCCAGATTTGGTGAAGGACGACCTTGGACCATGCTGGCAGATCCACTGCCTAAAGACACAGATGAAAAGACTGGTCTCAGTCTCAGGATAGCCCTGAAAATTCAGTGTGGCCTGAACCACTGGTCAGTGGTTTCCGTATAAGAGAGACTGAGCCACATCATACCAAAAGTCCAGCTGCCCCAAACCCTGTCTCTGACAGAGGCCAACATGGATGCCAGGGGAAGGATAATGCTTCACAGGTAACTCTCCCAGCATCTGGTGGCTCAGAGGTGCTTTATCTGTGATTAGAAGCCCTTGATGGATTGTTTTTCCATTAATCTGTCCATTCAGGTTTTAAGTCCATGCAAGCTTTTTCCTTCCTCAGTCTCTGGTATCAGACTTGAACTGTTCAATGACGCATTATGTGAAGTGCTTCGTTTTCTTTGTTATGAGCCTGTCTCCTTTCAGCCTTACATTATTACAACCATCTCCTATTCATCTTCTCTGTTTAGACATCTGTAATACCCTCTTGCAGTTGTAGAAATGTGCTCTTGCCCTACTTGTGACGGTATTGAAATTTTACACCCTTCTTGATTCTAGTTTCTACTACTCATGAAGATGGAATAGTTTATTGCAGTGATCCTAAAATCCATGAACCTAGGAAATAATAACATAAATTAGATGAACTGTCTGTGAAAACATCTCCGCCATCCTGGCAGGTGGTGATGTTCACAATTTGATAAGCCAACATAAAGTCAAGCCAGGAAAAACAATGCATAAGCTGCAATATACTCTTGTGATGGCTTAGTACAAGAAAAAAAACCCCAACATCTCTGGTTGTCTAATATCAAGTTTGAACTTTCTGGCCCAAGAAAGCAGTCCTGTAGATGTAGGACTGAATGCATTGGCAAACAAAGAAGTGGCTGCCATTTGGCTACACGACAAGAATAGCATTGTGCTATAGTTTGTTGTTTTCTCATAGACTCTACAGTAACTGTATGCAGTTAATCTTCTGATCCTTTGGTGTAAAATGGCATGTTCCTTCATGGGTGAGAAAAAACTGTATAGCACCGACACCACTACAGGTGCATCACTCTACAGCACCACCTTCACCTCTGGCAAGGGTTTGCACATATTTAGCAGTGACCCCAGCAGTGACGTTTTCCTCATTGCTGTAGGGAACACAGATGAGCAGCTTGTGGCTTGTGCTGAGAGATTCACTTTACACTTTTCCTCTTGTTTCAGCCTCTTGTCCTTGCTGGAGGTATAATGCTATCATGTTTGTATCACCAACATCTCTGTTGCTAGTTTGTGATACTGAGTTGTGTTTTATCTGTATACACTCCAGTAGTATAAAGGCAATTTTAAGATAAGCTCACAGGTGCCACTACTTGCTTGCTTTGTTTTTTGGCATGTGCAAAATCCTCCACCCGGCCTCTTAGTCCAGAAGAGCTTCCAATTAATTCTGACTGATTTTCTATTTCTTTGCCGTCTCTGTTTGTACCAGAGGTGCTTCTGTTTGGCTTTGTGGCCATCTTGAAGTTACGCCTCTCCTTGTGCACTTGAATATACCCATGTTCAGGAGATGGTAATAACCTTCCAGCTCTAGTATGTTTGAGACAGCAGGGCAAGGTATGAGGGCCTTGAATGCAACCCTCAGCCCTTCCAGCAATCCCAGATGCGATTCAAGTTCCTCAAAACCCTTGATGGCAGAAACTCTCAATTGCTGTCTTGAACTTTGACATCACAGTAGGCTTTTAAGCCTATTTTAGGTGCTGTGGGAGGCAGTTTGGATAGGTCCTATTGTGCCTCAGCTTCCCTGAGAGAGCAAAAGCCCTCTCCTATTTCACAAAGGGGTTGAGCAGTCCTATCTCCATGCATGCAGTGACATATTCAGACAATAGCGCTGAGAATCAGAGAGAAATGTTCTGTGTTCAGACATAGCCATGTCTAAGTGCCTTGGCACAGCATTATCTTCGGAGCTTAGGGCTTTGCCACCCATCTTGCAGGGGAACAAATGGAGGGGAGTGAAGTAAGCAAGGAGCAGTGTTTGTAGAGGTAGTACATGAGTGAATAATGAGAAGGAAGAGGCTGTGCTGGTTCACTGGACGAGAGGCTCATGTGGAAATTTCTCAAGCAATGGTTCTGGCTAGGCACAGGTTTCCTCTTCCTACTGTAAAAATTTCGTGGACTGGGTTTTAGTGGTACTTGCAGGCGGTGGATAGCTAAGTGCAGAGTGCCCATGTGCGACTCCTGGTTCTGTTCCTGCCTTTTTTTCCCTCTTCCTTGTTCCTGGAGGCTAGGAACATGTTTGTACCTCTGGCTTACAGCTGTACTTTGGGCTATCCCAACAGTCTCCCCTTTTTAAGTTGATGTGAATTTCTCTCCCATCCCCAAAGAATTGTCCCCATTGTTACAGGCTAAAGTACACACAGGCTGTCCCATTCTGCCCTATTCCAGCTAAAGGACAGAAGTGAAGCATAGGAAACATGATGATAAGACATCCTGCTCTGATGAAAAGAAGGAAAAGCTATATTCTTCCATTCAGGATAACTGGATCCCCACCGCACATAATTTCTGTGGGTTGCCACCCCACTGCTTGGGGATAGCAATCCTTCTTGGCCAGCAAGATGGTCCTTGTTGAGCTTCCAGCAATTTAGAGCATGTTCCAAGTGCACAGAGATTAGACTCTGGTTTGACCCTGTTATAGAGGCTTGTTTCTCTGCTACGTGTCCTGGCACTGGGATCATCCAATGATGAAGCAGCAAAGTCTGCTCCTGGGTCTAGGGAATGGCAGTAGGACCTGTCCTGTGTGCCGAGCTGAAGATCCTCTTGCTCTTCTCCCCTCAAGCTGTGCTGAGGCCAGCAACAGCTGCTACAAAGTGTGCCCTAAGTGTCCTGATTATAGGCTGATCTTTCAGTGGAGTGGGGATATTTATCCATGGAAATGGCCACGCAGCTCCTGGGGAGAAGCAGATGAGGCTCTATGAGGCTTAGCTGATGAGCTTTATGGGTGAGGCTGGGGTGAATGGCTTGGAGCGAGGACTGAGCAGAGGGTCCTTGGAGGCAGCTGTTGAAAAGAGCTCTTCTGGAGGGAAGTGGAAGTGTATTGGCTACAGGAAAGGGACTGTGGCAGATGCTTCTCAGCTGGAAAGGGTGGAGCTCTATGGAGTCATGTTCTCCTGCTGTCAGTGGGGAGAAGAAAAACTCCTGCTAGATATAGTGGCTTCAGCTCTGTTGTACTTGCCATGCTTTTGGCCTCCTCACCATACTGGGATGTTCCTCCATGCCAATAGCATCACTGTCCACAGCTTGTGAGCAGGGTGTGGGGCTTTGGAGCTCATGATACTGATACTGGTTAGTACCGGCATGAAAGGAATTGGGTTGTGGGAAACAGAGTCATAGCCTATATTCTCTACTGCTGACTCTCCCAGCTGATGGCTCACTGACCACTGCTGGTCCATGAGGACTCAGAAGATGGCCTGTGAAACAGCAGAGAAAAAAAAAAATTAATACAGCAAACCCACAGATGCCTTCTTGCACAGCCAAAGTCCAATTCCTGTCCTGGGAAAAAGCAGAGGAGGCTTCAGACTCACTGGAGCCTGCTGGACACAAGGGGCAGCAGTGAATGGGTCAAGGTGCCCTTCTTTGTGGAGGGCATTGGCACCAGCTGACTGCAAGAGAGAAAGGAGAGGGATGTGGGGAAGAGCCTGCCAATGAGTGAGGGAGCCAGAGGGAGATTCCTGAGAAGCCCAGAAAGTATTTTGAAAATGGGCACCCAACCCAGTGTGGCAAATGCAGCATGACCCTCCCTAACACAGCATGGGGAAAGCAAAGAGCAGCCCAGCTGCTTGGATACTCGACACCAGGATCATTCTCAGCAGCTCCGTTCCCTGGTGCTGCTTGCAGTTGATGACTGAGGGTCATTTCCAGCATGGGATTTCATGTGTGAAGCCAGTCCAGTGTATGGCAACTGCTGAGACTTTTGGAGGGCGCGACTCGGTTATGGGCCGGGAAATGAACACAAGGAACTGTTGCTAGAAACCAAGCTGAGGCATGTGAAAATAATAAAATGGATGTCCAAACTGGGAGCTCTCCAGGGGCTGCACAGCACTGAGAAGCTGACCCTGGATGTGTCGCATCTCTCAGCTTCACAGCTCCTGACGCACGGCACCAGCTCTCCCATATGTCAGGAGTCACATTCCCCATTGCTGGAATGCAGCCACCTCTGGAGCAGAACCCAGCAGCTGTTTAAAGAATTGACAGAAACAAACCAGGGACAGGATGCGAAGACACAGCCAAAGTGCAGAGGAAAACAAGGGAGGGAAAAATGTCAACCAAGTCCATGGGGTGAGTGTGACGGTTATAATCAAATGATAAAGAGCATGGCAAGTTACCAGGCATCAGCAGAGCTAAAGGAACCACCTGGGTGTTTCCTGTTGGCCTGAAGCAAGCACAGAGTAACGCAACTTAGCTTAGACCCTTCTTTTACATATTATGCCCTGCCATACTCCCTTGTGTTTGTTACAACTAAGACTGCTGATGTAGACTGATATAATAGCTTAGTAACCCATGAAGCCATGATAACCTGGAAAGAAGCATGACCCCTTTGTCTCTGGTGGATAAAGAATGTGAGGTTGGCTTCTCTCTTCAAGCCAGTCTCACCATTAGGTCAAGCTGTTAACCTGTTTTCTGCTCTTCCAACCTTGCTCCTCAGACCCTCTTGGACACTAAAAGAGGCATAATCTAGAAAATAACCTAGACACACCTTAAAATGCTATCAGTCAGAAGAGTCAGGAATGATTGAAAGGCTGAGCAGCCTGTGGTTTGGAGGTGCTTGTGTGAGTTTTATCTGCTGAGACATGAACCATGCAAAGGAAGGACCACTCCATGTGAGTCTTATTCCCCAGCGACCTGCCCCAGGCCTCTGTTGCAGAGAAGGCACCACACTGGATCATAGGATAATTCAATTGGAACAGTCCTCAGGAGTCCTGTGGATCTACTTGTTGATTCTGGGGCATCAGTGGAGTGTTGGTCTGGCACGGCAGAGCTCCTCTTATCTCCTTCTCTTCCAGCCCAGTCCTGGGTATTCATCTGAGTCAGTCAAGAGTGTATGGACTGGCAATTACCTCCAGACTCCAGCTGAAGAGGAATTAATTAGAACAAGCCACCAACTGAATCCACCAGTGAGATCACTGTGCAGAGACATCCGGGGCTTTGTGTGGTGGCACCCATCTGAACGGGCTGGCCCTTGAAAGGAGGCGGAGCAGGGGAAGAGGAGCGGAAGGTTTTGAGGTGCATAATGGAAGAATGAAGAGGCAGGAAGCCTTGAATGCCCACACCGCCATTGCTCTTGCCATTTCAGTCCAGAGAAAGCCCTCCGCTCTCCCCACACGGACTGCCCCTCACCACCTTGTGTTTGGCGACTTGGAAAGCCATTTGCAAGCCTTCCCCCATTGCATTCAGTGTGCAGCCACAAGAACAGCAGCCGTCTGGATTCCCTCCAGCTGTCCAGTGAGAGAAAGGGAAAAGCATTCAGTAGTAGCAGAGAAAAGGGGAAAAAAAAGAAGAAAAAGAAAAGGCCAGAAATCATTTTTCCTGGCACACTATGACGCACAGATTTGGGAATGAGGGTTGTGAAAGCTTTTTGTTTAGCTTATTCTTTTCTGGTCTGACAGCTGATAAGTCCCACAGCTCAGAAACATCTGACAGGACTGGCTGAAGTAAATTCATCTTTCATCTGCCCATCATGCTCCTGAAGTGGAGAGTGACAGAGCTGTTTCTCCTCTGTCTGAACGCTGTTCTCCCTCCTTCTCCCTCTTTCGCGTGCTGTTGTTTGGAGCTTGGGAAAACCGGTTTCCTTCCTGCCTACAGCCTTCTCCCCAGGTTCAGGGCAGCATCCGTCTGCCCTTGCACCTGCTGCCTACAGCTGCAAGCTGCTTCTGCTGAAATCATTTGCACCCGACCCAGCAGCAGGCTGATGGGGCCCCTCCAGCTTCCCCTTGACTCCTTTCCCTGTCATATTTTCCTTGCTGCTCTTGCAATTAGCGCGCTTGTTCGCTGCTCTTCTCGCTAGCTCCTTCTGCTTTCCCGGCACGCTCCCCTTTTAACCTCCCCCAACTCCTCATGTACTCGCTACAACAGGGCTTCTCAGATGCAGCTTTTGAGACACAGCTCCTCTTCTTTGCTCTGTGCCCTGTCCCCAAAACTGCTGAGTATCCACCTCCTGGATGCAGAGATGTAGTCCTTAGGTCCTGCTCATTTAAAAGACCTTTACCATCTTCCACGGACTGGGTAGATCTTCACTGGCTCTGGCCCTGCCTAACCTGTCACATAGTCGTTCCTCAGGGGGGAGACACCCCTGCCGTCGACCAGCCACAGCCTCCACGGTGGCTCAGAAAAAGCAGATCCACCTCATATGCACTAGGCAGTTACCACAGCTCAGCTGGTGACGAATAATTTGCATGCCCTGCAAATTACGACCCCAGGTTATCACTTGTGATGGGTGGCACATACTCTGATGCACCCATTGGGTTGGTGTGCTATACTGGTTGGTGTGCTACGGGCTTTGCTCCGTGGGGGAAGACTGCATCAAGACAGAATACCTTTGGCAAATCAGCAGTTGCCATGGGATGGGAAACCTGAGTGTTTTCATGGTGCATGATGAGATGACAGCAGTGAAGGACAGCAAGGAGCAGTGTCTGAAACTGGGTGACCTGAATATCTTTCCTTGTGGAGTACTATTTCTGTGTGCTCTTTATTTTGTTGGTGTCTATCTGTATAGCATTTTTTATTGTGGGGGTAGGCAGCAACCTCTATAAGACCTTTTCAGTTGAGGTCAGGTATCATCTAGAACGAGGTGTAGGTGATTGATGGGGGACTGGCTCTCTAGCCTGCTCGTAGGTGACAGAGACATATTAAAGGTGGCAAAAGAAGAGCCTAAGACCACAAGCTACTGAATGGAGATGTTTTATTCCAAAGGTGGCATTCTTTCCCACAGACTGGTGGGAAACAAAACAAAGGGAACAATTAAAAAAAAGAAGAGACTATAAATTATTTGGATTACAAATGGCACCATACTTTGACATAAATTTTAACAGGTAGGAAAAATATGAATGATGATAATAATAATAATTAANCTTCCTGCAGCAGAAAATCAATGATCTAATTTCACTTGAACTTGACAGGCTGCATCTCCCAAATAAGGCACACCATTGGACACACTCGAAAATGCAAAGCTGTTTCAGCAAACTCCCTCCTTTGCATCACAAGGCTGTCGTTTTGGTCTCCAGTGATTTGTTTTCTCATGGATGTGTTTTGCTGGAGAAAAACAAGCACCTGTTTTGCAAAACGGGACCTCTAACATTTAATTTACTAATCTCTTTTAATAGGCTACACATCGTGAATTTTTCTGCCTTGGGTTCTGCAGTCCTTTGCTCCCACAGCTCCCCCACTCATCCCTTCCCAGATTCAAACTATGTGGCCGGGTTATATCTGGCCACCAGCTGGGCCCCAAAGTCCGTGCAAGAAGCTTAGCTGAATCCTCCCCATATCTCATGGTTGGTCTCACAATATCTGTTTATATCCTGTAAATTAGTGCAATGTGGCCCCTAACCAGGATCCTCACAGTTTTACAAGCAGCAACACAAGTCTTGTGAGGCCAGCTGAGAACCTGGATGAGCTGATAAAAGCTCTGGTAAAATTGCTCTCAACTTAGTATGCTTGAACAACAGAGGAAAAGAGGGAGAGAAAGGGAGGTGGCGGAGAGAGAGAAAGTGTCTCAAGTATTTTGTTGAGTTGCCGGATCTGGTTCAGCGCCATTAAGAAAGGGGATATTGAAGAGTGCTTTTCATTCCACCATTTTGCAGTGGGTAATTGCTTTCCACACGGTGCATTGGGTTTTGATGTGAGTCCAGCTGCAGTAACGCAAGTTACAGCAAGGGCTGTTCCAGTGCAAATGTGTTATTTGAGTGTCTCTTTGCTCACACTATGACTAAACAGAAGCAGCTGTGGCCAGAGGGCCATCAGTGCTTTGTATCACACAATCTGGCATTTAATGGAAAGTTTTCGTGTTTTCAGTTGGAAAAACTAACTTTCTTCCACGGCTGGAAGTTTTGAAGAAATTTATATTTTGCATGATGCAAAAGAGTGCCCTGAGAAACAATTGTCCTTTCCACTGGAGATACAAGCCTGGCACCATCTCGGCCTCCAGTATGACTCTCACATATTATGAGCCTCAGCATGCCCAAGAGCCACCAATGTATGTTGGTCAGGCAAGCCACCTGTACATTTCTGGAGGCCATCAGTTTCAAGAAAATAAGGTAAAACTGGAGTAAGGACAGCTTGGAATAACAAGACTACATTGCGAAACCAGGGCAAGAAGATCCCATCAGTCTGCAGCCCTATAATCTGCAGGGATGAAAATTCCTTATTGTTAAGCTATTCAAAACTAGCCTGGAGAAAGCACTGAGGGGGAACAAGCTTGCCTTAGCAGAGAAGTGTAATAGATGTCTCTTACCCTGCTTTAGCTGGGACTTGCACAACGTTTTAGCCATCAGCAACAACAAGGAGCCCAGGACTTTGGGTGAGCAGCTCTGATTGACTCCAGGAGAGTCAGGCAAGTAGGGCAAAGATACATGGCTGTGGTAGCTGTGAGATCTGGGGCTGGCTCACAAGGAGCAGCAGCCAAATCTTCGGGGAGAAATTTTGTACATGAATCTGGGCATCTCTTAAAATCTTTTTTTTTAATTTTTTTGAGATCATTCTCAGGCCCTCAGGAGCAAGCCATTCTTAATGGGTCCACTTGCAGCCTGGACCACTTGACAAAGCAAACAAACAAACAGGCGAATGAATGGAAACATAAAGATGGACCATCTAAATAGGCCCATTTTACATTTATTACCCTCCTTAGAAAGAAGCAAGGAAACAAGAAAGATCTACTCAATAGAAAACATTGTTCCCCAAAGGTCTCGTATTCCTTAATTGCAGCTAGAAGCAAGTGACTTTCTCAGGTTTGGTGCAATGAGCCTTTGGAAACCACTGGGATTAAAACTCAGGATCTTGAATCCAACTTTTATTTCCCTCTTGAAATCCTAGACCACACAGCTTTCTGCTTATAAGTGTATGGGCACATCTATGCATGTGGAGGGGAAGCTCAGCATCACATAGGTGGTCTGCTCTCTTTCTGAGAGGATACATGCAGTAACTGACATGAAAACCATGAGTCACTGTAGGGAAGAAGGATGCTCATTCTGACAAGCCCGTCAGCTGCCTGCAACTGTCACCTTCTGAACCTTACCTCTTTCATTTTCTCGTTCAATCTGTTTTTCTGACTGGCTTTGGTGCTTAAACCATAAATTACCAATGGCTTTCCTTGGTAATTCATTTCACACGTTCATTACAGTCCATTTGGCTATAAACACATGTGGATTTCCTTTTTAATCTTCATTTCCTAAGTTTTCGATAGAGAGGTTCTAAAGCTAAACCACAGGAATGGTCTATGCAGCTCCAGTTTATTAAATCTACCCCACCGTGTCAAGTGTCTACAGTGCATACAATTATTTGGGCTAAGCTACGGTTATGAGAGAATTCATTTCACCCAAGGGTAGATTAAGTCTGTAGGTGTTTTGTGTCAGAATGGTGATACGCATGTTGCAAGATGAGGTGGAAATGCTAAATTCTTAGGATGTCCTCAGATCCCGGTACATGCTCTGGAGTTCATGACTTCCAAAGCCAGGTTCAGCCAACTACTTCCTCTCCATACATACTGCATAATCCATGTGCATAAGACTACACTAAAAAAAGCTGTATAAGTGCCAAAGGTCAAGGTCCTTTGGGTCCTTTATGAGAAGTAAAGCCAAGGTGCAATTAACTCCAAACAGGCAGAATGTCTGAGTGCAAGAAATAACAACAGATGGAAATATGTATAGTCAGCTTCATCAGCAACCATTTTTATACCCTCAGGTGGTGGACATTTCAGGCTACTCAGATAAAATTAGACAGGAAAGAGAAGGATGGGAAAGTTGTTAGTATCTCAGTCTGGTCATATACGGTATTAAGAACCCAGCAGGCAATTGCAACTACAGATTAGAGAAAGTCCCAAACTCCAAGAGAAGTCCCGTGATTTGTGCCTGGAGGTGATGAAGTCCCTGAGGAGTAAAATACTGAGAGATTCAGCCTGACACTTCTGCTATTGCATGTCACTGTATAAAGAAGAATTCAATGGTTAATTGATTCCTCTGTCTCCCTCATCCTGGGCTTTATCATGTTTCTCATTCTTTCCCTTTTGGGACACCTGCCCTGTAAAATAAAGTGACAATAAAGCAGCTCCTTACAGTGGATACTATCTATTGTCAGATGAAAACCACTGTTTTTCCTCATTTAGCTTAGTTTTGTTTTCTGAGGAATGTGGATCAGTTACTGATCAGAGTTTTATCCTAGTCAAAGAAGTCTTCACAGGAAAGTTTCTGCGAGGACACTTCTAAAAGGAGGCCCGCTGTAGTTTTTGAGATCAGAGTGGACGGCAAGTCTAGAGAGATGGCTCCTGGCTAAACACAAGACTGAGACCTAGGAGATAGAGACTCCGTGAGGGTCTGTCATGAGAGACAAGGAAAACAGAACTAGATCACCAAAATCCTCTTTTTTTGGCAGTTCTCCACTGGAATCCAGCACAATCTGTCCAACGGGAGCTTTGGGGTCTGGGGAGAGAGATTCCTCCTGATAAAGGACGTTGCTCACCAGTCTTCCTCTTATGGTCTGAAGCTGGTGGAGGTCTCAAGCCCAGTCTCCTGCCTCAGCCCTTCCTTGAACATTGTGTTCATACCCTCTGGCCATCTCAGAGGCTCTCTGCTGACTCCTCTTCACCTGCCCTAAATTTCTCTTATACCGAGGGCCCATAACTCTCCAAAGGAGTTCAGATGGAGCCTCCTGAGTAAAGAATGAAGGGAAATGATCACTTTCTCTAATAATTTAAAGTCCACTGCCTCACTGCCTCCTTGGCTGTTGCTCCTTTCCATAGATAGTCACTTAGAGCTGCTAAGTACTGTGCAAATCTCTCCTTATTTGCCCCCAAACTGGGCTGCCAAAGAGTCTCTGTCCATCATTGTTACAGGCTGACAACACCACTGCAAAGACCTGAGGATTTCCCAGTGGTTTCAATGGTTTTGGTTGGGCTGACTTTTGCTGTTTGCATGCTAAATTAAAGCTCATTAAATCGATAACATTGATTCACCAGAGAAGAGGCAGACTAGGCAGTTGTCTAAAACCTAACCTGTAAATATCACAGGGTATGTTTTGCTTTGCTTTTAGCTGTCAAATGAGACAAGTAAAAGGATTTTTTTCCTGTATGTCCTTGGAGGGAGAGAGATTCCTATAGGCAACCCACACCGTGTAAAAATTAACCTTTCCCCTCAGCCTGGGCAAAGTTTTGTGATAGCCAGAAATCATCTTAACAGCTCCTTCTGCCCACAGCAGCCGCAGATTCCTCCCAGCCACAGCCCCGAGACTTCTTGAGAGCCTGCCCCTCTCGCAGGAATTGTCCCACTGCCTGGCAACCAGATATAAGACAGCTTTAAAGAGACAACAAGTTCTCAGATAAAATGTTCCGAATATAACAAGTCTATTTTTATTAAATTTGACCAAAGGCCTCCCTGCTTCTTAATCAGAGCCTGATTTGCTGACTCCCCCAGACCTAGCTGCCCTGGCTCACTACAGCTGTATCATGAGATAGAATTACATTTTCATAATGACTCAAATCTTTTCCCAAGTCCTTAAGTATTTTCACAAAAAAGGAAAAAAATAAGGAAAGAAGTTTTTCAAAAAAAGGCAGAAAAACCCCACACACTCTCCTGTAAAACCCAGGCACCAGCCCTGAGTTGTGTGTGGTCTTTTTTGTCTTTTCTTTTGGCTTCCCTCAAGACATGGCTTATTGCATTGGTCTGGATGCCGTCCTACCAGCACAGTTTGCTGGCCAAGCCCTGATCCCAACAACAAAGCCACCTTGACAGGTGCCAAAATAAACGTCAGCCTCCAGCTACCTGTACCAACTGCTGATGCTTCTGTGTGTGTCGTGGGCCATGAGGCTGGAAAGGCAGCGTCTTGTCCCTCCGTTCCTCTGATGTGTATCTGTCCTCGGACCTGGTCTTTTTTATTCAGGACAGCCTTCAGGGCACTGCAACTTGGAGACCTATTTTTAAATGCCCTTTATTTAGAAAAGTGTGAAGTTGTCCAGAGAGAACTGGCTGTGAAATGGACAGAGGCTGAAAAACGTGTGTGTATGATTTGGAAGCTGCATGTGCGCAATCATGGTTCATACCTGCAACTTCAGCTTTCTGTGTAGCTTTAGCTCATGTGGGTGTGCGTGTGAGTGTGTTCTCATGTATAGAGTGTATAGGGTGTGTGCCTGTGGGTTTATTCCAAAGGGACCCATTTTTGATGTCAGCCGTATTGCTCATGACTGGAGTAGCTCCTCTGGGAGGCAGTCCAAGGCTTTTCGATCACACGATCACTTCCATTGGATTTACAAGGTGCAGCTATAATTAGGAGGCATTAGAATTAATGAATGATGTAAAAGGGGAAGTTACAGGTCGTGCTTAAATTGGTCAGAAAATTACAGGACTCAAGTGGGGAAGGGGTGCAGTCCAGCCAGTTGCAGGCACTGAAGGGGCTGGGGAAGCCGGGGCTGGCAGGCGCACACGAGCGTTGCTTTTTTCCCCTCTGTTTTACAAGCTGCGGGGGTTGTTTTTCCACATTCCACCATATAAAATAGACTGGGTCTCAAAGACCTGCTTCAAAGTCAGTTGAAAGACTGCTAAGGACTTGCTTGGGCTCCAGAGCCTGCTCTGCTCAATATGGCTTCAATTTGACTCCTGCTTTTGGATTGCGTGAGTGGGCAGACCTGACTGGCTTAGGAGCCTTCTCCTGCCCTGGATGCATGCCACACCTGCCCAGCTGTGTCCTTCAGTATCTACTGGAATTATTTGCGATAAAAATGAATTTCAGTTAAAACAAGCAAATGCATAGGGTCTAGAAGAGCCCAGCACTTTCTCTGTGTGCACCTCAGCGGATCTATTTAAGGTTGCCACATTTCAACAAGTTAGAACAAAGCTAAGCTTTGGAGATGATTTCCGAAACGTATGGCAGATGTTAAAGCACAGAGTACAAATAATTAAAGATAAAAGCAAATAAAGAATAGTCCAAAAATACAAAATTAAAAAGTGGGGGGAGGAAGGAGAAGGGAAGAAACAGCAGTCTCTTTTTTCCCCAAAGACTTGTGGAACAGCTGACTGAAATGTCAAAGGGAAACAGGTTTTGGAAGTTGTATTTCAGCTCTGCAAACTTGTTTCTGTGCCCTTTCCTGGTTCAACATCTGCAACCCATATTTCATCCCTGTAGCGCTCGTTGGAGGACTTCATTTCCCAAGAGTGGGGAAGGTGACACATTATGTGCAGGATACACGGATTCAGATGTTGATTACAGTTCGCAAGGGGAACAGCTTAATGGTTTCAGAAGAGCAACGAGACCCTCAGCTAATGCTGGGCCTAAGCATAATGCAGTAAAAATGGGTTCAGAAATCTAGCATGAGTGGAAGCTGTTGTGTGATTTATATTGGGTGCATGGCTTTGTCTGTGTTGGTTTTTAAGCCTTGTTTCCTAAAGAAGCAAAGCCTATGCTACCCAGTGTCTGTGCATGCATGGCTGTGTGCGTGCCTGTCTGTCTGTGCCATTCTCGGGGCTTTCAGAGTCCCGATTTGCCTCCCATCTGCAAGAGAAGCACAGCTACAGACGATGCTACATTCCTAAAAGCTTTGAGAAAAATTGGCAGCTGGTGAGACCAGGGCTCTCACTGCGGTGCGGGCGGGAGCGTGAGGATGCCTCTTCTTACACACCACAGAGACATTTTGTTTCATCCAGGGGGAAAATTGTGATGGGAACTTGCACCTTAAGGGACAGCAATGGAGAGCAAAATTATGTGAAATCAGCACTAGTGCCAGCTCTTACAGAGCTGCTGTGAACAACACGTAGCAAGAATTATAAGAATACAAGGAAAATTGTCAAAAGGGCACTCTGGGTACTCAGCGTAGGGATTGGATGGAGGGCTTAGGTTCCTAGGCCACCAAGATGGTTTGGAAAGTTTTATTGCCAGTCCCTACAAGCCCAGAAGCAAAACTGCCAGGATTTATTTTCTTCCCGGAGAGATGCAAAAGAGCAAAGTCCAGAGGCAGTTAACCCAGAGACACTTAAAAAAGATAAATCTGTTGAAAGTCAGTGTTTCCCTAAATCAAAGAACTCGAGGGAGGGATTTTCCTTTTGGGGAAAAAAAATCAATTTTGCCAAAAAATGCAACTTTTTATTTAAAAAGATGAAGCTCTTCTTAACCTGATTTTTCCCACACTTTTTTTTCCCCAGCAAATAGAAAATGTTAGTGTTTAAATCTGTGTTTTAATTTTCTAAAGTATGAAGGAAGAAATAACTCTGTGTTCCATGGCAGGAAACCACAACAATTTTAGGGGCAATCAGTGTTCTCCCTAAACTAAAATATAGGATATAAACAAAATGAAATGATGCACGTTTTTCACATAAGAAGCCCCAACTCAGTTCCTGATCACACTGAACCTATAGCTTTTCTGGTGGAGAGAAGTTTTTGCTAGACTTTGCTGGGCTTTTCTCCTGTTCCACCTTCAGCTCAGATACCGGGTCCTTTCTAAGGAAGCAGAGTCACCATGACAGGTGGATGCGGTTAGCTTCAGTCACGTCATAAGCAAACTTGATGTGTCTCTAGGGACCAGAAGGAAGGAGAGTTCATTTCTGAGACAGAAGGCAGCTGGCAGGCAAAATCCAAGACGAACCATACTGTCTTCTCCAGGAGAAAGTTCAGGCTGTCTCTTTGCTTGGCTCGTTGTGTTTGTTGTTGTTATTCTTGTTTGAGAGACCAGGAAAGTCCCAGAAGGACACAACGGAGCTGTGAACAGATGCCAAAGCAAAAAGCAACCATATAAAGTCCTGCAGAACAGAGAGAAGTTTACAGGGATGTCCAGGTTTTCAGAAGTGCACCCAAAAGTTCCTGTTTAGGGACTTGGGTTTTGGGAGCCCGGACTGGCAGCCGTGCATTTTGCATGAGCTGGCAGTTTCATTTCTCTACCCAAACACGGGGTTGTCTGCATTTCTGTAGTGAAAGCTGATATTGCAAGAGAGGAAAAAACAAATCATACAAGGGAAGTGTGTTTCATTTGACAATGGGTCTTTAGAGCTTGCATTTTTTAGAGCTAGACTCTTGGAGTAAAAAAAAAAAAGAACAACCCACGTCTGAGATATGTGCAAAATATAGCTCAAATCTAAAGGCTGTAACTGTGTGAGAAAAGTCAGATGTTAAACAATCAAAGTTTTATTCCTCCCAGCAAGACAGCCTGTGCACCTGTAGCCATTATTGTCTCTACTGTATAAAGTGAAAATGAATATCACATTGTATTGAAAACCCTCATGGAATACAATTACTCAACAGGAACTGTCCTAAATCTATCAGCTGTAACTCACTTGTAATTTTGTGGGACTACGGCAGACAAATGTTTCTCCATGCATGGTTTTCCCCCAGCCTTTACCCCCATTAATACATTTCATCCACTTTTGCTTACGATGGCTAAATTACTTGTGAAAGATTAATTACCTATGGGAAGTGTCTGTCTTGGTCTGTAGGAATGACATTATACTGAACATTAAATGCTGACACTATTAAACTCTGCTGGACATGTTTTGATATAATAACTCTGCAGACCACAAGTGAAATGGGTCCCTCACCAATTCACTACCTCATTGTTTTTCTGTCATCAGCAACTTTGGGACATAGTCTCAGCCGACGTAGCTCAGAGTTTCATTCATGTCAGCGGAGTAGCTTATTACAGCTTTTTATTTCCCTGGAAGTTTTGCTGAGTTTCCAGCTGCAGATGGAAATCTTTGTTCACCAATAACCTTGACCTGAGATGCAGAAGCTGCCATGTTCCAGACAGATCTGTGGGCTGGTTGGGAAACTGAGGCTCTTTCAATTTTAATCAACAGTTCAAAACAAAACGCATTTTTCTTGCTGTGTTTCAAAATTTTTTTTTTGCCACCTTAGAAAGTAGAAAGTTGTTTTGCTTTGGTGTGCAGAAACTGCAAATGTGGTGGGTGGCAGTTTGGGGAACTTCTGCACCCTTTTCCCACTGCAAAGAAAAGCAGAAAAGATCTGAAAGAAGCAAGATACAGCAGTGGTGGAAGGACTCTAACTTCCCCCCTGCAGTGGGAATAATATTTATGAAAGGCTAAGAGATTTTATAAAATCTGTTTTCTTTCCCTCCAGCCATCCAGTTTCTATTTATCTGTTGTTTTATCTTTCACTTAGAGGAGTTGTTTTCAACCTCCTGTTGATTTGCTGACCTCTCAACACCTTCAGTGAAGGACTGAACCCCACAGAGCAGCTTTAGCCTGGATTTTGGCTTGTCTCTATTGATGTACATGGTAAGATGCACGTGTGGATCACAGGTTGACTGACTTACACCTGAGAGCGGAGACCCCACTCCCATGCCTGGTCGTATAGCTCTTCCTTCAACAGGAGCCAGAGGGAAACATGATCCAGGCATCCCATGTCTTTGTTAGCATTGTTACATATGGTAGCTTTGCCTTTGGGGACTCCCTCCATGATGGACCAGAAATCAGCATAGCTTCAGCTAAATCAACTAAACAACAAATTTCTTGAAGAAGCGAGGTTTATTGTGGCCTCCTTTGAATTACCGAATGAATTCTGTATCCTCAGGACGCTGGGTTGGGAAAACCTACTTTCAAAATCCCGTTAGTTCCTTTCCCTACAGCTGCATTTCTCCTTACCACTGTCTATTTCCCCCTTGTTCAGAGCACTGGTGACTGCTCTTGTTCCTCCCCTGCCTGCGTCATTTCCCCCTGCAAATTCTCATCTGATGCATGTGTGCAACATTCACTGCTGACTCCATCCTGGCCCTCCTTCTGTGCCATACTCTCCAGCTTTGTCCCTTGGAGCTGGTTGAAACTCCTCCGGTACCCAGCAGGAGCAGACATGTTTGGCTGTCTCACCACAACAACATGGTAGACACCATCCTGCATCGCTGGGCCCGCAATCACTGTCTCCTGACATGTCCTCATTGTGTGGGAGGGTTTGCAGGCTCGATGGTACTTCGAACCAATCCCTCTGACCCTCCCCCTGAGGAGATTATGCTTGGATCCCTTGGCTGCAGATGTACTTGTGTAGAGCAAAGAGTCAAGGAGAGGAGAAGAGAACATGGTGCGTCTTTCAAGGATCAGCATTTTCAACTGCAAACCCTTTTGTTCTGTAATCTGGGATATTTCCTAGCAGTCCACACAGAGAAGAAAAGGGGCATTGTCTGGTGAGTGGCTTCATTACTAATCTCTCCTGGATGCATTTTAATTCATTTTAATGACTCTGCCTCCTGTCAGACCTTTCATTTGTTAAAGAGGTTTGTTAAAGAGATTAAGTGCAAGGGGAATATGAACCTCAAAACACTACATCCCTTCCCCCAACCCCTCCTCCCTTCCCCCCAAGATTAATACTACGCCAAAAGGAAGAGAAAAGGCATTTTCTGTGAAACACATTACAAGACTTTTAGGAAGAGAGGGAAGGAGGAGGAGCAATGGAGCATGCTGGACTCTTTAACCCATAGAGGAGCTTGAAAGTGGCAGTATTGATATGATGCCTTTCCAGCTACATTGTTCCCCACCCATGTGTCTGTTGAAGCTTTGTGCAAACACAGTTGTTTGTTAGGAATGCCAGCTTAGGGAAACAAGCCATCTACCTCAATTTGCTTCTACTCCTGTCTTCTACTCATGTGGGAGCTTGAAATAACCTGCCCCGGCCCTGAAAAACAAATGTACCAAGCAGTACATGTACCATAAAATCTTTCAACTGAAATCCAGGCCTTCAGCCAGCTGAAGAAATAAGAGAATTTCTTGGTTTCCCACATCAACTTCCTACCCAGGGATCTCAAAGCCCTTTGCACAGTGTGGGAAGTGGCAAAGTCAACAGAATCCCTATGTGGAACTACGAGTTTATTTTCAAAATTCATGGTCTCAATAGACATCCTTTGAGACACGTTTCATGGATTTACGAGAGAGATTCCCTCAACTAGCTCAAGGGACTATTTCAGTCCCTCTTGCAGTCCATAAGACCCAAAAGCAATTTTCTTATATCCCTATGGACTCTTCATCTCACTATGACTGGATCAGGCTTCAGAAGTTCATGAGAAGGATAACAGAATGAAGTGCCATGCAACAGCAGAGTAGTGTAACCTGGTCAAGAACATGGCTTTCTTGCTTACGTCTCTAAATGCTCCTCTAATGTCCAACTGGTAAACGGTGCAATCTAAGTAGCATGTGTTTTGTGCAGAACACTTACACAGAAAATGCATCACAGCCTCATTACACATTGTCATGTAAAAGTACAGAGTGTATTCTTTCTATTGGCTTCAGAGGGGATTGAGTCAGGTCTGCTTGTAGGAGGAAAATAAGATGCATTTCAATAAAGAAACATGCAGGATGTTGCCCTTAAGCAGAATGATTGGCTGGGTTGCCAGAGGATGGAGTAGGATTGCCTACAGCAGGTCGGATATTGGGCATAATCCAACAGAATTATGGTGTTGGGAAAGAGACTGGCGCCATATTGTGATGGATAAGTGGGAGAACTGCCTGTAAGTATGAAGCAATTCTTCCACTCTTCTTGCTATTAGTAGGGACTTAATTTTAATACTGTGTGCAGTTTTGGTTACTGCTTTTCAGGAAAAATGTAGACCAGCTGGAAAGTAACAGGAATGATTGAAGACCTGGCTTAGAAAGAAAGATTGAAAGAAGTAAGGTTGTTTAGTCTAGAGAAGAGAAACTGAAGGGATCTATGATAGATGTCTTTGTGCACACACAAAGCTGCAAAGAAAAAGGAACAACCTGTTTTGCCTGTCAATGCAGACAGGGTGAGAGGCAATGGGTTAAAACTGAAGCAAACAGCACTAGCGACTTGGGGGAGATGTGTCCATCACATGGGGACAAGTGTCCATCAGGACTTGTGGAATCACAAGCCCTAAAGGCTGGAAGAGGAGGTTAGAAATGGTACAGGTATAACAGTCCTGCATTGCACTGACTTTTCCCAATGACTTTTGGAGGTCCCTGGTGGTCTTGTTTGCTATGATCCTTTGTGTTTTCCACATAGCGAGTCCAGGATGTCTGATTTTCCCACTGTTCTATCTAGCTCTAAAGGCTGAACACATTTCTGAAAATGGACATGAAATGATTGTGGATTGATTTGGGGTGAAATGATAAATATTCAAGAAACAAACCAAAACCATAAAAAGCCTGGTGGAGAAAAAGCAAAATCTCCCCATCTATTACATTTTCTTGCTGTATTTTAAGTTTCAGGGACAAATCCATCCTGCCATCATGCAAGAAATCTCCACACCCTCATAAAACCAATATAATGAGCAGAACATGGTAGCAAATCCTCTGGGGTTTGTTTTAGTTTGGAAGGCATTAAAGCGTTGTGTAGAGGGAATGGAAATGTTGCCCGGGTGCCAATTCCACAAGGGCGTGTTCTTCTAGAGCCAGGTATGTCACTCAATGAAAAGCAGTGTTCAGCTCCTGCCATGGTTTGGGGGTTAGCCAAAGAGGTTGGAGAGGGGTGGCTGGAAGGAGAAAGGAGCCTGGTACTTTTTGCTGCCAACTTTCTGCTTTTCGTCTAGCTTCCCCTACACAAATGACATCTGAAATGCAAGCTGGCCCCTTTCCGTTATGGAAACCTCAAACCGAATTTAATAGTAGGGACTTATATCCAAGTGTCCCATAAAGTGTTGCAGAGAATTGTATCATCATTGGAGCATTTTGTGGCGTGGTCCAACCTCTTCAACCTGAAACCTTCCTCACCCTAGAATTTTGGACTAGCCAAAGTGATTTGGACACATCTTCTATTCACTCATATAGACATTTATTAATTGGTATTACTTCACTGCTTTACATCCTGTGAACAGAGTAAGAACCCATTATTCTAGATGGTGGCTGAGCAGTGACTACATCCCACAAGGCTGTAAGCTGATGTACACAGCAATGGGTGGATGAATGATGGTAAGCCGATGGGGAACCCAGACGAAACGTGCCTGTGTTCACCCTGCAAGAGGAAGGTGGACTGGCAGAGAAAGATCAACTCAGCACCTTCCCAACTTCGGCTGTTTATAGCTTGGGCTCAAACAAGAAAAACATACATGGTGCAGGGTGCCTGCTGCTGGACTGGGCTGTAGTTTGACGTAAGTGGCAGTGATCTTAGCTTACTAGGGCAATGGATGCACCTCTGTGCTCCAGTCAGCTTTGCAAATCTGAAGTACTGGGGCACTTTCCCTCCCTCTTGACATCCATAGGATCTGAGAGCAATTTTCTTACAATACCACTCAATCCCTATGGAATCTCACTGCTTTCACCCCTATTATGTGCCACAAGACTTTCCCACAAGGGTTTAATCTTTCACTGCCTCAACTGAGAAATCTGTGGAAGCAGAAAGGGCACAAGACAGACTAAAGAAGAAAGAAAACACAGTCAGGAATTGTTCAGCCTTGTTCCAAGATGCCCTGTCTCCCTACAGCTGAGATTCTTCTGAAATTCACTGGTACTAACTAGCATTCATCACTCCAACCCACAGCAATTTACTGGTGGCGATTTTCCGCTTCCAGCTGGTGACCTCCTGACCTCAGAGGTTAAGACAATTTTTATTCATGCTACTGAACTTGGCATCTGAATTTTAATGTCATGCTTTTTGCCTCCCTGCCCCCCCTGTTTCCTGGGTGGAGGCTTAGTGCTTGGGGAACCTTTTCAGGGGAAATGGAGAAGTAATATGCCACCCCCAAAGCATGACAGCAGAACATGGCAAAAGGATTGCTGCATGGTAGTGCAAGCCCCGTATTTTTAGGTGAATGCTGTGTTGTTGGGAGAGAACACTCGTTGGCTGGCTCGGTTGTCTGATGTCTTAGGTATGGGTCATGTTATACGGAAGAGAAGTGACCGTATGTAAACACTCAGCAGGCAGTAAGAAAAAGTTGCAATAAAAGACAGAAACATCAAGACAATGGGATATATTTTGAATGAACTCTTTCAATGCGCTCATTCAGCCATCAGGGAACAATTAACAACAGTGGAAGTTAGATGGCCATCATACCGTCATTCAGGCTCTGGGTAGCAAAACCCAGGGAAACTCAGGCACTGATTGAAATGGGAGCTAGATGATTAAATATCTTTGCTGACCTGCAATTGAGGGTTTCAGCATTCTGTATCAGGTTAGTGTTCTCCTAAAGTCCTTTGAAAACACCGGGAAAAAGAAACCAAAACATTTCAATGATCTTTCTGTGACTCATCTTCAGTTCCACCTTACACTTGTCCACAGTACCTTTTATGTAAGGTCTTAATCACAGAAGATAAAGTTCAAAAGAACCTTAGCCCCCACTGAGAAATAGAAGGCTGAATATATTTCCATTGGTTTATTTAATACCCAGTAATGAGGCTAGGGATGGCTACCTGCCAGAGTATCACAGCATATGTTGTCACCATCACACCAAGAGAATACGAAACTTCTCTTTTGCCACTGCTGTCCTCTATTTAATGCCTTTGTATTTTTTATTAATTGGTGTCATGCTCTTTAGTGTCCAGAGCTCCTACTTGGCAATGTAGCAGTGTTTCTGGAACCCAGGGCAAAGGTGTTGACCCTGTCTCCTTCTATTTGGATGTAACAAAATATAAAGAATTGGGGCCTTTGACAATCTCCTCCTTCTCCTGAGGTGCGCACACTTGCCCAGTCACAAATGACGTTCAAGACCAGCACTTTCTGAATTCAGCAGTTATTCATGAAAACAAAAAACTGAGCAACAACAGCAACGTTTACTAATTTGTTTTTCACACGAAACAGAAGATTCCTTTTCTGCATTAAAGCAGAATCTCTGAAGCTGTGAATCTGAAATGAAAGCCTCCATCTGTGTCTCCATGTGTTCCCCTGGCCTCCCTACTCTGCTCCAGGGTAGCTGAGTATCAGAACAGATCAGCACTGGCAAAAGAAATGAATGCCTCATTTGCCCACAGTGTTAGGGTGAGGATCATCCAAATGTTGCCAATACTGGTTAAGTCAAGAACACCACAAACAAGCAGGCAAACCCAGGTCTCTGCTGGGGGACCGGAGTAAGCTGGCCCTGGAGACGCCTTCAGTTATTTTCTTACTCACTGTAGGTATCCCTGGTTTATTCATTGCCCAAAACATTTCCTTCCCCGTGGACATGTATGCTGGCCAATCTCAAGGACTGAACCAGGGACTTTGGGAGCTACCAGTGTGGCTCTTCACATGGCAAAGGAAGAGCCAAGCTAGAGCTGAGACTGAACGGTCATCTAGCAAAAGACCCTCACAAAGATTTCCGAATGTCAGCAGTATGGTGGATCCTTCCCCATAACTTCTTTCTCTCTTGTTACATTTCTGTCCTCCCTCCACTGCTAGCAGGAATCCTCTGAATTTCCATTATTTTGAAAATGGCTAGCTTTGGACATGTTTTGTTACTAACTTCCATCTGGTGCTGTCATTTAAACTAGAGCTAAATGGGTTGTCACGCGCTCAGAGATCAGCATAAATGCCCTGGCATCAAAGGTTCACAGCCACAATACACCAGGCTGCTTCTGAAAAGACATGAGGATCAAGTCC
The DNA here is from genome assembly GCA_013389945.1 of Fregata magnificens. NCBI lineage: Eukaryota > Metazoa > Chordata > Aves > Suliformes > Fregatidae > Fregata > Fregata magnificens. The sequence goes on from WAAD01037377.1 coordinate 227,845, forward strand.
ATTGCGACGCAAATGTGGCTGATTCCCTAGCTGGTGTTTTGTTTCTGTCTGGGCTTAGAGAGGAGAGGCTGAGGACAAGAAAGGAAATGTTCTGTGGGAAGATGATCTGGCATTTTTTCTCATTCTCCCCACACACGCATTCCAGAGAGTTATACACCAGATAAGCAGCAAGCACTCTTTGGCTGGCTAACTACTACACAAGCATTATGGACCATCTGGGGACTTATAAAGCCTGCAGAATATGAGTCGAGGTTGTACTGAAGTAGAGGCTGAGCTGGTATTCTGTGTCTAAATACCAACACAGCTGCTTGGAGCAGGAAAGGGGAACCCTCCAAAGGAACAGCGGTAGGGGCTTTTCTGTACAAAGGATACGACTCTTGAGTAATTGAATTGGTTGTGACTCCTCCGTTCGAGCCCATGAAATAAGATTCCCCCCAACAGAAGGAGCTGTGGGGGATACAACAGCATACTCAAAGGCTATTATTATTATTATTATTATTATCATCATCATCATCGTCGTCGTCATCATTATTTTATTTCTTAAAAAGCCTCTGAAAAAGTTTTTCAGTGTTTTGAGATGTGTGAACTCAGTATCATATGCTGGCCCTGGAAGGGAGTCAGTGTGCTTCAGATGAAGGGAGGCTTGAAAGACAGCATTTTCCCATAGGCTGAGGAGAGCCAGCTTGCTGGCTTTTACCACGTGCCAGTGTTACAGGGACAGGAATGCTGTGGATACAATTTCTCATGAGCTTTTAACAGGTGAACCAGGCTGAGTGGGGGGAGGAGTCACCCCTGAAAACAAACACATATCTGAGCTTGTGATTTTTTATGAACAAGAGATATACTCAGGGCTCTGGGGTGGAGGGAGTTTGATCTAAAACAAACAGGGTCTTTAGTCACGTCTGGAGACCTTGTTAAAATTCTTTCTGCTTGCAAATCCCTCTGATAGAAGGGAAGCACGCTTACCTCCAATGTGACCCTGGGCCGGGGTTTTGCCAAGGGTGAATTTGCCACTCTGTGACTATTTTCTGAATCCTGAGCACATACTGGCTTTTAAAGGGCCTTTTCTCAAAACACCAGACTCTCTACTTTGCTCCAGCTGTTCAGCTCCATGCTGCAGCCCAGCCTCCCCTGATGGCTGCTCTTCACCAATGTCATTCATCCAAATGCTGCAGCCTAATACCATTTCTAAAATAAGTCAGTGCCTACAATGGATCCCAATGACAGTTGAGGGCTCACTGTGCCATGTGCTGTGCAAGAACAAGGCAGAACAAACAAATCCCTGACTTGAAGAGGCTTCAGACAAGGAGGGAAAGGAAGGGCTCCAGGGAAATGAAGGGAGGCTCCGAGATTACTTGGATCACCAAAGATTACTGACCCCCCGATCTGCTGATTCTTAGCCCATACCCTTCTCCCCTCAGTTAACAGCTGCGTTAGAGAGAAGTTATTTAATCAGCTAATGCAGACGACTGGCGTCACAAGAATTAGTTTAGGTTTTACAAGCAGTCTGTTTTTGAGTTGGACAAGATGCTTCGTAGATCACATACACCCTGAAACCACTGGGGTTCAGGTGAAACTACATGACACACTGAATAACCTTCTGCTGTCTTTTGTTCTTTGTAAATGTTGAGCGATTTTTTCAGCAGAGACATGTCTCAAGTTCCAGGGAAATCCTCAGCCAAGAGGGGGTGAAAAAAAAAAAAAAAGGATTAGTCATCCATCATATCATTTCCAAGTAATATTTGAAAAGTAAACATTGCAGGGCATACGTCTTTGCAGACAGATTTCCAAACACCTAATGTGAGAGATCCAGCTGTACCCAATGCCAGTGCACTTCAGACACAATTTCTGCAGAACGGTTTCAGATGGAGTGCAGAATTTGGTCTCCCTGCCCCACCAAAATGCTTATGGGTTAGGGCTATTGTAAGTTTTTGGAAAGTACTTCAAAAGGCACTTCAGTTGAAGAAATAATTATTATATAAGTTACAGCTGAGCATTTATAGGATAATTGCCTTTCCAGAAGTGTACCTCTAACACACCCTGGCATTGATGTTTTCAATTCTAGGGTGAAGACCAAAACTAAATGAGATCAGCAGGAAATCCATATTCATTTCAAATTCATTTAGCTACCCCAGGATACAAAAATAAAGTCTTATGCAGTCAAAGACAGAAAGTCATTATAATAAGAAAAATATGGGCTAGATGAAGGTAAGTGATTAGGTATGTTTGGGCAACCATGGGCTTTTCAGGAGGAAATCAGTCCAGATCTTGTCTTTATTTGCAACTTCCATGTTCAAATAAAGCTTATCATGCTATAGAAACTAATTAAAAAGAGCTTCTGCAACCCATTTGGGTCAAGCATCACAAGTAAGAAAGGAGTTACTCAAAAGGTGGAAAAACTGGACAGCATCATACGAAATTAAAAGGCAAGTATAAAACAAACAACAGAAGATATGGAACTCCTATGGAATTCCTTGCCAAATGATGCTCTGTGATAAATCCACTAATCTCTTCAACTGGTCTTTGAATCCATCAAGAGCTGTTCAGTATGAAGGCACCAAAGGTGGCTCAGGAAGTCCACAAGTCCGAAATGTCAGCGACCTGAGGTAGTGTTCTGGGAAGGTGTCAGTACATGATTGCTCTCTTTTTGTGACTCTTCCTTGGGCTTCTTTGTTGCTCATGGCCTGCTGGAGAGTGGCCCGCAGCTGGCACTGGACAGCTCCAGCCATTCCCACAAATGCTCCACAAAGAAAAAAAGCCATTTTAGGCTTTCTATATTGGTGCTATCCTCAACCCTGATTTTTTCACCCCAACTCTGGGTCCTCTTGCCTGCATTTTCCTTTCTCCAGAGTTGTTGCAGGTGGACAGGTTCAAGAGAGAACCACCAAATGGAGCCACATGGGCCAGGATGCCAATAACTGCTTCTCCCCAGTGCAGCGGAGGTCAAGAACATGTCCTTAACACCTATAAGCAGTACATGGTGGGAAGAAGGTGTCAGTCCTCTGCATTGGTTCCAAGATAGCCATGTGCACTGAAGAATTCGAGCTTTCAGGGTGTGCGGAATAGATGGTCCAGAATGGTGCCAGGTGGGTCCAGTTGTCACAGAATCTTAATAATCTCTTCAGAATATTTTTGTGCAACCAGTGTATCCTCAAAGCAAAACTCTATTTAATTCCTCTACCTGGTGAAAGTGAGCAAGAGCTCTGCTTGGCGGTTTCATTTGAATGGCAACCCTTTAACCGAACACCAGGGGCTGGTGTGTTCCCAATAAGGTGAAGCTCTCCCTTGACGAGCTCATTTTGCTCCAGAGGGAATAGCTGCCCTTGTCTGCATAGAAGGGCAGGGGATTATGAGAGTTTATGGAGGATGAGGGTGAGAAGGCAGTGTAATTGCTGTTATGCAGATGGGGAAAAGCTCTTGCTCCTGATGGATTCCCCGGAGAACCAGATAAGCCATTTAACGTACTTGTTGGCTCCCCATCCATTTAAATTGCTTTGCAGCTGGCTGCTTCTCCCAAGGACTTTGGAAAGGCAAAGTATGGGAATAGGTCAATGCCACGAGTTCGACAAGGGTGGAAGATCTGCTCCTGACACATGGCTGGGGCTTGCTCCCAGAAAGAAATGCAAGGGCTGACTAATGCTTTTTAGGCAGGGGAGAGTGTGGGGGTGGTGTTGTGTGCTCGGAGGTAGCAGCACAACAGCTTGAGAGTGTTTCTCAGGCCCTGCTCTGCAAGCAGGTGGTGAAATACCCTCTTAGCTCAAGTTGCAGGGGAATCTGGTGTTTTGAGATGGAGGCAGGCTAAATAACAGCTACAAAGACTTCCTTCTGGGCAGCAGATTTCACACATCAGTAGCAGCAGTAGCTGCTGTTTCTACTTTCAGACTCAGACAGACCCAGAGGAGTTCTTCTTCTATTATCTCGGTTCTGTCTTTAGGCAGAAATTCTGTGAGGAAGAGCAGAGTTTGACAAACAACATGAAGGAAGCAGGCAGGTATGGTTGTGTCCTGGGCCTGGATCATGCACACCACTACACCATGTCCACCACGGGTACTACAGGTACGCTGGGTGATTTCTCTTGGTCTTGAAATTTTGCAAAACAGGCAGCATCACAACTAAGCACCTACATTTAAGGAATGCTGTCTAATTCCCATACTGTTGAGTATGGGAAAGCAAAGTATTATTTGTGAGCAGGAAGTCTGAGAAAACTTGAAGACTCCAGAGTTTAGGATCAGTAAGTGGCTGTTTAGACTAAGCAAACAAGGGAAAGATGGACTGATAAACGGCCCATCAGAGTGGAAGCTGACAGCTTTGTGTTCTGTTTTCTGTCCCTGTGAATCATGTCAACCCGCTGACATGATGTTTCCTCTCATTTTGAGGTGGGGAGAAGGGTCCCAGGAGCACAAGGGGCTGTGCAGGTCAAAGCCATTGTTCTACTGGATGTCATGCTTGCTAATGTCATGATGGGAGCTTAATAACATCATGTTGATTTCCCCCCGACTCACTCACTTTTTGTTTAGCCTTTCTGCAGCCTTAAAAAGGAAACATAAAAAATGCTGCTTCTTATGCATGAACAATCACTTTCAAATGCCAGATCTCAGTCCAGAGCCTCCTGGAAAGCAGTCAAGCTCTAAGGAGTCTGTTTTCATATATTTTCTCTTATCAGTCCCCATCACAGATCGGGGTTTGTGGTTTTACAGCTGATGGCAGGTTGCCTGCATATCTCAGGGCTGAAATGCAAAAATAAGCCAAGCATGAAGACAGTATCAGCTTGACGCTACATGCCTTTCTAGGGCTATTAGATAAGAGATACTGTTTGTACAGAGCAAACCTGTTACCTCAAGAAAACAAAGCTGCTTTTAACTGTGGCTTGCTTTAACTTTCCTCTTAAACAAATGTGCAAAGTATATGAGTCAAAGAAATGGACAGCCAGATCATCAGCTCTATACCACTGACCCCAGTGCGGCAGGAACAAGCTGAAAATATGGTCTGGGGCTGAGCCACTCTGTAGATGACCACAACATGTATCATCTGAGGGACTCACTACCAGCCTGGAGGAGTCCAGCCTTCATTTGATCTTGAGCCAGAAGACCCTTTAACAGCAAAGCATTTCCAGAGGGTGGTCTTGAAGCCATACACAGTGTGTGTGTGTGGGGGTACTTGGGGGCACTCTGTGTGAGGAGTACACACAGGGGTCCTTGTTCCTTGATGGTCCGTCCTGAGAACACTGTGGCTCCCTTCTGGTCCACATGCCTGGTTTCCTTCCCATGGAAATGATGGCAATGGAGTTGCAATGAGGACTGATGCACACACAAATCTCTCTCTAAACCACGTGGTCCAGATTTGTGCAGGCATGCTTTTGCATGCCCCAATTTAAATATAGCCTGAGTACACTTCTGCTCTGAACCACCCTTTCAGAGAGTTCCTCTCTCTCCCCCTCAAATCATTCACTCTAGACAACGTGGAGACCTCCAAAATGTAATACAAGCCTTTTTGTGCATTCAGTGTTCTTATATATTACCCGTTTGGCAAACTACATTTTTTTCTTTCCCACAGTTAGCTACTGTTTTAGGAGTCATCACATCCCACTAAACCACAGGAGGTTTTCTTATCCCAGGTGAGTGCATTTCTGTGGGAAAAATTGGATTCTATGTTCTTTTGCCTGTCCCCATCCCTGCACAAGAAAGATCAGCTCTGTTGCTGTAAATATGGACCCTGTATATCCAGGGGAAAGGTAGTTTGTGAATAGTCATAAAAATTTCTGCTGAAAGGTGAGTTTGTTGGACTGGTGTTTGCTAAAGAATCAAACTGATTTCCTAACTACCCATCCTCTCCTTCCTTTCTTAAAACCTAATTGTATATACGCTGCTTCAGTTGCAAAAGCATAGCAAAAGTCTTCTCTTAAAATGTCTTGGGGTCAGGCCTCTTTCTTAGGGTTTATAGCTGATCTGGATATGATCTCATATTTGTATTTATCATCAGAGAATTTTGACATGAGTTGAACTTAAAAAACCTTACCCAATGCACTCTTATACCACATCAAAACCATCTGCAGAGAGAGATAAACTTTATAGATTAAGACTGACTGATATGAACAAAAGCTCTGGGAAGACAAGTCAAGTGATTTGGCAGAGCAGGCAATGACTTAAAGCAGACATTCACCTCCGAGCCTCTCGACCTGGTGTGGGTTGATGCAGTTGGATGCTGAACATCTGAACTGACACCAGGCAAGAATGTGGGCACTACACTTGATCCCGAACTTGGCTTGTAATGTGAAAAGTGTCTTAAGAGTTTAAACTCTTAAGTTGGCACGACTCTGGTGTACTAAGCTCTCAGCTCCTCCATCAGAGTTAAGGTGGTTTAAGAATTTAGTGTCTTAAAAGCAGCATGATCTTCTAAACTGCTTTCAAGATTTAGGAGGACTTAATTCTTTAAACCAGTTTAATATCTTAAAGTGGCTGAGCCACTTTTGCTGGCTTAAAAAGTTAGCAGAGTTGAGACTAGGTGACATTGGAGGGACGCTGTTGTGCAGAGGATCGGATCAGACCAGTGCAGTGCGGCCTTCTGGCTTCCCAGTCTCTGAATCTGCTGTATGTTTTTCAAGGTCATTGCTCAAACAATTCCAAGCAGTTGGCAAATAGAGACTGGGACTGTTTGCCAGTCAAATCTAGTTCAAATATTCTTTGAGTCAATATCCAGCCATTGTGTTCCTTATTTGTTCTTCTAATCTTCCAAATCCCCCATAAAACCTATACATTTTTGCTCTGCCCTCCTCCTCTTATATTTCAATGACAGCATGTCTGCTATTTCTGGAGCTCCTTGAAAATCCACGCCAAGTTTTCTATTGATGCCAGGTTCATCTCCCACCCTTATGCCTTCCTGTAGGAGATGATACTGCCCTTTTTTACTTGCCTTCCTACTCTGGAAACATGATCCCAGCTTTAGGATCTGGTGCCTGACAAAAAAGTGGTGACTATGGGGTGGGCAAAACAGGGGCATCTGAAAGTCTCTTTCAGAGCTTTTCTCCCTGTGTCTTTCTGACAGGTCCGTTGTACGTGCCTCCTGCTGAAATCAGGGTGACTCAGGGAATTCCTGGTCCATTTGAACATGAGGTTGTCTCCAGTGATGACTGACACCAGTGTTTCAGAAGGGAGGTAATGCAATCCAAAGCAGAGAGCTGTTGTGTGGTCTGTTCAGCCCTTTCCTCCCCCTGTACTGGGAAAATTCCCCACTGCTCATAACTAGGCAATGGCTTAAACCTTCAGCTCCTGGCATCCCAGTCTTCCTGTGGCAGAGTCCCACTGTCCCATGAAAACAAAACATTAATTTCTTTTCATCAAGACGGAATTTGTCACTTTTCTGTTTCCCTGGCTGAGTCTTCCCTTATCATCAGAAAGGAAGACAGATTATCCCTTTTAGATTTGTCCCTACTTTTTAAAAGTATTACTTTAATTAACCTCCTCTTTGTGATAAGCAACCCTATTCTCTTCACTTTCCTTTTGCGTGACCTCTGTGAGATCCAGGTGCCCTCAGCATTTTTGAACCTGACATCTAGACATGGAAATAGGGGCCCCAGGTTAGGTACCTTATCTTGGAAATTTAGGCCACAACTGCACTGTCCAGAAGATCTCCTAAATGTAATGTTTTTATTGTACATTTACAATGATGATTGTATTGTATTTATCATCAAACTTGCATTTCAGACAACTTTAGTTCCTCTGTCCTGGTACCTACAGTAGGTGTATGCACCCGATAATGCATACGTCTATGTATGTAGATGCATACAGCCCAATAATGTGGGATTATTTACACTTCAGCCACCTAAAGTCGGATGCCGCCTTTTTTAGCAAGTCAATGGAAAGCGGTGTTTCGTTTTCTTCAGATAACTCCAGGTGGGACAAATTGCTTCCAGAGGTGCTCAGCCTAGGCTAGAAGCCTGATTTTTAGTTACTAAATTGGGGGAGAAGAAACCTATCCTATAGGCACTCTGGCTCTGGGGAAAGGATTAAATACAGGACCTTCTGTTGGCCAGTTCTGGGATATGTCCCAGTTCAGCAGGTGGGTTGTTTGGGATGATCCTTAAGGTTGTGTGAAACACCACGAGCACCTGTACATAGCTATCTAGCATAAAGCTTTACCTGAGCCAAGAGTAAGGAAGAAAAATTTGTAAAATAGTTTAAAATGTGTCTTTGATACTTGTTGCTTAATTATCAGTGGGGGCTGTTTATCAGCTCTGGAGAAAGGCAGAATAGGCTGTCGGGATCAGTCAACTGTGTATCCTCTCACTGTCCCAAGCTATGGTCATGGTCCCTGAACCCATTGTCACATGCTTTCCTCTGCCCTGAACACACTGACAAATTGTCCAAATTGTAACTCTCTAAAGAATGGCCAACTACCGGATCTTCTTTCAGGGAAAACAAAACAAACTCTGGCTTTTTTGTTTTATTATAATCAGAGGCTCCCTTTTTAATCATTCCAGTTTCTAGTCACATGGAACATGAACTGTCTAAGAGAGCTTGAGGAGAGAGGGAGCATGAGAGAAAGGAGGGGAGCTTAGACAAAAAGCTTCCTCACTGGGGACAGGAAAGCTCCACAGCAAGGCAACGGAACAGGGACCTTTCGCCTCAAGGTCAGGGTTTCAAACGCATCCATCAGTTTGTGGCTTTGGGAGGCTGTTCCCTTGGACTGCGAAGAATATGGGATGGATGACACCTGCCCTTATACTCCAGCTGGGTCCAGTCTCTACATCTTGGTCCAATCACCTACATTGAGATCCTGGAATGCAGTTCTGGGTTTCAGTCATCATCTGTGTAAAACCCACCAGTTTGCCGCTGCTGGGTGATTCATCGGCAGAGACCACCACAGATTTTAACGTTACCTGTAAGAAGAGGGGACAGGGGAGAACATACAGATCTCAAAACAAACTCTGGATTTTATTAGAGTCTGGAAATTTGCTTTCCTCCTTATTTCCACAATATATATAAAGAATTCTTTCCCTTATCCTCATGCATAATCAAATCCTGGGGTCAAAACCTGGCTCCACATGAGTCAGCTTTTCTGGAATGCCCCTGGAATTTCACACATTTCTCTTAAAGGCTGAGCAAGTTTTGCAACCATGCTGGACTTAAAGGCTTCTTAAGGATGGAAGACCCTCTCCAGAACTTGATGGACAACTATGAGAGATGAGTCTGGGGTAGCTACTGGTCCTTTTTAGCATGACCTTTATAAAGAACGAGATCTAATGAAAACATTAGTATGTCCACTTAGTGAAAGCTGTCTCAGAGAACAGAAAAAGCAGAAAAAGCCCATTTTGATGCTTTTTCCTACTTGAAAATCACGGTCTTCTACATGTGGCTATATGCTTAAAATCTCCCTTGTTCTAGCATGCACCTTGAGCCTGGTAACTTCTTTCTCTACATCAGTCCCCTGGAGCTGAAAGATAACTTTCATTTCCTTTAGCAGAGTCCCAAACCCATGCAAATTGCTACATGAGGCCAAAGACTTCTACCGTGCCAGCACAGGACCTCACTTGAACAATGCCTCAGGTCCCTTCTCTGTGAGCCAAGGAGCTCACACTTAGCCATATTTAGCAGCTACTAGGAAGGCTTTACATGTACTTTCTCTCTTTACAGCCTCCCACTTGGCCTCCGTGCCTGACAAATGTTTGTGAGGCTTCCTCAGGTCTGATCAGCTGTGCTGGTGTGCAGGCGAGATCCAGCTGTGACCCGTTAGGGACGGAGGCATTACCCAGGGACTCACGGTCCCTTCCCTCTGTTCACATATGCAAAAATCCCTTTCTGTCCATACATGTAGAAAACAACTTTGCTCCAGCATTGGAGAGGCCAGGACACTGATGGTTACTTCCCAGAAGACCTTTCAGACTGATGATCTGCAAGACATCTCTCTCACCAGTTTATCTGGCCCTATGCTTGACATGGGAAGTAATATTTCATGTTCATTTGGACCAGGACAGGGATGTCATCCCATGGCTCCAAGTGATGGTAAATCCACCCTGTCCCTGGGGGCGCAGCTCTCCCATGCACTGCATTACTCTTCTGCGCAGAAACATGCACATTTCCTCTGTGGGCTTTGCTGATTTCCAAACAGCAGCCCATGGAATCTCTCGTGCCTCTGGCTGCTAGATCAAAGATCCATTTTATATCAGAGCTTTTCAATCCATAAGCCCCTAATCACTTGTTAACCTGTTAGCCCATACGCCATCTCTCCTTTCTTCTCTCACTGGCAAGCACATTTGCCAGGCTATAAATCTTTCTGGCAGCTCTTCTTTGAACTTTCTCCAAGTTGTCTTTTTAAAGTGCCAGCTCCAGGACTGGACACAGGATTTTATTCTCACGTGTTTGCCAGAGGCTGGTTTCAGAAACTCGTTTGTAAATACATCTCCCTTCTAATTAATTCTGCCAGTTCTGGGTGACAAAAAGGAGAGGGAGAAGGAAAGTGATAGCATATGATGTTTCTTTTATCTATGTGATCCTAACATGGAGGAATCTTTCATGGTTTCCTGGGGACCACACAGTGACTCTTGTTGTAACAGCAAGCGGTGGTTACTGTATTATCTTTATGAGACTTGACAGCAGATGTCCAGAAAGAAGATGTTTTTGAACAGAATCAGCATCAGTCCCACCTATTTCTCCCACCCTAGCCAAAAGAAAGGTAGCTACAGCATCCCCTCCCTCCCATATTCACATGACATAACCATGCTGAGCAAGTCTGGGTTGAAATGTCACCCTCCCAGTTCCCCTGCCTGGCTTTCATCGTGGGACACCTCTTTTAGCCCCTGTGAATTGGGGCAAGGCTCCACTGATGTCTGTGCTTGGGTGCACCATACCCTGGTCAGAGATGCACTTGCCAAGCCTCTGCACGGGCACGTGTCCACTCCTGCTCCAGAGATTGCCATGGGGCCACCATGATAGATTAACCCTGTGTCTCCTCTAGTTTCTGGAGAAAGAGTTGCTTCACCCACCAGAGCCTTTTAAGAGAGGATGTTAAAAAAACCGCAGCGAGCTCATAAGGTCAGGCTAGGCCGAGGACAGCAGTCAAGTCTCACACACGGCAGGGAGGAGACTGTTTGCTTTAGAATTTTTTTTTTTTAAACTTAAAAAGAAGAGAGAATTGGAAATGTTTCTAGTAGTCTCCATTTCTCTCTCTCTCTCTCTCTCTCATACGCATACATATCTATCTGTATATATGTATTTGAAAAACGGAACCCACAATTTTTGGTTTAAATTTGATCTGACAATATCCCTTTAACACGAAACTCTAAAGCCGTAATTGATACCCTAGTTGGACATTATCACAGATTATTTCCTGTCTGTGTTTTGACTGTCCTGGTCGAACAGCTTCCAAACCTAACACAGAGTCAATGAAGAGAAACAACCCTCAGCTACTATTATTCCTGTTACTCATTCTATCAAAATAATAAAAATAATGAAACCACAGCCTGCCTTGAACAGTAAAGATCTCTTAAAAGCCCTTCCTAAGCCGAGCCTTGACGTATCTTGCATATCTTAGGGAAAAAAATAAAGTTGGTAGGTTGGAGGGAGGAATTACCAGTGATGTTCCTTGGCTGGGCTTGTGTCCATACTGCTCAGAAAGCGCTGCCTTGGGCGCAGATTTGAGCACCGGGAACTCCCTGTCCCACCCAGGGCTGACCACCCAGCTGCCGTGTGCCTGGACACGCGCCGGTTCTGCTGCACCACTGCCAGCGCCCCAGCAGGCGGGAGGCCACGTGCGGGTGGCTGTCTGTGCAGTCCCGTGGTCTGCACCGGTGACAGCAAACCTGGTCTTCAGGGTGGCCGGGGAGGGACTTGCCAAGGAGAGTTATGGACTTCCTCTCCCGGCTCTCAACGTGGGTAAACATGGTGGGTAATGCTCGAGGTAGAAACCCCAGCAACTACTAGACAGCCACAGTGCCAAAACTGAGCTAGGTGATATTTTTCATCTAATGCTTTTTATACCAGAAGAAAAAAGAAAAAAAAAATCCCCGCCTGATTTAGTAGTACCAAAACGTTTTATGAATTCATGCCTTTTCCCCTGAGCAGTTCATTTAGGCAGGAAAAAAGCACCCAATAATAACACCAAAGCCACTTCCTGTCCAATCGTTTCATTCCAAAGGTTGGAAAATAAATGTTTTCCATTATTTGCCTTGGAAATAGATCTTCATTTAATAATAAATTTGTTAATTTACCTTTCTGTATTTTTACATGTGTTTAAAGATGGCTAACACTGAATTTAAAATGTCAGTATGAAAATGCCTATTTATTTTCATTCTCATTTGGTAAAAATCTTCTTAAAAATGCATTTCAACAGAAAAGGAACTCTCTCTTCCTCCTTGTTTTGTTTTGTTTTATCAATCTAAAAAAAAAGCCAAGAAAGCAGAAAGGAGAAAATCAAATACAGTCTAAATCTCCTCACCTATTGTGAAGCCTGTCTATGAGGCTTCCAGTGGGATCTCTGAGTGATGTGGCTTTCCCCCACTCCCTTTGGCATGTTTGTTCTCTCAGCCTGGGACCAGCCCTCTCCTGTCACCTGGTCACGGGTGTCTCAGCTGAACTGCTCAAGAGCTGCAGACAGCCATTCCTGATCCTACTTCGGTTCGAAAGACAAAGGACAAGAAACGAGAGTATCAAGGAACCAAAGAGACTTTGGAACAGGATACAAAATTGATCAGTTTTGTTAGTTTTACCCCAGCAACTTCACAGACTAATTCCTATTCTCAAGAGAGATGTAAATGCTACTGCTTTCCAGTGAGATATTCAGTTTTTTCCTCTCCTCAACTTCAGACTTAGGTTTCTAAACTAATCACAGACTGTCTTGAGAATGGAGGCCCAGATTTTGCTCCATAAAGAGCATCTCTCCAGACAGGGAGAGAAAAATGATGCAAACTGAATGGATTTTTTTGGCTCAGTGTGGTCAGGTGGAAGAGGCAGGGGCTGCTCCACTCTGATACCGCTCAGATGTTTGGCTGTGATTTCAACATCTGGCAAAGGTTACAACTATCTTAAACTGGAGCAGCTTTTATTGCAAGGGATCTCAAGGCACACCCAAATAAACATTAAGTAGTTTTTTGTACAGTTTTGCATATACCCTACCAAGCCAACCCCAGGACATCCAGGTGAGGAACTCCTAGCCACTGTTTCATGCAGTATTTTTGGCTGCTGCATGTTAGGTTTCTTTGGGTTCATCTCCCTTTCTTTCAGGAGAGGTTCCTCTCAGGAACCAGGTCATGGTCAATTGTATTCTAAGGGCATAAAACCAAAAGGCCACATTCACATCTGGTGAAATGCCAAAGTAGTGATGTTACAGATGGTAGAGTTGGTCCCCAAGAACTTAAAAGTGGGAAAAGCTCTCAGAGATTGTTGAGCTCGTAATCCCTCATGGGAACGATCAGTGGTGACCAAGAAGGAGGAACCTCAGGGCAGCAGAATGAAAGGGAAAAATGTTTTCAGGTCTCATAATCTTAAGGCAGGGAGGGAGGGCAGTTGGGGCAAATTAAATAAACAGGCATCACACGAGGTACAGTAAGAAGAGGGTTGAAAGACGGTAAGATGGATAATTAAGCAATAAGACACGACAGGCTGTGCATTTCTGGGTGATTATTGCATGCCTGCTATGATGTTCTTTAGAAGCAAACTTTTGCTGCACAAGAACTAGAATCACCCCCCAGGGGCAGGCTGGCAGGAGGGTCTAATTGCTGTTATTACAAAATTAATTTTGAAATTAAAACAATAATAATAACAGGAAGAAAAAGGGACAACCTCCCTCTGCACCATGTTGTTTGTTAGAACGTGTTATGGGAAAAGAGTTGACATCACCCACAGTCGGTCATTGGAGGGAGGGCAATGACATCACTGCTAGCCAATCCCCGCCTGTATCCTGGTGGTGTGCTGGCTTCTGCATGGCTTTTCTTTCTCTCTTTCTCATTCCTTGGCCTAGGTTGCCTGCCTTCAGGTCAATGTGCCCAACTAACTTCTTATGTCAAGAACTTCCATCTTTGATGTCTTTCTGAAAAATCCTAGTTTTGCTTCTTGCCTTATTCTGTCTCCCCCTTTTGGTAAAAAAAAAAATCATAACTGTTTGAGATATGGAAAGTAATGCATACCATGCCTGTGGTCCAGAAGCATGGTATTTCTTTAGGATTTTCTCTACAAAGATAGTTTTTTCCTTCTACTCTGCCACCCCCCAGCTCCTACCTACCCACCTCCTTCAGTGAACCTGTAAGTAAGTAATTGGGGTTTCATACTATCTCTGCATTGAATGGGAAGGAAGGTGATATACCAGAAGAGAAGGGCTTCTCTTCTTTGACTGTGTAGCAGTGGATAATAACAAACCGTTATTCAGGTAGGTGCCCTTAGCATACATGGAGTTTCATCAGCACTGAGTGGCACTTTTTAATGCACGGAATTTTTTTGTTCAATTAGTTTGGTTGGGAAACATTCTGTTGGAAATATTTTATGTTTTCAGAACTGAATCTCCTATTCCTATGTTTCTGAACCAAATGCCTTCAGGAATCCTTATTCTAGAGAAATTCAGTAATGCCATTTTTAAAAAATTTTTATTCTGTTTTGCAAAGGACAAGAGATTTTGAGATTTCCTTGGGAATGGAATTCCTCCTCTTTGTAGTTCTGGTTGGTTTTAGTTTATTCCCAAGTAATCTGCTGGCCGAACAAAGACTTCTGGTCAGATAATGACTCAAGAACATTTAGTTGCCTTAGATATAGAGCAGCTCTACATTTAGAGTTTTTACACACCTTGAATTTTCCCTTAAAGGCACAAATGGTTCAAGCAAAGCAAATAGACTCCCTCAAACTGGTCTCCAGCCTCCACTGTCATTCATCCCAGCTGAGTCTCCAATATCTATTGGGAAGCTCTATATCATTATCTGCTGAGTGGGGATGATATCAGGACTCTGCTCCTGATAGCTGCTATACAAAACAGGAGACAAGCTAAGACTAGATGAAACAGAGGTCAGCAGAAAAAGAAGATGCACAGAGAAGTGAAATGGCATACCCATGTTCACACCAGAAATAGTAGCAAGATCAGGATTGGATTTCAGGACTTCTGAAACTCAACCCAGAACTGTGCCATTAGGAGATATTTTGGTTTGTTGTCAGGGGATGTGGGGGAGGACAAATCGAGCTCACCCCTCTCCCCAAAATCAATCATGTTAATGTGAGTTATATTTACCAAATTGAAAAATTGGTCAATAGAACTGTATTCTCAAAAATGAGTCTTTGCTCGATCAAAAAAAAACAAACCCAAAAAGTAATTTAAGCTCTATAGGTTCACTGTACTTGCTACGTTAGAAGACGAGATGTTTTTCACATGCCACTGCATATTACCAACATCTTATCAAAGGGATGAACCTGTGACCTTTAACATCAAAGCCTGGGCTCCATCATTAGAATTAAGGAATGACCTGCAATACTTGTTATCCTTAGGTGACCCAACCAGTGTAATGGAAACATGACATTATATAAATGTTATATGCACACACACACACACATATACTGCTGTAGAAAGAGGGGAAAATGCATCTCAGGCAAGAAAGAGTTAAATGAACCACCAGTAGGTGAATGCAAAGTTGCTTATGCAGACATTTTCTTGTAAAGATCTGGTCTCTGTCTATGCATTAAGTACATGCAGAGACTCGCTGTATCCAGGTTGACAGCTCTGGCATTATACATCTGTGGGGAAAGGTTAAACAGCATCATGGCAGCACTTGGAAAGACTTAATAGATGAATTGTACCTTCTTAGCCTCCCACATTTTCTAAGGTAAACCGAAGGGGGAAATTCTGTAGGGCTAATAAACAAATTCCTACCTCATGGACAGTGTTAAGCCATCATGTCAAAAGGCTGGGAGTGGGGACTGATACTCCCAACTTGAAGGGAGGAAAGAAAAAATAGGCAACATATATCAAAGGTGATTATTTTCTTTTTCTGTGGCCGTGAAGAAGTCCCCTTGACCCTCTCCACACAGCCCATACACAAGGAATCAGAAGAAGCAGGCCCAAAGGAAATAAAAATCAAGAAAGAGACAGGGTTGGATCAAGGATGGGAGGGAAAGAGAAGAAAAGTTTTCTAAATACTGGTTGGGATAATCAGAGAAATGAGTGCAGACATGATATTTGTCATCCTCTTCTGAACACAACTTCACAGATATTGAATGCAAAGAATTTCTTTCTAGTGGGACAGGATCACCCACCTGTTGAAACATTAACTTTCCACTTTCCAGGGTCAGTTCCCTGCTCTATCCCAGACTTGCTGTGCCGAGTGACCCTGTGCATCTGCCAAGGCCAATGCTACAAGGTGAAGATCTGGCCTTCAACATGCTCAACTCCTGACTAGGGTCTTGCTCTCTTCCTCTGTCATTGGCCTCTCCCCTGCCATGCCTAACCTCACTTGGACCCTTTAGAAAGCTCTGGCTCTTGGGCTGAAGCATCTCCTCAGGGCAAGCCTGAAGGTTTGCAACATGGTAGGGCAGATGAGTTTGGTTTTGAAAGGTTTCAGACCTGCTGGATCTGCAGGGGTCACAGTTCACCAGCTGCCTCATCTTACCAAGAAGGTCCTGCTCAGTGCTGAGGAGGAGGAAGCTTAAAAGGGAACTGCACGGGAGGATAATGAAATGGATGAGTGGGGAGGCTGTTCCACACAGAAGAGCAGAGTGGTAGACACTGTGAATTTGTATATTTATTTCCAAATACTGTTTTTATTTCCATCGTCTTCTGTTGCAAAATGACAGTCTCACTGCATCTCAGAGCAAACTAATCAAGCCCAAGTATCCAAATCAAGTTCAGTCTATAAACCCTTCTCCTTCTCTCTTTTTCCTAGCACCCTTACCTTCAGGCAGCTGGACAAAGGAATGGGAACACCCAGAGACCAAGGTCTTCAGGGTGCCCATGGGAGGCTGTCTTATCTGTTTGTGGTGTTCATGCAGCAGATGACAAACAGGTTTTCTCCATCACATCACCTGGCAGATGTGTCTCTACTCGGGGAAGGTGGGGCAGAGAGAAAACAGAATCGAGCCCCAAACTTGGTTCAGTGAAGAGGTGCTGGAGACAAGATGCTGTGATTCAGTTGTACTTGGGCACTGCACACAGGGAACACTGCCAGAGCACCCGGTGCTATTCCTGGTGCATTGGGCATGACGGTACCAGTAGGCTCTGGCTGGTAGGCAGGGTAGGAGATTAGGAAAGCATTACAGGAGAGGACTGTGGGCTCCTCTTGTCACAGAAACCTTGCAAAACCTAAAGTCAGAGATGTCTCTTCTGGTCAGGCTTATTAGCACCTCAGAGCAGTGTCTCCCTCCATAAGTTCCTTGGAAGAAAAATAATCCAAACGTCTGCAAATCAACATAATAGTTGATGGCTCATTTCAATTCCTATGAAACAAATTGTTCTTGAAAGCAGCTTTTCCTTTTTTTCCCCCCTCACCTTTTTTGGCTTCTCCTGCTGTCACATCTTGACTGAGATGTTCCCCGTACCCCCTTTTCTCTACACTTTTATAAAATTGTTTCTTCTGATTTTCTTATTTCCTCACTTCTTGAGGCTGGAAATATACTCACTAAATTTTTACTGGGGAGAAAAATAATAAAAAGAAGTCCTCAAGCTGGTGGAATTCTAATCCACCAAAAAGACAACCGACAGCAGGAAGCATGCACTCCCCCCCACCCCCCCACCCCCAATCAAATGTTTCTCATTATTTTCAGGTCAACCACGTATTTGGGAGCTTCCATGCAACAAATTTTCATTTTACTTGTTCAAGTAAATTTTCTTTGCAAGCTTTCTGTATAGCTTGAAGCATGCAGCTATTTTTGAATCTTTCTATCTTTTTGAGGGCGAGGCAGAATCAAGTTACCTTGTCATCAAATTCTCATTTTGGCAAGAAGGGTAGTGGGGGTGAAGAAACAGAGGACTTTATAGCAATAATCACTAACCAAAACACTTCAGAGTGCCTGAACTTGTTACTGCATCTGTTCATTTCTTCAACAATATGTCAAGCAGAAAGAAAACAGCTTAATTTTTCACAAGGCTGGTTGCTTTCTGAAGTTAACAACAACACGGCAACTTGTTTGAACTAGTGAATGGAGGGAACATGCTATTAATACCAGAGTCACAGTGCCCCATTCCCCACAACCCACCAGATGTCTGAATTTAAACTGTCACCTCACGTATCACATCAGTTTCTATGGGCAAAATCTTGGTCTGTGTTCCAAATGCCCTAGAGGCACTGAGCTGTTCTTGCAAGGTCTTTGATATGGTCTGTTAGTAACATGCTTGTAAAAAGCCCTGTGCATTTATGGTGTATTATTATTAATACAGGTCCTGTTCCCATCATTGTTTTGTTATTATTTATGCATTATTTCTTTTCGGGTAACTAGATTGCTCTGGGGACTGATATGTTGTACAAGTCCTTTCACCTTTCTATCAGCCCAGTTTGGTATCCTGCCTGCTCCCTAGCTGGTAGGTTGTATGACATAGCTATGTGTTCTCATCAAACACTAAAGTTTCTCAGAAAAGAGAGAGATATTCTGGGAAAACTCTGAAGGAAACCAAAATAAATCCATTCCCCCTGGAATTTGGTTGTGGCAATTTTTTAATGTCTTGCCTTCCATATCCTCCAAAAATGACTCAAAACCCCCAAATGTTTAGGCCAAAACTTTTTTGGTCTTCATCAAAAAGTCAAAATTCCTGTGGAAAGAAGACACTTTTCAAGAAAACGTACATTTAATCAAAACTCCGGTTTCCCAGCAAAGCCAGTGTTGACTACAGCTGTGCCGAAGCCGAGAAAGGCTGCTGGGCAATACCACCTCTTCCTGCCAGGGGACTGTCCTGGGCCACTTGACCTGATCCATGGGTCTCACATGATGGGGAGAAGAAAGTCAAAAGCTTTGCTTATCTGAGCCACCAGGTAATAAGAAAGAGCATAGCCTGTGTATAGGGAAAGAAGCTGAGAAGGAATTGGAGACGCAATAGAGCTTATGGGCAGAGGAGAAATGGGAGGGAGGCAAGAGGCCAAAGCGATGAAAAAGGGTTTGCGTGGAGAGAAAGAGACCTGCACACTGGCCTGGGTCTGCGCAAGTTCATCCCAACATTTTGGGTCAGAGTAACCTCCTAAACAGGTCCTTTGTTCCCATGGTGCACAGCTCCCCTAGGACCCGTGCTCTGGTGAAGTCACCCATTGCAGTCCCAGAAGCCTTTTCTACAAGGCAGCCGGCAGCCAAAGGAAAGGAGATGTTGTTGGCTCTGGTTCCAGAGACCTCATGCATGCACATACCTGTACGTGAGGGTCAGCACCACTTCCAGACACACTGTGCATTTCTTCATTCCTGACGGTTTCTTTTTTCTTTCTTTTTTTTCTTTCTTTTTTTTTCCTGAGATCTAAAATTAAGAAATCATGCAGATGGAAAACATCTGCTTGTTCTTTGTGCATGGAAAAAACATAACACATGGCAGGGATGATAAATAATAATAAATAATGATGATGATGAAAGCATTTTGAGAGGCGCAATGGTTTGATTTGTCCGGAGCAAGCATCACACGCTCTCTGTCTGGGCTAAGAAGGATAGACTGCTGTGGTTTGAAATTTTGCAAATGGCAACGCAATTTTGAGGCATTTAGGAAGAGCAGATGCTGAGTATGGCTTGGCTTTTCATGGGCTTGCTCATTAGTGCCTAGTCAGAGGCTCTTCAGGTGTGCAAAAGGAGGTTGACCTCTCCTGAGTGCAGGTCTATTTATGTACGAGTCACAAATCACTCTCTCCTAAAACTAACACAGCTAGGCCAAAGAACGACACAGCCTCCCAGTGACATAATATTCCTCTTTTCTACCTTGTTACCTAATAGAGGGTTATGAAATCGAATCCATGGGACAAGTGATATATTTGCTTCCCTAAGGTTATCACAAAGAAAGGGGAGCTTTTCACCCAGAAGACGTAACTCTTGGTGTCTCCCAAACATCCATGCAGAAATCAGCTCTAATTGTATCCCCATGGATCTCACCTAGACCTTCATCAGGGTCCACCTAAAAACTTCTTCCAGGGTTTGGGTTGTGCCTGGTCATCTCAGGCTGTAGGTAATGACGTTGTAAAACCCAGTGAGTGTTATCTGATGGAGAGGGACAAAGGGGATTATTTAATGAGTTGTTTGGTCTCAGCTGAGTTTCCAAACTGCAGGTGTTCTACTTAACGTCTGCCAGCAGGTTGGTGCTCTCCCTGCCTTTGTAAGTAACTAGGCCCAAATGACTCCTGATTTTGAAAACATTTGAAGCTGTGACATGTCTGCAGACAGAAGAGACAGGGCTGGTGGGGAAGGAGTATCGTGCACTGTCAAAGGAAGGTCCATATCTACATGAGGAGAAGCGTTCAGACAACGGAGAAGGTGATTCATATACACATGTGCGTGCAGGTCTGAACACTGGTAAAGGAAACGTGCCAGGACCGGCTGTATTTACGGCTGACTGAACAATGTGACACCAAACGTTTCAAAAGACAGTGACAGTCTTGCCCACCTTCAGACTTCATGTGTTTACAGGAGGTACCTCTAAGAGCCTGAGATCTCAGCTCCCAGGGCAACCATCCTGTAATGTCTCAGGCAGGATGATTCACAAATGGAAATATCATTGAAAAAAGCCCAACACTAACACTCACAACAAGCCGTGCTCTGTGTGTGTGTCTCTGTGTGCACTTTGCCATCATGTTTGTGTGAGCACTCAGAGTGTAAACACAGCGTAGCATTTACTTTTTTTGTGTGTGTCTGCTGGAATTATTGAAGCTTAAGACTAAAAAAAAAAAAAAAGAAAAAATGCAAAGGAATCAGAGCTGAGCAACAGGAGAATGATGATGCAATGATATTGCAGCAGCAAAAGCAAAACGATCTGCTAAAAATACACCAGAGGGATCTAAATATTTCCATAAACAGATGGAGGTCGGAGCCCAAATGGCAGAAAAAAATGCAAGTAAAGGAAATTGTATTTGACAACCATAAGGGTCTTATAGTTCTTCTGTGTCTTTTATCCCGAAAGGGTTTTTTACAGATGCTCACAGTTGGGCAAAAGAAGAGTCTGATCCCACAATGCTTTACTCACATGACTAACCCTAATTTATGTTCGCAGACTCAAAGGGGCCAATGGAACTGCCATGTAAGCAATACCTTGTATGAGTTCTTTTAGAGGAGGCATCTGGCAGTGCTTTATAGTGAAGGCTGCAGAGCAGTTTCCATGCTAAAACTCTCTTTTATTCATTCTCATAAATTTTTTTTTTCTCTTTCAGAGCGTTTACATTTTCGGCTGAAGTTTTCCAAACATAGTCCATGCCTGAATGTGAATTTTATTGGGATGCATGAGGAAGAACAGCTTCAGCCTGGCTGGAAAAATATGTTTTCCCTTAAACAAAAAAGTCCAAGCCTCTTCCTGCCTCTCTCTCTTGCCCCTTTATCTAAACAAATGAGAAAGGGCTAAAATTTCATTTGCTGAGCTGTCCTATGGGGAGTCAGGGATGGTGAGATTTGGTGAGGTTTCAAAATCAAAAACACCCTAGAAATATTTTAAATTTGTAGGTACCTGAAATCCTGAATATGTTCTGCAGGGGTGAAATTCAGCTGCTAGAGAAAGGGTACCAGAGAGCTGTATGCCATGTGCTCCTTTGAAGCCAGATGCCTGTGCTCAAGCCTTGCTTTGATCTTGCCCAAGTTCACCCAACTATGAGTGGGAACCTGACTTTTGGATTGGGAAACTAAAACCAGGTGTGATACCAGCTGTAGCATTTCCCTGTGGCCCTGATGGACCACCTTGGCTTGGGATGGATCTTAGGCAGGATTAAGAAACATCAGCATAAACCCCTCTCCTGGCTGGAAGTTGCAGTCTCCCTGTTTGAACTCAATACAAAGACTGAGAGGTACCCAGCTAAGGAACCTTGGCTCTGGAGCTGCTGCAGCTCATCTTCCCAGCAAGGATGAAACCTTGTGAATCCACACCAAGATGCATTCTGAGTGGCAGCAAACACAAGCACATTTGAAAGCTTCTGCACAAATGCTTTCTTCTGGGCAAAGCAAACTAGTTGCCTTTCACAAAGTCAAAAATTTCTTTGGGTTATTTTTGTTTTATTTCCAGCTCTCAGCCGTGTCTAACAATCAGCCTAGAAAGAGAGGGGCAAAGTGTTGTTTCAAGATGTAAAAAACCCCAAAACCAAACAAAAAAATCACATATTTTGAGAACACTTGGTTTTAAAGTTCCTCATTTCACACTCTTCTTTCTAAACAAGCATCTGCTTAAACCAACATATTTCTAGGAAAATGTATTTCTTTTAAATGAAGTTTTTCAACAGGAAAATACCTCCTTGGAAAAAATGTGTCCTGATCTCTTCTTCAGACAGACAAGAGTGATTATTTCATGCAGCATTGGGAAGGCCGGGCTGTCCTATCCAGCCATTCATATGGATGCCTCCAGACAGCTTAGCAAATATGGTATTACGTAGTTTAATCCTTGCTTTGTACATTGCACAATTCCTCCTTGGTACATTGTATGAATGTCCTAAACTATAGGAGCTGGACCAGAAGATGCGCCAGGCCCCTTCCAATCTAAATGAGTCTGTCATTCTAAGCATGGCATACCATACACAACACATAGTAAGCCTATCAAACTCCCTTTATCCCACTGTAATTTAACTATATTCATGATGATGAGAACTAAGCACCTGTAATTATACACTCTAAGATGAAGATGAAATTATCAGATATGAGGCTTGAGGGGCTGATTACAAGACACTCATGTTAAAAGGACCTCAAGAGCTGTTTTAAAATTATGAATGATCAGTACAGTGCTCTTTGAAGATACCAGAGGAACTGCAGTTTGTTTTGTCACTTCAGATATTGTCTAATTCCAAACTGGACATTTCTGTTTGGCTTCTGTGGGAATAGCAGATCCAAACAGTGTAGCTTCTTGGGTCTTGCTTTTTTGTTTTTTCTTTCAAGAATGTGTCCTTACAGAAATAAAAACTGTTTGCAACCTATAAACATGTCTCATGTTCTGTCCAAAGGCAGGAGACGTTTCCTTCCACAGCTCTCAACAGTGATAGGAGTGGTCAGACCTCCTACGTTACCCAAACCAAATATTTCTGAGCCGCTGCTTGATATTTTTACTGTTGTATAGCTGAAAGTCATTTTTGCTTCACCTGTTCTACACTCTGGATGCCTTGTCTCCATCTGGTGATACACACCATGTCATTGCTGTAACTTCAGGCAGCACAAACAGCATTAGGAAAGCAGCTACATGAAAACACAGCAAAAATGGGTTGGTGATGCCCTAAAGCTTTGCGTTGGGAAAGCCCTGGTTTGCTGCAGACAGCTCCTCTCTCTTTGCTATGTACTGAGGTAAACTCCCAGCCTGGGCTTGGCTCACTCTGCCTTGTGAAGAGTCACTGCTGATGTTGATTTATTTAGCGGTTGAGTGGTAGGTTTTGGAAGAAGCAGGAGGAAGCTCTCCCTTCCTGTTCACACACAGCTGTTCTCCTCCGAGACCCATCTGGATTCACTGGAGGACCACTGGCCTCTTTGCCAGAGCTCTATTGCAGGCAGTGTTTACAGCTGTCCCGCACGGACGACCGGTGTGTGGTCTGAAGCTATTGATGGAGAAGCGAGACAAGTGCATTCCACGGAATTTATTCTCTCCGCATCTTCCGGAGCTCCACAGACTCCCTGGTATCAGCTGTCATGAACCCCTCGGACCTGGCTGAGGCAGGATAACAGAAAACTGGCTGTGCAGAGCTACCGGTACTCCTCACAGGAGCTGTCGTATTGCACACAAGCTGTATCCGTCAGGAAGGACTGCAAGCCAGCCTTTGCCTTCAGAAGCAGCCAGCTCCTGCGGTATTCAGAGCCATATAAAAAAAATCTCCGGCAGAGGGGAAGCTGTGTGCGTACATGAGCTCTCTGTCTCTGTGCCTGGAGAGGTACGGTAAGGGTTACACGAGCTTCAGGAGTACGCCTTTTTTAAGGAACCTGCCAAGAAAAAAAGGGCTCTGCAAAGTTCACGTTTTTAAAACACAAGAACAAAATAAAAGTATTTCCAAAACTTCTGATCTGTGCAGATGAGGAAAGGCAGGGAGCAAGGAATTCACCTGCGGTAATGCTGTGGAGGAGTACCGCCCTCACTCATCGCAGCGCAGATGGCAGCCCCACCTCTTGGCCCACTACAGAGGCTACAAACGGGCCTGGTTTCAAAGCCCTTTGCATGCAGAATTATCCAAACCCTGCTACTAACAGCAGTTAGGAAACATGGAGCCAGCTGCAATGGGTGGATGCCATCCTTATACTATTAGTGGTGGCATCGCCACACAGGTGGATTGATTCAAAGCCTTCCAGAAAAGCATCAGAACCTATAAATTCTCCAGGTCAGTGAAGCCAGGCTCCCATTACAGGCAGCAGCTTGTCCCCAGTACCTTCTGCAGCAAACCACCTCATGTAATGCTTGCTCTCACCAAAGTGGGTAGGCATGGTCTCACCAAAGTGGGTAGGCATGCATTGTAAGCCAAGTCACCAAATTGCTCACGTTTCCTTGGGACCTTCTGTGTAACGCTGGGAGTTGGATGCATTACAAGGACTCTGCTGTACTTCTGATTCTGTTTTCACCTTCCCTCCATGTATTTATGCTTTTTGGACCAAAGGGAGGCTTGTATGATGAAGCCTGAAGAGCTGGGGAAAAGATTCTGGTTTCCTGGGTTGTTGCAACATCAGGACCTGGGACAACTGCAAAAGTTCATCACTGCTCTCAAAGTCCTTCACTGAACTTCACCCTACTTTACTTTATTTTCAGTAAAGGACTGCAGACTCCTTTACTGATGCTCTCAGAAGAAGGCAAGGGCAGATTTCAGGATAAACTGGGAGATTTGTGGAGGTAAGCTCAGGCCTCAGTAGCATGGAGTTGCAGTAGACAACCTTGCTCAGCTCTGACTAAGTTTAGTTTTGGTTTGTTTTAACGCAATGAATTCCATACTGTGCTGAAGGCACCTGAAGCACAATGATGGTATGAGCCTATGTGAGTCCGCACAATGGAGCTCAATGGATAGTCCTTCTACCAAGCCAGAATCCAGAAGAACTTCACTTCTGTCTCTCAGGAGACTACGTATATTGCTCTTCTGGAGGTTCATCCATCTCCAGTTCAAACCACTCAGTTTCATACAAATATGTCCCAGTTCTGTTTTGAGTTACACCCACTGACTCGAGCAGAACCACATGAATGTTAACAACAAAAAGCAAACAAAGCAGAATTTAACCCTATTTCTTTTCCTTATACACTTCTCAATGTATGTTACAAATGTGAAATCCCATAAACATTAATTCTGGAAATATCTGTCCATGTTAGACAACATAGTTCACCAAATGGAAAGATGGAGATTCTCCAGGATTAATCACATGGAAAAGTACGTTATTTGATGTGATAAATATTTGGAAGGCAACTTTATTGTCAGGAGTATAAAGACCCACCCGTTACTTGGAAAATCAGGACGAAGCAACAGAATAGCTCACTTTAAGAAAAACATCAAGGAGAAAAGAGGAAGTTATCCAAGAACTGGGGAAACTTGACCAGGGCCTGTAGGGATTTTAAATTGCAAGACTGTTTGTTGTTTGAACTGAGTCACACCGATGCAACAGAGAATTTGTCCTTGGCAGCAGAACTGTTAGAATGGAGAGTTAATGCTCCCTCGTGTCAATCCACTGAATCCAGGTCATCATGTCTTAATTAAAGTGTACATGCTATGAAATACCATTGAACGTCAATCCAGTTCCTTAGTGTATAGAATACTGTGTTTATTTATGGGGTTTGGCAATCACTTCTGGAAAATAAAAAAAGCTATTAAAATATAAAGATTGCCCATTAACAGGAGAAAAACACTGTCATGCACTAGATCCTCTTCTCAGCTGTTTTTGGTGAGATTCCTGCCTGTGGGTCATCTTTTCACACATTAAAGAGGTTCTTCGCTACCTCAGCTGGGCACAATTCAGTCTTATTGGGATGATGATGCATGCATAGATAAGGCAGAATTTTGGTTTAGAATAAACTCCCTATGATAGGCCAACTATGCAGCATGAAGTATGAAAGTATTTTCAGATTCTCCTCTATTGAAATCTCAGACATATCTCAGGGGTGCCCATCAAGTGTCTGAGAGCTCAAATGCCTGAGACACATGAAGGAAAAAGCTCTCCCCTCCTCTCTCATGCTAAGTCTAGGAGAACCTGTGCTCTGGGTATCCGCCAGCCCTGGAGCAGAATTCCAGCAAAACCTGGAAATTCATCACACTCAAAATCATTCCCTGAAGTTTGCGTCACAAAGGATGGACAAAGCAGCAACTATACTAGCTGTATATGTTAAAATATTACATATATGTATGGAATAACTACCCTAGTGATCCAGCCAAGAAAAACAGCCAAGCAAGTCAGATTGGTAAAGATGGGATAGATAGAGAAAGTGCCAAACTAAACAAGGTTTGATTATGGCTACACATTGTCCTCTGCCTCTAATTTTCTCTTGCAGGGAATTTCCTAGAAGAAGGCCAGCATAAATGGTCCTGCCTAGCTCAACAGTTCTCTAAAGTTAACCCTTTCCTGTATTGTGGGGTTGTGTCCTCAATTGGCTTTCAAACACACATGTCTATAAGTCAGCTAAGTTCTGCTGATGTTTTTGAACAAAAAGCCAGTGGTTTTATTTTTCCTTTGGAAAAAAAATGTAATTAACAGGAAGGCAGTTTTACCTGCCCTGTTGATGTTCTGCACTTGGGATGTTTAAAACCAAGATGAGTTAACTCTACAGAACACAAAAGTTACTACAATGACCACAGAGTTGTCTTCCTTCTCTGGATCTCCATCGCAGTAACCCAAGATGGAGATAGCAGCACAGGGGGTCTCATGTGTACCATGCTCCCAGAAGACCTAGGGAAAACCCAGGTACCTTGCCTCACCACCAAAGTGCCTAATTTATTTTTCAGCTGCCCTAGGTTGTCTTTTTTTTTTTTTTTTTAACTGACTAGTAAGAAGATAGAAATTTTATCATGTGGCTTTATTTGAATCAGTTTCATTGCATTTGTGGGCCAGAGCTGAAGCAAGCAATTCCCAGGACAAGGTAAAGACAAGGCCCTGGTGCACTGTACCCTGTTGGAATAGCCCTACTTGCAACTCCTTGCAGGGTGCATTCAAAGGTGGGGTGCCTAGTTCACAGCAAAGGAAAAGACCTTCTGAGACCCCTGCAGCACTATAGCTTCACAGTAGCCTATGAATTTAGAGGTAAACTGTGGACTGCCTTGAGAGCAAGCTTAAACTTGTACCGGACAAGAAGGTAGTCAGTTAATAAATGGCACACAGTCCATCTTCCCTCTGCCTTTGGCCAACCAAATTAAATACATAAAAATGGACTCTGCTCCATCTCCTAGAGAGCTCTTTTCCCAACAGTCTGAACTGGAATAATGAGACCAGTGGAAGGGCAGGCTCAGGAATGATTCATTAACTGCAAAACAGGGGAAAATTCATACCAAATGTTCCTTGTAACTGCCCTGCTGCTTCCAACAGCCTTTCTTGTGTCCTGTAACTGAAGGGTCAAATCTGCTATTAAACTTTCACATGAGGTCTATAGACATAAGCATGGAGACCGTGTGCCTGTAAGATGCTCCGCACAAGCATATAAAGCCTGCTGTGCATTGCTTTAGTAGCCAGCTCCTGTAGTTGCCAGGTGTCCTTGGGAACATAAGAATAGCCATGCAGACTCAGGCAAGTATCCATGCTGAGGGAAGAGTACAAGGCCATGGCAAATGCACAGTGACACATCCCAAAGGCACTCTGCAAGTTACAGAAATCCCCAGCTTAGGGAAAGCACCACAGATTCACACCTGGGAATTTCCATGCTAAACAGTGGATTTAGCTCACAAAGTAAGCTGCAGAGCAATTAAAGACTTTGAGATGCTTAACTCTCAAGGCCTTTAAAATTGTGGCCAAGAGAACTATATCTCAACACCTAAGCTAGGCATTGTAGCAGCTGCAAAGTCTGAGTTGAAGAGAACCATGAAAGAATCATGTCTAACACCTATGCCTGCTTTTCGATAGTCTATAGAGAAAGGCGACCCAGGTTAAAAGAAGAGCAAATTCATAAATCTCATTTTTGAGCCCATCCTCAAAAGAGGGTGGTGATGGGGGATATCTCCACAGCGTACGCAATGCTTGCAGCCCTAACCCCTTTGAGGGCAGCAGCACTAGAACTGCTGACACATCTTCAGAGCTGGAGCTGCTAATAGAGACCTTATGCAACACTGTAGATGTTTTATGCAAAAATCCATAAAATTATTAAAAGCTTCTGCAGAATCAAAGAAAACTCAAGATGAGAAGGGCCAACAGTTTCTTGGATCAAGCAGCATCATCAGCTCCAATCTTGTTGCCAGGCTTGCCTGATTCTCTGCTCTCTCTATTAATTTGTTCGGGCTAGTTTCAAATGAGTCAGTGAGGGTGCTTCCCTCAAGCCGGCTCTGTGGCTTCATAGCTCTTGCTGTGAGAAATGTCATCCTCATGCTTGGCCTGCCTTTTATTTAATGATTAACCCAAACCTGTGCCCCTCCATTTTCCTGGCTCTCACTGAACACATAAAAAATCCCACCCTCTCTTTTCTAATGTCTCCAAGTAGCTTCTGGGTTTTTATTACCTTTTCCCATCACTTAGGGCATTTCTACACAGAGACATCTGAACAGCTTTACTCCTAGTCCAAGCAGTTTGGGCACATGGTGGTTCTATTCCAGAAACCATGTACCTGCATTGCTGAACCAGAGTTTGGGGTAAGAAGCCAAGCTAGGAGGCAGGATATGGTTTAGTTTGAAAGCAATACTGTGTTAATGCATATAGACAGCTTTAGAAATGTAGCAGGGCTGTTACAGTGACATCTAAGGTTTCCCTAGACATTCCTGCTCTTTCCACCCTGTAATTTTATATAGTGAGCCAGTAAAATAAACGAACAGCAGACACAGCAATCTGCCTGGAAGTACAGTGATCCCAGTACTGAGGATCTGGACCCAGTTATGGGTCTTGCTTAGAGACTGTTCTTCAACTTTTGTGGACTCATCAGCCCTCCTAATTTCACATCTGCTGAAAATATTACTACTTTTTAAAATATTATTATTTGTAGACCTCTTACAAGTAGTCCATGAGTTGGAAGTGTAGTCCACAGAGGTAGCTCATCATTTAGCCACTCAGCCTATTTCCTTCTTGTTCTCCTCCTTTTGTGCTCAAGACTTCACAGGGTTTCAAGCTGGCAATTAAAAACACTGCAGCAGTTTTATTAGCCCTGCATGCCATCTTGTTCTACCCATATTATTTACTTATGCTAATTGGTCAGGTATTAAAGAACAAACACAGCAATTAATTAGTGGTCTGACAGGAATTATAAAGAAATAAAGGCCTTTCATGGGTGTCAGATTTGAGTTACTCACAGAAGCTTACAGAGTGAAAAAATGAAGAGGGATGAATCATGGTCAAAAGAAGAATTTTCAGCCGTGCACTATGGCATCCAGATGTGTGGGGATTGACTACACTTTTCGTTCAGGGCACAGTCAGTCTTTGAACAGGCATTTATGCTCTGTAAGGGCTAGGTTTGATAGGGAGCAGCGAGCTGTGGAAAGACTGTGCCGTTCATGGAAGCAGGCTTGATGTGGTGAGCTCAGGTGTTCAGGCAGGTCATCCTGGGCAGAGTCAAAACATCTTGCCCCGGAGGCAGGACACACACCAAGGACAGCAAGAGTTGCAACATGGCTTCATGTCTCAGATGTCCCTGGATGAATTTGGATGTGTCCTTTTGGCACTGCTGCCTCTATTTCCCTCTTGTAAAACTGAGGGAGGTCTTCTATACTGTGCCTATTTTGTCCTGCTTGCCAAGAAGCTCTTCAGAATAAGGCAATTTTATTTCCCTAGTGTGAAGAGTAGAAATTGCAGTTGCTAAGGAAACAATTAGGTCTGTCCCACCTGGCAGCGGCCATACTCCAGAGCTGTCTCTCCTCTTTGTAACACAGACCATTTTATCTCTAAGGGCTAATTCACCAATGGGACAACATAATTGGACAGCTGGGGACATTACCCACAGGAAAAATCTCCCACTGGAAACATTGAAAAGAGCTTGTCCCATGGATGGGGGAGGTGGCAGCATGGCTGGGAGAGTGGGTTGTGTCTTCTGTTCCTTCCAGTGTCATACCATGCTTGACTTTTGATCCCTAGTGAAATATCAGATGAAAAATTTCCCTGTCTGCCACTGAATGCTACCACTTTCGTTCACCTTTAGGTTAGGTCTACTGGTTTTGCTGCTCTGTTTTCAGGTGAGTAAGGATCACTGGGTGACCTAAGACCAGTCAGGTGTCCTCTTGATTTTGATTTACCTGTACGGATCAGCGTTCAGTTCACTTTTGGGCCATGGCATCCTTAGCTCCCATGGGATCCCATGTGATCTCCAACGGCTGGAGGCTAGAAGGGTAAAGGGGAAAGGATGATGCTTCTCCAGCTCTAGTATCCTTTCCTAGGCATCCACTTTTGAATATTATCAGAGGCAACATATCAAAACAGACCATTACACTGACCTAATATGTCCAGTGTGATGTTCTCATGGACAGATCTCCTCTCCTGTCCCACTACACAGTCCTCAGCCTAAGCGTGAGTTGCCATCTGGAACTCTTATTATATGGTCTCATTCTCCAAGCACTTCTGCCTTAAATAGGAAGATTAATCACATGGGTATCAAGCTTTCATGTAACGGTAGGGAAGGAACTTTGTTATCCCAGAGAAGGCTGCAAGGACAAGCAAGGTTCTCTGGGGCATTTCTATACTGACCAATGGCACCTGGTGATAAATAATGAAAATAAAGGAATGTAGATTCAGAAATAGTTGCAAAATCTTGGATGGACCTTTACTGAAAAACTGGACTTACAATTTTGGGAGTGACTCTGTGCTAATAAGGCAGTTTATGAAAAGGCAACATTTGTGCAGTGCCTTATGCCACGTAGATGCCACATCTGGGGGCCCTAGTCAAAGTATCCCTGTTCTTCACTTGTTTGTACAATGTAATCATCATCTGAAGCTGTCCTTCTCGAGAACCAAAGCCATTCAAAGTCCATGACAGTTTTAATGTTTATTGTCTGCTGTCTTTGATGACCATTTGGGAAAAGGACTTCTACTCCACAATTGTTGGGCCACAGGAACTGTTAGGATCCATCTTATTATGAAAACATGGAAAGTGTTGCTGAGGGAAGGCAGACAAGTGCAAACTTGCACTGAAAATGCAAGCATCCATTTCTGTATGCAAAACCCTTACAGTCACCAGCCAACACTCACAGCTCAATACATGAACAGCTCAGAGGTTATTTTAGGTGATCCAAAATGGTCCTTTTTGGCTTTGTAGTCCATGACTCCACTATAAAAAGATTTCAGACCAAAAAAAGCCCTGTGGTAACCAATCCAGGGAGATAATGAGTCACCCCTGAGATAACAACCAATGATGCTCAGGAGAAAACAGGATTTCGAGTAGAGGCTTCTGATGGCTACAGGCAGCAGGAGCCAAAGATGAATGATGAGAAATTATGCAGTATATATGCATAGATGTCTGTGAAATGAACACGTTGTTTCAAACTTTAGGATATTAAATCTTTTGGCTCCTCCAGCTCAGAGTCTGCAAAACCTCTGCTGAGCATTTGAGCACACTGCTGCCGCTCTAAAGCAAAGCAAAGAGGAGAACCAGAGGAATCTGGCATATACGTTGCCGGGCCAGAGCACAGTGCAAACATCACTGGATACGTAACCCAGCAATGACTGGCCAAACAGCTGAGAAGAGTAACAGATCTGATACTCACCCAGGGAAAGGTTGCTAGCCCCATCTGTTGCTACCGTTGCTGCTATTGCTATTTTTCTACATCCCTTCTTGCCAGGGTGTTCTCTAGCCAAACACCATGTCCTAGAGAACAGCATGGCATCCACAGAGCTGTCAAAGAGACAGCAGTGAGCCCATCAAGGAAAAGTTTGAGGGGTCCCTTCCTTTTGCTTCTGCTGCACATGCTCTTTGGGGAGACAGATCAGTTGAGGAGCTGAAAAACATGCAAAAATTAGACTAACTTCAGAACCGAAACACTCTTCCACTCAGCAGAGAAGCCAGAGAGAGGAGGTCTCAGATGCTTGAGGCTATGCCTGAGGACGGCATGAGTCAAGCAAGGGTTGCAGTGTCAAGGGCAGAGGTGGAGCTGAAGTTGCCCATTTCTGGAGGAAACATCCCCCTTGCATTCACAGCCGTCATTCCCTATGCTGACAGCTCCTATGGAGATCACCTCTGGAGTAGCATGGAGTTCCCATCACTAACCTTGGGAGCTGAGGGCACTCGGTGTGATGCAGTAAAGAATCCAAATAAAAGGTCTCAGCTCTGTGAATGACTTCAGATGATATGGGCCAAAAAGTATTCAGAGAAATAGCACTTCTCGGAGTAGTGCAGCTGTTTTGAACAAGAGATGAAATCCATGCTCACTTGGATGAGAGCGTTGTTATGACTTCAACACTAAGAAAGTGTGCAAACTTTCTATTTCCTGTTTTAACATTGACGTGGTTATTAACAGCAAAATTCACATGAATTTAGGGCAGACATGAAACAAGGCCTGAACTGAACATCTAACATTTTATTTTTTCATTTTATTGAGACAGGACTCCAAAGAATCTCTTCTCTTGGCCAGCTCCTGAGGGATATTCCTTCCCTTTTATTTCCATTTTGCTTGTTAGCAGAAGAACAGGACAGAATTAGGTCCTTCAGTGCAGGCATACCCAGTTCAACCCAAGAGAAGCATGTAGCTTGCATTGTGGGAGAGGGATCCAGGCATTCTGCATGACCTGTTTGAGATGGATGCAAGAAACTCTTTAGAGCAGGGAGAACTGCAAGCATTACCAATACTGGAATTTAGCTGGGACACCAAAATTAATTTTCTTACCATTGTGAAAAGCAGCAAAGGAGGTACGCCATGAGCATGGGAGAAATGAGGATTTTGAGGGTCTCCTCCAAAAAGGCAAAATAGCTCCTTTCTCTATGATGGGCCAAAAACCCCCAAATCTGCCAAGGAAGACAATCTACAGAGTCATAGGTAATTTCTTGATGGCCCTGGATCTAGTCATTAAAAAGGCCTGACATTGTTAGTATATAAGAGCTGGTGTTTTTGCAGCTTGTAGTGGCAAGGCTGGGAGCCGTATATAGAATTATATAGACAGGATGAAATGTTTCCAAGGGAAAACATGCACAATGAGAATATGCTCTGTTCTTCCCTAAAGCAACAGGCACTGTTGCCAAGCTATGCTCAGTCAAGCTGCTGTACGTACCAGGAAATAGGCTTCCTTCCAACGTAAAGCTATAAAACAAGACAGATAAAAGGGGTTGAAATAAAAATAAAAGGAAAGTGGAAACCTTTTCCTCACTTATATTCCTTCTAGACATGGCTAACATTTGGAAGATGCTTCCATTACTATCTGCACCACGGGATCCATGAGCTTCCACCATGCCAAGCTCTGGCTTTTGGCTTCAGTGACCTTGTTTGTCTCCTACAGCTCAGTAGGTCACCACCCATTCCACATGCCTGCGTAGCATTTTACAGGTGCTTCAGAGCAGCACCCCTGAGCTGATACCCAGTGCCTACCTAAATGAGAATGAGAAATGACTCGCCTGAAACAGACCTCTTTTATTCCATGGCCTTTCATGAAGTTTTGAAAGGAAAAAGTGAAGATATTGGAGAGTAACTATAGGAGAATCACCTCCCTTCCCCACACTTCAGTTTCCCCATTATCTGTTGGGTGTGAATATTTCACTCCAGAGCACCGTATGGATAGAAGAGTCACTAAGTGCACACCACTCTCATCATTGCAGGTTACTAACACATCATCATAAATATTGCTGTGTCTTCCCTTCCCCCAGCCTTGGTTGAAGTCCAGGATGAAGTGAAGGGAGGCACATGCTGCACACGGACGTTCACTCGTTTCCCTGCAAAGTCCTTCAAAGCTTAGGCATGACGTAAAGCAATTATTTGCTATTAACCGTAACAGGTTCAGGTCAGTAAAGCTGTCTTTGTATGGATGGTGATGCCATTAACAATGGGGAGTGAGAACGGATGAGGAATATCTTCTGTGTTTGAGGGGAAAAGCTGGTTGGAATGGACAAGTTCTGCCCTGCAGAAAACTCTGGCATTTAGACATTTGTGTTCCGCCCTGAATCAGTCCAAGAAGGTCAACATTTCTCTATTACTCCCCCCAGAATAAGAATTTCCATTTGAAAACACCAAAATGACACAGTTTAGCAATGCCAAAATATTATACTAAAACATTAAATATAGCAATGTAAATATTGCATAGAAAGTATCAATACACATGGCACCCTCTGCCCAAATATAAATGTGAGCTGGACAAAAACAAGTTGGGACTGAACAACTTGAGAAACTTGGAACAAAGTAAGTCTTTCTTGCTGTTGTAGCAGCCCAACTTTTTGCAGTCACAAATTTACTGAGCGTCACACGTTCCCAAGAAACATTTTGCCTTGAAACGTCCCCTTCCAATGGAAAACATCTTCTGTCACAATTTTTTTCAGCCAGCTTTGACTGTGGCCAGCAAGGCCCCATGGGGACTCTCCGGGGAGAGCTCAGTGTATTTGCTTGGGAGTACAGCATCCCCTCAAAAGATGGTGCTACAGATTAAGAATAGACAGCACGGGACCCAACATCTCTGCTGCAAAAATGAGGAGAATGATTTTTTTTTTTTTGGCATTGTTTCAGTACAATGCCAGGGTATTCTGGGAACATTTGTCAGCACTGGTCTCCAAACCTGAAGCACATGCACACATGGGCTGATACTGAGGTCTGACATCTCAAGAACCAGTGCAATCCCAGTGGAACTGAACCGTGAAACAAAGCTTTGGAGGAAATGAAATAAAAGAGGTTTTGAGCAGTGGAATTAGCAAACTCAAGGACATGGAGCCTTGGCAAGGGAGACTACTTGAATTCTGTTTTGTTTAAGGAAGTGGACACCTGTGTTGGTCTGATCTGTGACTGAGACTTTTTCGAAGTCCCGTCTCACATAGATTTTATGACTTCCCCCTGTCTTGGGGGATGACTAAGAACATATTCTTGATGTTGTTCTGTAAAAAGTCATAAAGATTTGGACACTTCCACTCCTTGTTCCTCTCCACGATGGCACTAAGAAGTTCTCTGAAGATGGAGGATAGACAAACTCATGTTATACATCCATCCGCCAAAATCAAGCACAAAGACAAGATCAAAATATTTGGAATAACACGAGATATGCTTACCTCAGTAGCACACCTAAACTAATAAAGACAGCATTTTTCGTAATTTGAAATCATATTCAGACCTGAATATATAAATCTAAAAACCTAGGTCCTTATTAGTCTGTGGCATACAGCCTGCCTTAGATGCAGGGTCACCTCCCACCCCTGACGATGCACCTTCTGGGTGCAAAAGGTTCCCAACCCAGACACAGACAGCTCTGCTGGACTGAAACCAGCTCCTCAATAAGCCTGACACACAGAACATGGGGAGGGCTTATCCTTTGCTTGCTCAGGGTGGCCCAAGAGGTAGGATGGAGTACCTTGGCAGGTCTGGTATGTTCTTATCTGTAAACCCCAAACAAACAACCCCATATGGAAGGAATGGGGGAAAGCAGAGATGCAAAGCACATTTGCAGGACTGTACATGGTTTTCTTGTTTAATTATTATTTTTCCAGTGGAGGACTTGTGGACAGGAAAGATGACACCAAAGCATCCTTTCGATTTATCAGAGTTAGGGCAATCGCTTGGGTGTGCAGACTTTTCTCTTTAACATCAGTGGTGATTTTAGTTTATATATATGTGTGTGTGTGTCTGTGTACATGTGTATGCATCTATATATATACATACCTACAGCTGCAGCTGGTGGAAGGCTACAGAAGGCAGCTGGGAGAGTCCTTAAGGTGGGAAACTGCCTGACATTGCCCTAACTGGTTTGCATTAGACTGAGTCAGAGGGAGAGCAGGTTGCAACATGGACATGGTTCCTTTTAGAAGCCAGTTCCTCATCCTACAGCAGGGAGCTGCCGGAGCATCCCCCCAGGCAGAGTAGCGGAGCAAGCCATGCTCTCCTTTGCCTCATGTAACCTCCCTGCAGATGTGTAAGGGGCCGGATGTGCAGAGCCGTGACTCAGTGCAAGAGCAGCCGGTGGAGGGAGGTGAAGTTGAGGCTGTTTCAACAGTAGAAGCAGCAGATACTCCAAACCCAGTGAGTCTCTTTTCAAGGGTAAATGCCACCTCTGCCCAGGAGGGCTTCCTCTGCTCTGGTCCATGTCAGGCACATGGGAGGTGAGGAGAGGTGGGCTTGCTTCTTCAGAAGTTGAGGGCATTTTCAAGAGCCTCAAAGCTTTCCAACTTCTTCACCTTGGAAGCAGAGGAAAGGGGGTGACCCAGGTGCTTTGATCAAAGCCTTCATGTGAAGGTTACCCTTGGAAATCCAGCTCCACCTGGGAACAGCCACGGTGGCCCTGGGTGCCTGCTCTGCAGGTGGAGGGAAATTGGCCAAGAATCCATCCCAAATCTGGAACAAATGGCCCTACTGTAGTGAGCAGTGTGATGTGACCTCTCTGAGGTTCCGCCAAGGGTGGTTGGAAAGCAACAGAAAGCATGCAGGAGGTGGTGTAAAGTTGAGGGATCCTGTATGCTGACGGTGCAGACAGAGAGGCAAGCACAGCAAAAGACATTCATTCTAGGAGCTGCTATAGGCTTGGGCCTGGGGTTATTACAAAGATATGATTTACATTTGGAAAATAAGAAATGCACATGCCTGAGGTTTTCTTACTTGCACCTGTGCTATGCTACATAGAAAGTAGGATGGTACTCCTTTAACAGGCTTGTGAACCCTCTACCAGTGCTCACCATCTCTCATTTTTGAAGCTGCAGGGAGCAGGAAAGCAAAAGGGAGTTGGGGAGGTGTTTTCTGGGCTAGATACATACCTGTTTTTTCCTTCTTGTTCGTTTTGCTATGTAAAGCCCCAGGGCGCATATGTAAATACAGTAGCACTGTGGAGTGAAACCAGTATAAGCAGGTGAGAAGCCAGGTTGGAGGTGTGGAGCTGAAGTTTGCTCCCTGCGAGTTTGGCTTGTAGTCTGATGCCTTCATGAAGGTTTGTTCAGTTTGTTAATCACAAGTTCTACATCTTTGCCCCCTCCCGAAAACGCCCTCAGACCCCCAAATCTGCCTACTGTTGCAAAATCAGAGCTTGCTGTGATACCAAGAGACTACAGAAACAGATGTGAGCCCGTTATGAGGGAAGGGTGAGTGACAGAATTTCACTTAGGAGTGACTGAATCTGAAAAAAAGAAAAGAAAGAAGAAGAGGGGCTTTAAGAAAGTGCAACCAATAATTAATACAGGGATTGGGCTTGCCTGAGGCTAGCATGGAGGCCCAGTGCTTAGGAGAGATAAAAGAGGATTAGGTACTTCACTTGTAAGAACAGCATCCATCAGCTCCAGCAGATAAGGTAATAGTTACAAGGCCCATCAAGCCTTGTGCCTCCTGCACTAGTGGCGTTGACTGGCAGCATGAGTCGAGTTACTTCCACACGCCCACACTGGTGCACAATTAGCAAGGTGCTGCAGGCAGGGCTGCTTTCCTTGGAAAACAGAGCTGATCACTGCAGCTGGAGGCCAGAAACTGGGAGGTAAGTCTATTCCAGCAGGGTAATTGCTGCCATCGAGGGCTACGGGACCAATCCTGCCTCCATGCCAGCACAGATCAAAGGATCTAAGAGTCTGGGAACAGCAGTGGGTTCCTTCTTTCAGTGACATTAAGTAGCAATACAAACTCAGAACTGGGACAGAGTAAATACATGTGTGCGTTTATTTTTTAACACAGCACATAGGTGAACTGCAGAACTCTCTGCCATGGGGTGTATCTACAAAAAAATTTAGCAAGGTTAAAGGGAAAACAAAAAGTTTCTGCTTCTTCTGTTGAATACAAGCTTTTTCACAGTTACTGGAATGAATTATTGTGATTTTGAAAGGGATGTTAGACCCGTTGCTACCTAGTGCAGGACAATTTTGATTATTAAAGATCAGACAAAGACCTAACTTAGGATCTGGGGTTGTTTCATTGCATGAGGGTGATTCTAACATTTTACTCCTTTCTGGGGCTCTGCTGGCACTGCTGACTGTTTGAACCAGGACATGGCATTAGATAGACCTTGGTTCTGCCCTATCTGTGATCCTATGAAATAATCAGCCCTATCTCTCTAGAGAAGTCTGAACTGTGTCTTCCATGGTTATGTGACATCATGTTTCAAG
Organism: Fregata magnificens; assembly: GCA_013389945.1. Classification (NCBI taxonomy): domain Eukaryota; kingdom Metazoa; phylum Chordata; class Aves; order Suliformes; family Fregatidae; genus Fregata; species Fregata magnificens. The sequence continues at coordinate 266,206 of WAAD01037377.1, forward strand.
AGTCCCTCCCCAGGGAGCTTCTACCATTTACCTGGCTCTGCATCCCCAAGACACATCACGGGTGGGAACTCTTCATCCCACTGACAAAATCTTTCCTTGATGTCATGGTGCTTACTCATTGCTTGGAAACCTGCATGTGCTTTGCCCTCCAAATAAATTTTTAGAAGTGGCTTGGTGCCAATTGCCCTCCGTTGAGCCTTCCAAAAAAAGAGATTCCTTCCAAGCTGGGCAACGCTGTCCCCCTTTGTCCAGCCAATTATTTATTTAGATTTTTTTTGAGGACACAAAAGCTCTCCATCCAGATCCCCAGAGCTATATATACTCGGTGTGCCTTGCTCTCATATTAGGGCTTGCAAAGAAGGAAAACATCTTGTTGTGCTGGATCAAGCATTTCACAGCATCGTGCCCTAGCTCCCAAGACAGTTTGTCTTACTGGCCAGCTGCCTCTGCATATGGGTTCAATTGCATCAGCCCCTACTCCTGCTCAGTAGTCAGTGGGCCAAACTCTGTCCTTACTTGGATCCAGGGACAATCTTAGCAGAGTTGCAAAGGTAAAAACAAAGTTTTTTCTCTTCCATCCTCCTTCCCTCCCTGGAGAAGATTAATGGGAGCTTGTTTTGCCTGGTGTCTGTGAAAAGCTATTCCCTTTCTGGGACTGTCAGCCCAGGATTGTTCAGATGATATACCACACCAATGCTTCCCTGCTGCCCAGAAAAGTTTATTTTGCATGTGTATGCTAAAACACCAGTCTTTAAAAAATGCACGCCCCAAAATGCTGGTACTACTAGGTCGCATAAAACACTGGTGAGGATTGTGAGTTTGGAAGTTTATATCAATAAATTGCTCCTGGAGGCAGGTGTTTCATCACAAATTTCCATTTTTTTATTGGTAGCCTGCATAGCTTCAGAGGAAATCTTGAGGGAAAAAATAAACCCCTCCAACACTAGAAGGAAAATAAATATCTCTCTGTCAAATATATTACTTTTTGAGGTCCTATAGTTATTCTGGAAGAGAGACTCAAAGAGTTAACAGTGAAATAATTTTGGTGTCCAATCTATCTCCTTAGTTAAGAATTTACTAGCATTGCATAAGCTTCCCGTAACAAGGTAACCAGATATAAATTGGCTGCTAAAAATAGCTTTACTGTGTTAGTCAATCCCTAATTAACTTGCTTCAGCTGTCTTCAAAGATGCTATTTAAATCCATCCATCTTCTGGAGGCATGGAGGATACTGATACACAGACAGAGGTGCATGTCAGCTCATGACAGTTTGTGTTAATTACTGGGCTATACGTGTGTTTGAACATAATTCTGGGAGTGATGGAAATCAGCCTGAAGGGAAGAGTTTGACATCAGGCTCATCCTGTGATTCTTAAGAAGAAAAGGAAGATAAACTGAGATACTGAAGGGAAATGATTGGAGGGGCCTCTGAGTTCTGGTCTTTGCAATGGCAGGAAATAGGCAGAAAAAGGAATGCTGTGTGTCTTACTGGAACTAGGTTGCTTTGCAAGGAAAGGTTTGTTCAAGTAAACCATGTTCTGATCCAGGCAAGTGAAACATCCTCTGGACACAGGAAGTCATGAAAACTGTTTCCCTATCATGCAACAACCCTCTCTCTCCTGTATGACTGCTTGCCATGTTCCTACATCCCGTAGCCCCTTCGTCATGTCCTCTCCTGTTCCTAGATCTTGGTAAGTGGTTACGTACCCATAGCTGGTTCCAAACTCTGGACCTTCTGGCCAAGCACAATAGATAGTCACTGGGATCACACTGTGAGAGCGCTAGTTGGCCTCTAGCTCCTCTAATCTGCCATTGTTTATTGGGGAACCTAATGTTGTTGAGGTTATACTCCACTGGCTGAAGTTTCGTGATGGAGTCAGATGGCCCACATGGAAGCATAGGCTGGAAGACAGTCATTTTGAGATCATTAATATTATTTCCGTTTAGAAAGCAAGGATACAAGTATGTGGCAAACTTGGGAGCTGGAAGACCAAAGCAAGGAAAGCAATGACTCTGGAAAGTGGTTTGGAACAGTCATTTGAATAAAAGTACTTTGTTTTTTTGTGTCTGGGGGACTAAACCCAGGAGATGTTAGCAAAAAATATCATCAAGGCAGACTAGAGGAAGGGTATGACCTGCTTACAAATCACTCTCATCTACCACTGCTACAAGGACAGCTTTTGCTTCAGTTGTCCACACTTCAAAAAGGGCCTTGAAGAACTGAACGGAGAATTCAGAAAACAGCCACTGTTTGACTCAAAATCTGAGAAGCTTGCTCTAATTGAGAGAGCGGATGGATGCTGTCTGATTAGGTGATCCATAAAACAGCAAACACGACTTTCAAATACCTGAGGACCATATTCCAGAGGGAGAATAGTTCTCTGATATAGCAGAACCAGAGCAGAACAAGACCTAGAAGCCACAAGACAAACTTAGACCAAAAACTGACGGATGCTGGAGCATACAGGGGAAAGAGTTGCCTGTCCTTCAACCTAGCTGAATTTGCTTCTGATAGGACAGACTTTGCCACATCCTACATCTATGACCTAGAGGCAGAGTTGCCAACAACCCCCCAAAAGGAGAATATTTATTGCTCCATGCACTGTATAGTACCTCTTCAGAGGTCCTATCATGTCAATATTTCTACACAGCTTGAGTCTGATCTCTCATACAAGTTAGTGGATTGGATGGGCAAAGCAAAATGCCAAGACTTTTTGAAAAATTCCACTATGAAACAAAACCAGACTTTTTATCCCAGCATTTCAGGGGTACTCAGCTGTTGACTCAGAGGGCCTTGTTGTGGGCTCAGCACCAAGCCCTTTACGTGGTCACCTCTGGCATATTCAGCCAGCACCTTGTTTTCACAGCACAGTTCCCAGCTGTCCTGACCCCTGTTTCAAGACGGGTTTGGCTGTGGCAGCAGGAGGTGGACAAAGTGGCTTTTGGAAGGCTCTGCAGAATGACTCAGCAGCTCGGCTCCGGTTACGTGACCCAGAGTCCACTTGGCACAAAACCTGCCTCTTCTCACTGCTAGGCCACTGCTCTGCTTGCTGCACCACAGCTCGCTCTCGCCCTCGCTCACCCCGACCCTTACTCTGGGACTCTGTTTCACCTTCCTTTCTGTAGGCACCAAAGTGGTTCTTAGCTTGGCCAGGGCTTTTCCCTTCCAGCTCCTCCAGGTAGGACAGATCCAGATGAGTTTTGGTCCTGTCTGAAGACAATAGGTGGAAGGTACTTCTCCCCCCATCTCCCCCTGCCCTTCCCACCCCCGTGCTCCTGTTCTGCATCAGCCCTTTGGAATTCTTTTAATCTCCAACTCTTGCAACTCAACTGCTTCTTCCTGTCTGGATTGCAGTTGAAAGCTCCGAGTGTTTAATTTGGCTTTTAATTGACCTCATCCAATGCTTGTTGATGTCTCAGCTAATCTGTGTTTCTCCTCTGCTTATCTGGTGCAGTCCTTTGAAGTTCCCAAAATGATAGTGTCCTGTAAGAAGAGAGAACAAAAGATAACTGGGACAAAGTTTCCCATCTAGCTCTCACTGTCCAGTCAATGGTTTAATTGTCCCTCGATTCTGAGGCGAGAAGGAGAAGGAGGCTTCCAAGGAAATATAAAATGATTTATGTCAATCCCCACTTGGCTGCAGATTTTTGTGACAACCTCTGCTAAATAATCACATCATTCACCTCTCCATCTGTCAATAAGAACAGGTAGTACAAGCCTGCTCTCTGCAGAAGTATTGCAAAGCCCAGATCCCTTAGCATTTATGAAGTGTTCAGATGCTGTTGGGTAGGATGGGAGAAAATATGTTGCTGCCAGTGCTGTTTGCAACTACCAGGTTTTCCTAGGGCAGCTGGGGGAGTTAGATGTGCAAATGCCACTGAAATGGGAGCTGGGGAGAAAAGAAGATGGATGAACATTATGGAAAGCACCTAAGGCTACCTCTTACCTGACATGTTAGCTAAGCCATTCCCCTTCACCGTGCCTATGTCTGGAGAGGCTAAAATGGGGTTTGTCAGCTTCCCTTCGCCTGCCAGAATTTTGAGCTAAAAAGCTACGCCAGGTCTGGCTTCTGAGCTGAATTCAGAATTTTCAGTCAGGTAAATGCATTTCTGAGGTGGTGAAACCTGGCTGGAACTTGGGGTCCCACCTTAAATGCAGGTGCCACCATCTCAAGGCATTTGGCTTGTTCTGAACTCAAGTACTTCTATTGGAGGTAGCACAAACATAGCTGGAGAGCTTGGATTTAAAAAGGAGGCTTAAGCACCTTAGACTTCTGCTAGATATCTAAAAAACATTGTTTAAGAATCTGTCGTTAGTACCTGATCTCCACTGAAAGCTAATGGGATTTGGGCTCCTAAGTGATAGTATGTGTTCTTGCCTTCAATGACGTATGCTTTAAAGCTTCCCATTTTCAAAGTCCAAAACAGCAAGACAAATGCATCCCTAGTGTAATGGATACAGCTCCCATTGATTTCAGCTTTTGGGAGATTATAGTTATGAAAGTGTCCTGTGCAAACTTTGCAAAGAAATAAAAGACTTTGCAGAGGCACAGCAGGGAGCAATACAAATCAAAGGATATGTTCTGCAAAGCTGTTTGCTCATGAGTCATTGTATGAACAGAGTCCAGGACTCAGAGGAAATAAAAGGGTCTTACTAAAAGCAATATACCATTGGGTGTGTTTGTGTATATGTGCAAAGCCCAATCTTAGCTCCAGAGGCATCACAGAGACTGAAAAAGTCCATGGCAGAAATGTAACTTGGTTCTGTCAGATACAAGTCCGTTATTTTCATCCTGAGATAGTGAACTCCATTGTTCACTGTGCAACGCAATTCTGAGTTCAAGAGCTTGACATTCTGAGCTATTTGTTGTTGATGTTATTTACTCATAAAAATTACTGTCTGAGAATACAGAGAAATGCATTACAATGTGTAATGCAATGGAAGTATAGGATCAAACTCAGATCTGTGCCAGGAAAGGGAAAGATCCTATCCCCAGGTACTCTCCAGATGTTCAGAGCTAGGCAGTTATAGATGGAGACATAAGCTTTTTTTTTTTTTCTTAATCTTGCAGTTCCTCATGCAAACTTTTTGACAAAATTGCAGCATAAAAATCCATTGCCAAAGGGCACAGTGAGGAATGTTTCAGCTGAAATAAAATGTTCTAAAAGCTGGCGAGTCACTTAATGTCCAGCCGAGGACTTAGAAAAATTAAAAGAACTGTATGGAAAAAAGCTGTACTAGTCACCTTTGCAGAATTAAAACTGGGATCTCCTGAAAGAGGCCTTCTCTAAATGCCCCCCTTTTCAAATTTATTTGCAATGTGGTTCCTGGAAGAAAAAGAGAGAAAAAAAATGGTGCCTGTCTTCATCCCCCCTCATAGATACCATCCGGATTGCAGACAATTCACCCAAATGAAAATTAAGCTTGGCAGGAAAAAAAAAGCCCCTTGTGTATCTTTCTAAATTGATATTTCAGTATTTCTATTTTGCACCAACTGACACCAGCCCAAATTTTCTGGTAGCGAGTGTGTGTTAACATGGCTTCTATTTTATTAAGAAGAAGAAGAAAAAAAACCCGTGGCAGTCATTTAGCTGTAATGTCCAAGATATAAAATGTCAGTTTTATTTATGGCAAGTAGCTGGGTAGAAAATATGTCCTGGCATCACTTGAGATTTTAAGAACTTTGTTTTTCGTTTTCTCTTACTGCATGAAATAATGCTGTATTCTTAACAAACAAACAAAGCAAAACAAAGACAGAGACAGCCCTCCCCAGCAAGAGGGATCATGTTTGTCTCCCCAGATAACCACCTCCAGAGTGAGGGGACCTGCTAGGGATGCAGGGACACAAAAGTCAAATCAGATGCAACAGGGACTTAAACCCATCTCCAAGTTCACACGCTGATCACTGGAGAAATGAGCACTCTGGAGCTGCTGCTTTCTGCTCTGTTTTGAACAAAAATTCCATGCTGGACCTGAAAACTGTTCTTGTCAAAAAAAAAAAAAAAGAAAAAAGTGTCACTGAAGTCAGTCCACCCTTGCCATGCGTACAGCTGTCGATGAACCCACATTTTCCAACAACAAACACTTCCATTGGAAAATTCCTCCCCAGTTCTCAATGATGAGCATTAATTTATTCCTTCTCTGAGTCCCCAGAGCTGCTCACAGAGTCAGTAATACCCAGAACATGGCCGGTAAGACGACAACCACACTGAGACTCGTGAACGGCAGCAATCTGGCTTTGTGCTACTGGTAAGTGAGTGTAACACTGCTGTGACTCCTGACTTGCACCTCTGATGAGCTTACACAGAGGTCATTAAATCATTAAAACACCATCTGAACCAGTTTCATAAACAGGTCTACTAGACTCAAGCAGTTAGCATTTCTGGGTTTTTTTTAGCATATAGCTTCATTCTCCCTCCATTATAATCGATTATCCTGTGCTTTGCCTTTATATATTATGTAACTCTTTCCCCAAGGAAACCTCCTTACGAGACCACCATGACACTGACCACAGACAGCTAGAAAGCTGCCCTGGCATGCTCGTCTTATCTGGATGTGAAAAGTGACATCAGGCAGAGCCCAGCCTCTTCTTACACTGGTAAATTAGACAAGCCAGTTTCTGTAAACACTTTTTTTTCTGCTTCAAAGAGACTTTATCTGTCCAAAGAGAGCCGAGTATGGATTTCTAAAAGCAGACTTAGATCTCTCAGCCAAGCACGTGCTGAAGCCTTGGTTCTTCTATCCCATGACAGCAGAATTATAAAAAGCAGGGCAGTCCCTGCTACTTTTTAGCTTCTGCTTCTACTGGCATCCCAGGGTTTCCTTTCCCAAGCCAGCATAATTTTGGGTCAGGGTGCCAGAAAATGGATTCTCAAAACCTGGATCTGCACAGTGTGTAACCCCAGTTTAAACCATCTTTCCCCATCTGTGGACTGGTTAGTCTGGGAGGCTAACGTGACTTTGCTAGCAAAAGGGTACAATGGGTCTCCTGGATGCTTCTGAGTGGGCAGGCGCCTACTTCCAAAAATAACTTACTTTTTCTTCTGTTAATTAATGTAGTGTTAATTGCAGTGTTTTCCTTAGAGTGAGAAACCTCATCATCTGCTGCATTTGCCAGACCTCGTGCACAAGGGCTGGATGTGCCAGGCATTTTCAGCTCCTCTAAAAATGAAACAGTTTATGGAGTTCAATACCCAGGGCAAAACCACTGGACTCCCCACAGGAGCTAGAAGCCCACCCGCTGGCAGAGGGGGTTGCGAGCTGAAGGTTTCCAAACATTTTGTATGTAGGTGTCTGTCAGTGCCATTTAGGAGAATGGTTCTTGAGGAGATGTCTCCGTGAGAAGGTAGTTAAGGAAGCCCTGAAGACCAACAAGCAGGAACCTCACTCCTTTAGACACCCAAGACAGATGCCCAGCACAGCACAGCGCTGCTGGGGCATCTACCTTCTGAGGTAGGGCTTCCTCCGTGAAGAACCACCACACCATCAAAATAGTTGAAACACATAAAACTCCCTGAAGGATTATGACTGACATAGTAAAGAGAGATCTTGCTTACAGGCCTTGGGAGATGGTGCAGTCATCACTGCAGGAGGTCCCTTCCTAAGGGCACAGGCAGTGTGGGTCTTACCTTAGGGCAGGGAGATGGGCTAGAGGATCTCTTGGAGTTTCTTCCAGCTCTGTTTGCTAGAGTGCTTTATTAATACAAGACTCTGATCTAATGAATGAAGACCTTACATAATCCAGACACTGTTAAATGAGTGACAAATTGAGGGCAGAAATAAATTGCACATTTTTTAACAGTGGAACAGTTTATCTAGGAACAGCCTGGGTTCTCTTTTGCCTGATGCCTAAGTGAAGGCTAGATAGCATGCTGATAGTTATGCGGTAGCTGAACACAGTTATGAGCTTGCCACAGGATACACGAGGTCTTCTCCTTTTATGTGCTGTTAAGGTTTAATTTTGATCTTCAAGTGGATTATTGGCCCAAATTAATTCATTGCTGATAGTGGGACCATGAAGAGATTGTAGCAGAAAGACACTAGACTAGATGGACTGTGGAAACCAACTTGCCCTTACTACAGAGCACAAAAAGCACAGGAAAGTTGAAGGGGAAGAAAATGTTCCCCTTACCACTTTCTCTCTCAAAAGCAGGACTCTACATGTCACCCTTAAACTGATGGACTGTAACTGGCAAGGGTGTTCTCCCAGATCCAGAGTAAAGGCATTTCTTTCAAGGCCATGCTTCAGTAATTATCCCAAACAGAGCAATCATCTAGCAAAACAAAAAAAACCCCAAATCCCCGTATTTCAACCACAGCTGATGCCTAACATGAATGCCTGGAATATTTACAAGAATGGAGTCTGTACTGCAGTCTTCCCAGTTTGTTTCCTTGGTATTGCAGTCACACTTACCATGGTAAATGACTGCCATTTACCATGGTAAATGAGTGAAAGAAGAATTTGTAAGGTCATAAAAATCATGGATGTACATGTTATGCGTGGTGAATGGTTGAGGGAAGAGCAAGCACATTCTCTGATGTTACCCCACAAAACATCACGGCCCAGCCTTGAGGTCTGATTCAAACTAATTAAAGGCCTATACCATGTATCTGTGCATTGTTTAAGTACAGAATATTAACAAATTCAGTGGCAACATATGGGAATGCATCTTGGTACATAACATGAGTGACTTTAGTGTCTATGTATTGAGCTATACTGTGCCAAAAAATGTCAGTCTCAAGCAAGTGATGAAGTTACTCAGGTTATGCTGCTGTCAGAATTGATCCTAATAAGCAAAGTGCAAAAAATAATTTCAGGATTCCTTGTTGTGCACACACCTTTGGGAACATGTTAAACCAAATTGCAAAGTATCTGGGTTAAATTGTTGCTGTCAGTATTGTAGAGTCATCAAAGATAAAGTACTATCTCCTAACTGCTAAGGGGAGACATTTTCCTTAAGAAGTTATTTTGCAGCTTGCAAAGGACCAGACTCATCCATATCCAAAAGATGCAACATAGGCCATATGAAAGCAGACTTTTGTTTCTGGAGACAAAAATGCATAAGAAATATAATTTTGGTACCCAGACCAAGGGTCTTCTGTGTTCTTTCAGAATTGCCACTGTTTTAAAACATTAAGACATTATTCTCCCCCTTAGGTCTTGGTTCAGCAAAATGTTTCAGCACATGGTTAATTCTAATCACTTAAGTCATCCCATTCAAGTCAGAGCTTAAACACTTTGCCGAATTGTGTTTGAAGTGGGGAATAAGTGCTTGAATTTTCAAAAGTCTCTAATTGCAATTAGCTATGCCAAGGGTAGTTTTTCATCTTATTCCTGTATTTGGTGGACACTTTGGATTAGAAAAGAAATGGCTGCATCTCCTGTTTTATATACAAAACTCTTCTGACTACATGATGGGAGATTGTAATGCAGAGCTTTATTTTAGAATAGTTTTGCCCTGGAATTTATTCCAATTTTCCAAAATAGAAGCCAAAGTTACCTTAAAATCCCAGTCCGTCTTATGAGAGCCTTAGGTCTCAGACTTGTAATTAAGATACTGTGGCTTAACAAGTTACCAAGCATCAGCTAAGCTGAGGTAATTGTCTGGATGCGAACCTTACAGTAAATGCTTACCCTAAATGCTGAGTCAATTTATCCCTGGGCGAATGCAGAATAATGTAATTTAACACTTCAGACTAAGCTAAAATGAATCACTGTGTGTTTGCCACAGGCAAAGAGAAAAGATGTAGGCAGTTGCCCCAGCTGAGGAGAGACATAACTCACAACCCTGGTCACTTGATGAGGAGTTTGAGCCCTTTCACGCTACTGGGAATGGGAAACAACTAGTGCTTAGCAGTTCTGCCACATTCTTCTACAGGTGTTTAACCATTCAGTCATCTAAGGAGATAGTCCAAATCCAGCACATGTTGGTAGTGACTGAAATGACCATTTGATGACATACATGATGGTTGTCAGTCCATTTCTGGAGGATACGTGTTCATCACAGAAATTGTTGTGATGAAAGTAGAAGTAGAAAAGGAGCAATTTGCCCATCTGTACGAAGCTAATGAGATCCCCAGAAAAAAAGATAATCAAGGAAAGGTACAGTAGAAATCTGTAGAGTTATGAATTCTTTGAAAGGATAAATAGGGAATGATTTCCCACTGTCTCTTCCCATTCAAGAACTAGGGGACATCAGAAGAAACTAAGTGGCAGGACAAAGAAAGGAAGAGAAGATGCTTTTTCACACATTTTGCAATTCAGCTGTGGAACTTCTTGCTGCAGGTTTCTGTGGCTGTGGAAAGTTTATTTGGTTTCAAAAATATCTAGACAAATTCACAGGAGTAAAATCCATCAAATGGCTTTAACAAAAAATAATGTCTTGGCTCAGGAGGTCAGTGAGCCACAAATCGTTTGGTCTAGAAGTACCTGAAGGAGAAGGAGTCAGACAGAACCTGGCTTCGTGGGTGAGTGACCATGTGTGTCCATCGAAGGGGGCACAATGTACATGAAGTTTGGGTATATCATGAAGGATGATCAGAGAAGTTCTTGCAACCCTTACAGCCTTTGGAAGACATCATCTTGTGTATAAAACGTCAGCCTCAGCAGAAAACAAGGGCCAAGATTGGGCCACAGGGGTGAACTCATCTGTTCCTTTAAACCAGAGGCATTTTAAGGAAGTGATTCCTTCAAAGCATGGGTAAAATGCTCTGATGTGGTGCATCGGGGGGGGGGGCTATTCTACCAGGAATTTGGCACGTTCAAGTGTGTACAATCATCTCTCAGGCCTCTAGGGTTTGCATTTGATGGGGGTAAGAGGCAGCTGTACGCAGATTCATGAGTAATGAGGTCAGGAACTGAAGCGATTTTTGCCAGATAGCTTTGCCTGGCAATTTTATTACTGCCATGTAAGCAGCCAGGGGAACTTAAGATATTTATCAGCAATCATTAGGTTTGATCTACAGACCATAATAACTGCACACAAGATACTGGAAGTAGCAGAACATTCTTCAGAACAGGAAGAGAAGTTGTCCAGCGTGGTTCAATAACAGACATAGAGGATCCTTTAAATTATTATTTTCTTAAACAGAAGGGACTGACTTGAAGCCCATGCAAGTCAAGGACATGCTTAACGATGGGAATGTGCCATGTTTTTTAAGTCTATGGGAAGACAGCTGGAGAACAGAGCATGACATTCAGGCATCTTTTCGAGTGGTCAAAAGGTTAAAAGTGAGTTTAGCTTGAACCTTGAGGATTTGAAAACTCTAACACAACTGTTGATGATGAGATGGAGACGGGGATAGGAATTTGCAGAGGTCTTTCCCAGTTGGAGTAGCAGACGGAAATAAATGTGATTTCCTTCCACAAAGAAAGGCATAAAATTTTCTGCTTATGAAGAGATATTCAATGGCTCAAATGGGAAACACACAAGATGGGGAATAAATGGCAAGGCAGCAGTTCTGCATTCCCCAGTATGAGGTTGCGGGGGCAGGGCAGACAAAATGGGAGGCAGGATTTTGGGCTGCTATAAAAAATGGATGCATAAAAGGGAACATTGCCTTGCAAGGTGTCCAAAACAATAATCTCCAACTCAACATTAATAGAGTCTTAGCTGAAGTACAGTGCCCTTTTATGGGCATCACACTTCAAAAAAGGAACAAAGCAACCAGTGAGATCCAGAGGAAAAAGAAGAGGCTGACCGAAGGTCTAGAAAATTCTAAAGGAAAGGAAAACTTTACAGTGTTCAACACACTCTCTGTCTTCATGTTTTAAAGAGGAATGAATATAGAGGGAGATGATGAACAGCTCTTGGGTTATGTGGTGAGCAAGAATTGAAACTGCAGGCTTAAACAGGCAAGAGAAATGTCATCTTCACATTGGGAAAATAGCAATGGCAGTGAAGCTCCAAACTGCCTGCCTGGTAAATCGGGGTGACTCCATAGCTGAAGGCTTATAAGGACAAATTAGACAGATACCTGTGAGCAGCGACACAGGCAAGGCCTGTGCATTTCAACAACATTCATACAGGGAGCTGCTCACAGTGACCCCAAGTTACTGCTACGGAATTGTTCCCGAAGCCCGTTCCCATCGCCGACACTTCTCTATTGTACCCTTTATAGTAGAGCAATGGGCACTTCTGTTATTTAAGATGCACTTACACCATTCTTAGTCCAGAAGCCATGCATGTAGTAGCAGATGCCTCCAAAGATTTATGTGGCTTGTGGCTTGGTGCCAGGAAAAAGATAAAGAACTACACAGTGGGAGAAAAGTACCATTTTGCCAAGTTAATATTTTCAAACTTTGTAATCTTAACTTTCTGCCACGTCGGAGGCTTTTTCACAGTATCTGATTAATAAAACAATTTTCCATTTACTTTTGTTTGTGTAACTTCCCTATTCATGTGATTTGTTGAAGGCATCAGAGGCGACACATTTAAACCATCCTCAGTGACAAGTGCCTGGATATTTATAGGTCCCTTTAAATCACCTCCTATCCTTGGGTGCTACATATTCAGCTGCATAACCACTGTCCTGCTTTCTGCATTCTGCAGCTGTAAATCTCTTGGTGTCCATGGATAATGTTTTTTACTGTTTCTCACATAGGAGCACTGACATCAACAAGACTGTTAAGATGGGTTGTAGGTGCTGTGATGGAAACTCCTCAAGACTGGGGATAGGAAAACACATCTAAGTGTCCAGATTGACCCTCCTCTAACCCTGGGTGCTCATGTTAGGAACAGAGACACTGTGGACACTCTGTGCATATATTTGAGAGCAAAAGAGGATGCTTCCTAAGGGACATAGATCTAAAACAGACCAAATTTTGAAATGTTAGTGTCACTCCACAGCCCAGGTAGGCATCCCCATTGGATAACACTCATAACATGGGTACCTCGGTTTTAAGCATCTCAGAGCTGACAGGCTGAATCCAGGTTCATGAAATCTTTTACAGAAGTTTGACTTCCATTTGTTTCTTGTTCCCATAACCTCACCTGAAAAGATCAGCTGTGTTGGTTCTTTGTGAAGAGAATGTGATGATGTGAGAAGCTTTCTCTTTAGACTTTGGATTTCTCTGCCTCCTTTGACGACAGCACAAAAAGGCTTCCCAGAGACACAACACTACTTTCCACTGGGTTCCTGTCACATACCATTACCATGAACAAAAATTTGTCATTTCTACTTGGTCAGTAGAAAACCTACCTGTCCCTCCAGAGTCAGTGATTTCAGAAGAATCACTGGAGGTCTAATTTTAATCTCTACGCAGTGAGTGCAGGCAGAGAGCAACACAAGCAACATAGTGTTGTGAGCAATTTCTGGTGAGAGTAGAGTTGCAGAGGAAAGCAGGGCAAAGTCACATTTGCTTATGTCAAATGTCTCCAAGCAAAGACCTACACGTTTCTAGTTCCTTTGTCAGGGAGAACAGGAATGACCACTCCAATATTTCTTAAAGACACGGCTTAACTCCAGAATACCCCAAAACCGACCTTGGAGGGTCTAGAGGGTGCCAAACCCTGCCTACATTGTTCTGGGGTGTCCTGGTGTTAAGCTGTGACAGTAACATTCAGTTTGATCACTGAACAGACTTTCTTGCATTCAGAAAGCAGAACAGTTGTTAAGTCTCCCATCTGTAGGGTTCTATCAGAGAAAAATGAGTGGCTATATCTTTCAAGAGGCTTAATAAAAATGTGGTTTATTTTCTATCCTTTGGGACACCATAGGGAGATCATCATAAAAGTCCCTGGATCATTCAGTTTATGGCTATGATGGAAAACCTATTAAAACTTCCCCCTGTGATGATAACATTCATTGGGCTCTCCAGCCCCCTCTCTTCCCTGCTGTCAGTCTCTGGTGATGAGTTCAGGTGCAGCAGGCACTCAGAAAAAATAGTGTGACAGCAGGTTTAATTTCAGTTGGGGACTAAGATGAGGCCAAGATCATTAAAGGTGATTTAAGGCAGGTGGGGTTGAACCTGTCATGAGTGTTTCATAATGCTCTGTTATTCTTAATGTATGATTACACTAGTCCCTGCAGATCATCCCTGGATTTATGGTGTTTGCATAAATGCTTGGCTGTAAATTAGAAGATGTTTTTGAGCGGTGCTTCACTAGCTGGAAGCCATAGATTTGCAGTCCCTGCTGAGCCATCAACCATCCTAGGGGAGATAAGCCAAGAAGAACTTAACTCCCGGGCTCAGCAGCAGTGGCGAAACATGCAGGACTGTCAACATTGCTGGAAGACATGATGTCTTTTTTGCAGATTAGTTGTGTTCCTGTGCTTGGGCAGGGACAAGGAAGGCAGGAGGCATTTGGTTTCCCAGGTATCTGTTTTTGTGGTTAAAAGGACAGCATGACTAAGAGTGGATGGTACCTGAATTTCTGTCTTTGGAATTCAACCTTGCTCTCGCCTGCTGAGTGAAGACCTTTTCCAGGGGGCACAATTTCAGGTGTGTTGCAGGTCCTGCAGGCTGGCGTGGCAGCTGCTGCTGCATGTGATGCTAGTTGCATCTGTCTCTCAGGCTACAGAAACTAATGCCTAACCATGCTGCCCCAATCATCTATTGCGCCTCAGGCAGACCTTTGAGCTATTTGTTCAGCTGGGGCAAGTTTTCCTTCTTAATCTTTTCAGCTTGGCAGGAGCACTGCTGAGCACACAAGGAAGCTCATCAGCTGCTGGCTGGCTGTTTGGACAAGGGGATAACTCCTGCTGAGGCTGGTGAGCTCCAGTCCTGTCTAATTTACATTGTTATTTATTCTGCAGGCATTCCTGTGCTTCCTGAGTACAAGCTGGCTTTTCAGCACGTTTACAGCCACACTCCCACAGAGAGCTCGGCAGTGACAGACAACTACACACAGAAGCAACAACCCCCTTGCATCATGGAGGACTGGTGCTTGGAGGCCAGCAGTAAAAGGCCACCCCCTTCTGTGGAGAACAAAGACGACTGATTCACCAGGGTCCATCTACTTCAGGTTCTGGGGCCTCGTATTTTGTTCAGATTGCTGCAGTTTTCAAGTCAGTTTTCCATGTATATATCATTCCCAAGCAAACCTGGAACCTAGGAATTTGTTTGCTCTTCATCCTCCAGATGAGATTAAGGTGACTTGGTCAATGGCATGTAAGCAAGCAGCACAACACATTGCCAAAAGTGACCATTGGGTCACTCAGAGGGTCAGAGCTGCTTGTCCACCCTGCAAGCTCAGCTGGAAAGGTCTGCACAGGGCAGTCGTGCACAGGCCTGCATGACAAAAACATGCACAACATCTGAGTGCAGAGCTGGTGGATGGCAGGAGGTCATCTGTGGGGACTGCCTCCAGAGGGGCACACAGCCAAAGTCTCTAGTCTTTAGCCCTGAGAATGGACGCCTCACCTCTAGGGCTGATGTCACATCTGAGGTTTGATTAAGCTGTAAGGAGTAAAAGTCAATTCTCCATGCCAGAGGGAACTATCTGCACCACTGGTAGTGGATCTCACAAATAAGGAGCAGAAGAGACAGAAATCCTTCATGACTTAAGCTGAGGGGCCCTGCCATGAACTCTGTTACCTGGGGCTCAGAGGAAGAGGAGGAGAAAGGAACAGCTGCGCTGTTACTCCCACTAGCTCTCCACGGGTCTTGGTACCTGTTTCAGCCAGACCTGTGAGGCGATGGTATTAGGAATTTGCACCCCGCCAGAACCATGTGTATAGTAGCAGGGGTTGGACACCCCCCTGATGACCAGGGGAGACATGTGGATAGTGGGTCCTGGGGTGATGGAAAACCAGCACCTTGACAGATCTGTACCCAAAATCTCAGTGAGGCAGTCCTTGGTTTCTCCTCTGTGTGGTGACATGAATGTCTCCCCCTACCCCATGAGCAGGAGTGTTCTGGAGATAAAATCTATTTGCTCTCTCAAAGTACTTGAAACCCCTTGGTGTTGTGTGGTCATTTGAATGCCCGTTCTGACCAAGACATTCTCCTGTAGGAATGAGCAGGAAGAAAACACCACCGTAGGTTCCCTCAGCCATTAAACCGCATCCTGGAGAGTCTGATGGCCGTGCCCAAAACTTGCACTTCATCTTTTCACTGTCACCGCCTCCTCTCAGTGCACCCTCCCCTGCTCCTGCAAGTCAGAGATTAGCTTGGGGTGGCCACAACCCCTTGTCAGTGGGAACGGCAAACAAAATGTGCCGTTCACTTTGAGCAACACATCAAGTCTGCTGGGATAGAGTCAAACCTTGGCAAGGGGAGAATGGCTTTGGTGTCTTCTTCGGCAGCCAACTGCACCTGTCTGAAGCATTCCCAAGACAATTAAGAACTGGTAAATGAAATATCACTGGATGAACACAACCTGCTGTAAGAAAAAACCTGAACAAAAAGTTGTCTCTTGCAACAGCAGCTGCCAATGTGGACTTTTGCTGATTGTCTCCTGGACTAGATCTGCCTGCCACGTAGTGCTCATGACGGGCACAAGCCTCAGACCAGGAACTGCTGGTCTCAGTAGAGTGTCACCTGGGAGGTGATGAACACAAACAAAGGCAGCTCTTTAATTTTTATAGCGCTGCTAAGCCCTTTCTTTTGTAGGGTTGGATTTAGCTCAGAGCCCACGGCTGCCTGATGACGTGTGAACGGGATGTCGGCAAGGAACTGACCTTAGAGCTGATGACAAGTTGTACTGGCAAAAGCTGGTGTAGCTGAGTGAAGGCTGAAACCGTGTAGCAGCAGAACCAAGGTGGGCTTGGTGCAGGGTGCAGGAAACAGGCACAAATATGTGGCATGGCAACTACTGATTAACACAGCAAACACCATGACACAGGCATGATTAGGGCATGGGTGGCTCAGGAGAGAACAGCATCTTAGAAAAAAAACCCCACCAAAACTAAACAAACAAAGTATGGGACTGTGAAAACCAAGCAGAGGTGCCACATGTGCTGCCTCTATATTGCACTCCTAATTTAAATGAAATTTACAGCAAGAATGATACTTTTCCCCTGTTGTCTCCTTTTCTTGTGGAAGTACTTGTTTTCCTTTATCTGGGAACAGAGGACAACCTGTCCGTATATCTTTACGGCTTTCCTGCTGTTTTATGTTACTTGTGTAGCTCTGAAATACCCTGACTTGTCCCTGCCTTCTCTCAGGTAAATTTCCCATGTTCAGATTTCTATTCAAAGTGACCCCAGCACTTCTGGAAAGCAAGGATGATATAGCTTCTTACATCCTTCCTGTACTCTGTGCAAGGATTTTCATGTCACCTAGAGAATTCATTTTATGTGATTAGATATACATGCACATAGATCCACACAGTCTTTTGCAAGCAGGCAGGACATGTTTTGCCCACACTCCAAACTGGTCCAACAGCCATGGAAATGCAATCACAAGGTGCTGAGTGACAACTAATATAACCTACTGCTCAAAAGTGCTTATTAGCTGGGCTCAGCAATGCACTAAAATGACTGCATTACTTCCCACATGGAGCTGGCTTGTGTTGGGTCAATTCAGAGCACAATATTTCATGAAGACAGGCCTGACATTTCATCCCATAGGGTACTGACTTCTTTTAATGAGGTTTATCAGATTCCGATAGAAAAAACAGAATCACAGGAACAGAAAAATCTCCACAGACCACCAGCCTGGAGATCATAGCTGAAGAACCTTTCTGTGAGGACTAGTAAGACCCCAAAATGAAGTGAACAAGACTGATGTTGACAGTTTATTACAGTTCTTGGCTGGATTAGTGAACATACATATACTTTTTTTTTGGTAAGGCATTGTATTTTAAGCCAAAATCTGCTGTGATTTATGCATTACTTTAAATTTGAACTAGAGCTTATTGGTGTATTTTCAAAATAAAGAAATTTCACAGAAGTATATTGTTCTGGGGCCAGAGCACATCACAGAGATGTGTCTGTCTGTGACTACTACCCTGAGTTGGGGTGAGCAAAGCCAGCACTAATCTGCAGCGGTAAATCCACCTACCCCACACTTCTCCCATTCCATTCTATTCTTATAAATATCTGAAGGGTGGGTGTCAAGAGGATGGGGCCAGACTCTTTTCAGTGGTGCCCAACGACAGGACAAGGGGCAATGGGCACAAACTGGAACACAGGAAGTTCTACCTGAATATGAAAGAAAACTTCTTTACTGTGAGGGTGACAGAGCACTGGAACAGGCTGCCCAGAGAGGTTGTGGAGTCTCCTTCTTTGGAAATATTAAAACCCCACCTGGATGTGGTCCAGTGCACCCTGCTCTAGGTGTACCTGCTCAAGCAGGGGGGTTGGACAAGATGGTCTCAAGAGGTCCCTTCCAACCCCTACCGTTCTGTGATTCTGTGATTCTCTGCTGTTATAGCAACAGTGGCATCCCTGTGGTCTCGTGATGAATGGGGTGGGGGAACTGATCTGGTTGAAAACTAGTGGAAATATAAAAGCAGTTCAGTTGCAGTTGGCTGAGCTTTCCAGTCTTAATTATCATGTGGCTGGAGCAGGACTGTCTCCTTCACTGGCAGCAGAGCTTGCACTGGGTGACTCTGACTAGGAGCTAGGCTGAAGCTTTCCCTATGGCTGCTGATGCTACATCAGCACTAGATCACAGGGAGCTCTATCAAACACCCCCTCAGACCTGGTGTACCAGGCAAAAGACACAAGCCAGAGACTGCAACTCACATAAGATAGTCATCTGCACTGGTTTCTTAAGGGCAATCCCTTGTTCCCTCCAAAGCCTCCTTGCTTTGTGCAGTGGCGTACAGACTCAGGTATCCTTGTGCAATGGACCTTAAGTCCTCAAGGCTTCCTGACCATAATAACAATGAGATGACCCTAGGAAAAGGGTTGATTTAATGTGTCTGAAACAACTGAGCTGCCTGCCTGCCTCTACCCTTCACCTATGTGTGAATTACAATCACTTTTGAGACCAGGAAGGAGAAAGGTACTACAGCCTCAAGAAGAGCATAGTCTGGTAGGAAGTCTATTAGAACAGGACCTACATAACCTATATGTGGAGCATTCACGTCCCAGCGTCCAGCTACAAACATGTAACTTATCTGTCTAGTTGCCTTCATCTCTGTCAGATGCAGTGGTGATCCAGAGCACAAGAAATTAGGCTCCTGCTTTGAATCATCCTCTAGAGGAACTTCTGCTTTGGTTTTAGACGATGGTGAGTCCTTACAGATTTCTAAACTAAACCAAACCACACCTTGTGTGTTTGGGAGAGAAAGCAGCCAGCTTTGCTCAACTTTCCCATGTGAAAAACCTTTCAGCTGGCAGCTTTTTCCGAACACATTAGAGAGATCTCTTCTGAAACCCCCAAGGTTTTGGGACCTCTTTCCAGCAGCTGGTTTACCATGTGCAAAGCCCTCCATCTAGATGTGCAGGTGGCTGAGGCCCCAGCTGCACCACAAAAGAGTTTTTGTAGGTCCTGTGAAGCTCTCTGAGACCTTCCACTGAGGTTCTGGATGTGTTTTTTTCCTCTGCCCCATTCCCAGGGAGTCACAGTATCCTTTGTTCAAGAACCGCAAGGTCAGGTCTGAGCTGGCCACGCCCAGAACAGGGCAGAGGAGAATGCAGGCCAACCCTGGGCTCTATCTTATCAATTTTCCTGACCCAGACTAAACACCACTGGGCAGTACTGACAGACACCTTGGACCTCTTCATGGAGAAGTTAGGTGCTGTGTGGGGGCTCTGCTCTGCTCTCCTCACTCCACCTTCCTTTTTCTGTTTTTGTCCCCTACCTGCTGCCAAGTGACTCTTTCCTGTGAAAGGGGTTTTATTATTTTTTCTTGTTTGGGCAGGCTCTGGACTCATCACTGAGAAATTCAGCAGGGAGAATAGTTACCACAGATGCCTGTAGGGCAGCAAATAAGAACGGGGCTAGTGTACAGAAATACAGTGGTGTGAGACATTTCCAACACAAGTCCTGCAAGGGAAACTTTGTAGAATAAAGATCCCCTAACCCAACTGACTCAGAGCTTCTGACTCCTTTGAACACCGTCCCATCCTACCCTTTAAATCATGAAACCTATAGCAGGGGAAAAGAGGAACAAATAGCCCAAGTTAAGACACAGTTCGTAGGCTTGAGAAACCTGATTGCGATTCTTGGCTCCTCCAAGAACTTCCTTCCTGACCTTTTCCAAGTGCTTTCATTCCTTCTGTGGAGCAATGCTTATTGACAGACTCTCCTCAGTATTGCTCAGACCCAGGCCTGGAAAACGGGGACCGTATGACTTTTTCTCCTTTAGATATTTGTCAGGTCAACTTAGATGAAAAAGGTGTTTGGAGGGTGGAAAATGAACAACAAAAAGCAATTCAGCCCGAAGGCATACATCCAGCATGGAAAACTTGAACCCAAACATTCAGCTTTGGCAAAACCATAAACAACTGAACGCAGTAAGTGTTGTAATGGGAGGCACTGGGGAGCCTTGCAAGTGGCCAGTGCTCCCACGTCAGCCTCTAATAGAGTCACTGAGTTTTGAGCACATCATCAGCATGATTTTTGCTGAGGCTTTTCAGTGATGGTGTGATGCCAGTCATCCCAAACTACAACACATTGTGGACAGAAGAAAGCACAGTGGGTGGCAACCCCCCCCATCTTGATAGTCTCAAGCTGCCATGTAGAAACCTGTAGTCAAAAAGCGTCCTCAGTATTGCTGCTTCTCTCCCATCCACATGTGCCCCTTTGAAGCTTAAGACCTGTTGTAAAATGCTGAAAGGGTACTAAGACCATCATGCCCTCAGGGTGAGAGCTGGCACAGAGTGTGTTCCTGGTTCCCTCACTTTCAGGGAGGAGTTTATTGTGGTGGCAGTCCTGAAGAACAGATTATACCCCTACTTCATAGAGAAAAGCAAAATCTCTCTAAAATAATCCATGCCAGATCTGAGCAATGGGAAGAAAAAGAAAATCCTTCCCAAAGCCAAATCTGGCAATGGGATTAATTTGGATGGCATGAGTACCTCACACCTGCTGTGCTCCACGGGAAACTCACTACTTCTAGCAGCACCAGGACGCTTGCCCCACATCCTGTCTCTAGCTACAGCTCAGCCCCAAAGCACCAGGAGAAAAATGGGTAAAAAGAGACAGAATTGGGACTATGAATCATAAAATCCTCCTTTCCCCTCTGTCTAGCTGATGTGAGTCCCCTACAACCTCTGTAAGCAACAGTGCAAATAAGATCAGCAAGGTGTCAATGAAATACTCTCACCCTCCCTTGCAGGAAGACACAAAAGACCCATGCATCTCCTCATCGAAACCTTTCTCTTATCTCCAGGTTTGCCCTGATCCTGCCACAGGATTCTAACTTCATCAGGGTCCTCTCTGAAACCATGCACCTTCCCTTCCAGAAGGCTGTTTTGAATAGGCATGCAGGCTTACAGCTGTAAATGTTTCACTACTTGTGTAGACTGTCACTGACCAGGAAGCATCTGCAATGATTTTGTATGGAGGAGGCTTGGCAGCAGTAAATTACCATCTGACCTGATGTTGTGGTTGTTTAGCTTTTTCTTCTTTTTTTCTCTTGCTCCTCAAGGAGATCTGGGATCCAGGACATGTTAAACATTATTTTGCTGACTTGAAATTGTTTTGTAATATTGCAGTCAACTTGAATGCCAAACGTAAGCCTGTAAACTCTATTTTTAACCTTGACTTTGTCAGTGCAATGAATACTGTCATATCAAAGTATTTAAGGGTTTGTGGTAAAGCTTATTCAAACCATTTTTTGCTCAGATAAGAATAGTCTTACTGGAAGCTTATACAGATAGGACCTACAAAAATTGGGTTTAAAATTGAATCAGGCTGCAAGGAGAAAACAATCCTTTTGTACCATGGCAGCACAAAAGCAGGAGGTTTTTGAAACCGGGATGGGTTTCGTTCATAGTATACGCATAAAACCAGCCTAACTCCAACATAATCCTGAAAGGATCCCATGGATGAAAGCTCCTGTTCTCCAACACTTCTGCTGTTTGGTGCTGTATTTGTGTAACAGAGCTACCCCTTGTCTGCCGAGCCAGCGTGGTTATTTGCCTTCCTAGCCCTTTGAGAGATGGACACACACCAAGTTAGATTTTGAGCACCTTTGTGGCAAGGGCCCACTGCCCTGAGAATTACAAGAAGGGAGGCTTACCCCTAGGCAGGTGGCTGGCTGGGCTCACCTATGGGTGAAGCCAGTGCTGGACATCCCACATGGCTCACGCTGGATGGCTGGCCAGCAGCAGCTGGGCATGGTACCCGCCCTGTGGGACTCTGCGTGTGTGAGCCATGCAGAAGAGTTGGTAACACCTGCCTGTAAAATGAGGCAAAAGGCGCTTAGTTTATAGGTATACAGAGTGCGGTCTTCATGGAGGCATCCAGCTTTCATCTTCTGAAACCGGGGAGACAACTGCTTATGGAGCAGGGAGTCTGAGTGCAGATGCACATCTGGATCACTCCCATGGAGATAGCTGTCTCTGCAGCACAGCAAGCACACAGTCCAGTAATTTCCCTCAGGAGCTCAAGGCCACTGTCCAGGAACCAGCTACCAGAAATATGATGCCACATGAAATCCCTGAGCTGTCACTGTAGCAGACTAAAGCTGACAACTGTGAGCCAACTGCTGTTTTAGACAGAGTCTAGAGGACCAGAGGGTTGGATGCTATTCATCTCCAGGAATATCACTGGGAAGGTTGTTTGGGAGTGTGTATAGTTTTGTTTGTTGGTTTGGTTCTTTATTTTGTTGGCCCTTCTGCACTAAAACACAAACAAACTGGAATTAGAAAGTTGTGGAAGAACAGATTTTACCTGAGAACCCAAAAGCTCCTTCGTGAAATTTGATGGACACTCTTGGACTTTTCCGAAAAATAGGAAATTTTTCAAGGTAAATGTACCATATCTACCCAACAATGAAGAATATAAATGAGTCTTATATGATTACAGCAAGGCTGGGAATACTGATGGTAAAAAAGTGAGACATGAAGATGAGGAAAAAAGACATTACTGTTGAAAAATTTCCTTTGAACATCACAGCAATTTACTACCTACTTAAACTGTGGAAGCCTTTCAGGATATCCTAGCTGGACAAAAGGGTACTGCCATGACTAGATGCTCATTGATGACATTGTAAAGGAAACGGTGAACTAAAGAAAAAGATGCTGAGATCAGGAGTAACAGCCTGAAATGACTCTGAAGAGCATGTTAAGTGCTAATTCCCTCAGGTTTCCATTAGGACAGACAGATGATGGGTTGAGGTCTGGTTCAGCTTCTCTTGGTGCTGATGGGGCTGCCGATACCCCATCTTGGTATCTTAGATAGCTTCTCATTCCACAATGGGTGGTGGGCAGCTTTCAGTTTCAGATTGTCCCCCATCCTGTTTTGGCTATATCTGCACTGCTCTTGTGCAGGCCCAGAGTGCAACTAGGAGGACAATGTCCTCCCTTTCACCTACTTGGCTTCCTTACAGACAAGCTTCAGACTGCACCTATTTCTGCCTTCCAGCTCACTAAATCACCTCATGGACAGTCACCTTTTGGTACACAATGGTGCATGGTGTAAAAAGCACTCAGAACTTGTTGGCTTATTGTCTGAGAAGAGACTCTAGCCCTGCAACAAGCACATTGTTTCAGAACAGGACTCTGGTGGAGAGTTTGTAGGACAGATGCAAATGCTACTTGGGAAGCAACAGACCCATTAGAAGGAAATACAGCAATTAGAAGGTCTTGCCCTGAAAAGTCCCATGTGTTCAAGGAGAGCGCATGTGCACCCAACACAGTATGCCCAAAACACACATTTGTGCTTGCAAACTGTGCTTACGCAAGAAAGTGCTTAAAACCCGGCCCAGGTCAAGTCTCAACTGGAAGAAATTTACTTAAATGATCCATCTGGAGGTGTTCAACCACCAGACTCTGCTTCTGGGGTATAAGCATTCCTGGCTTTGGGCACGCTTTCACAGGCAAGCCTAATGGTGCATAGCCCCATCACAACCCCATGAGAAGAAGGCTCACATCTCACATCTGGACACCAGTCTGTCAGACCCACCACCTTGCAACCTGGCTGTGCTAGATACACCTTTCCCGTGTTTTCCCTCACTCTTCAATGACTTCTTGGCTCTGCTTTCTGATGCTGGTCTCAGCCTATAAATAACACAAAAAGATGCATTTTCACATGTTTATGCAATGGTGTGTCCTCTTTCTGCCCAATGAAATCCCCAACACCAGTCCTTTCTCAAAAGGAGCTGAAAAATGACAATAGGAGATATGCCTGGCTCCTGCTCTGACAAGGTCACGGTTTTCTTCATTGGATTTGGGCTCACCAAGTGGTGCTTAATCAGCTTTCAGGACACAGCTGGTTTATAGCATCTGGATTCACAACAGCAAAACTGGGTCACATCATGTGCAATGCATGATAGCCATATTTAATTTTCATACCAGCACCAGACGCCTTAGAAACTGGACAGTTTGAGTAAGTGCCGAACCTCCTCTTTTCTTTAACCTCACCACAATTTCATCAGCACCAAACAGGCCAAAGCATTCCTGTGAAGTGACCAATTAAACCACATTAATTATTTAAAAATAAAAATAGACAAGGTGGTTTTTTTTCCCTTGTGTCTTCTGAATCAAGTGCTACAAGGAATTTCTACCCCCCCAAATGAACATTTATTCTTTGAAAAAGCTTAAATAAAAAAAGCAAAAGACAAAAATAACTCTTTTCGTCTTTCCAACTAACATTGTCTTTGAGTAAATTGGAAATAATCCAGTCATTATAATTTTAGCTGGAGGTGATGATAGCCTGAGAGATCTTATTTGCTTGCATGGTCTTTGACTGCAGGGTGCAAAAGTCTGTATTGCAACTTTCCTATAGAAATGTGGCTTAAAGTATTTTTATTTATGAAGGGAGAGGGCACAAGCAGGCTATATGGACACATCTTTAATTGCTCTTATTTAGCAAATAAGGGAGTTCAAGAAGGAGCTCTCATTTCTTCTCTTGTTAAACAAGTTGCAGTGATTTTTCTGGTAAAGAAAGTGACCTACAAACAATGCTGGGAAAACATTGTTGGGAACGCATTCAGCAGGAATGGATAGTCTCCTTTGCAGGACTGCGTAATTATTAGAGGGAATCCCTAGCAGCGGCTATTGGATTTAAGCTCTTCAGGTTAATACACGCTCACAGGAAAGCAAAAGCTAAAGACAGAATCAGATTTTGGTGAACAGTTACAAAACCCTTGAGAACAATTTTGGAAAATTTGTTATGTGATTAGGCAGAATCTGAGAACCTTTTCTCAGATCCATAGCAAAATTTCCACAGAACCTGGGAGTAATCTCTCTCTTCTCCAAACTCAGTGGCATATGGGAGAGTGAATGATCACCCACAGGGCATTGATGCTTTGAGATCTTTAAGTACATCCTCTTTATGAAGCACACTCTTCCACAGCCTTGAATCGAAACCTTCCTACTAGAAATTCAGAGAAGTTTGGATCTGATGCCCTAAAGCTGTGTGCTCTATGGGCTCCCAAGAAGCTGCAGCTGATCTGAAAGTACCAGATTTTCAGATGCTGGATTTCAATTGTCATGAGCTCAAATTGCAGAGGGTTAAGATTCATGATTGCACTCCAAAGGTCACTCTGTTGTGCTTGCAGAGGCACACAAAGAGTTGGATATGGAACGAGCAAACACCTGAGATGTAAGTAAACCTGGGCAAATATTTTACACCCAGGAGAGGTTTCATCTGGGCCACTTAGAAAATAGGATAATAAATGTGCTAGTTTTGCCTTAAAGCTCAAAATACTCCTCTCTTTTTCCTTCCCCACCACAATAACTGAATATAAGGAAGGTATGTTTGCTTTCCTCCATAGCATAAGCCAATGGAAAACAAAACAGCTCATTCAGTGAGCACCCGTAGCAGGAAGCATCAAGAGAAAGGGGGAGGTTACAGACAATAGCAGTCTGTGCAGAACAGGACTGCTCCTGATGAGCAAATGTTGCAAGATTTACTGGAAGGCATCAACTGCTTCTACACACTCCCATTCTCCCCCTACATTTTCTCTTCCCTCATCTGGCCACAGAGATCTCAATCCATCCTCTTGAATTAATTGCCTTTACTTTTCACCTCTCCCTGAGCTGGGTGCTGGGAATTTACTCGATGAGGCACTTTCTATTATTCTATTTCTGTTATTCCCAAGTTCTCCTCATTTTAGTGTGGAATGTGCTCTAAGTTATGGTGCTTACAGCCAGTTGCTAGTCTTTTATACAGGCCCCAGGGCTGTCTGTATTCACTCCAAGTATGAATGCTCAAGTTTTATGGGGAGAAGAAGAAAAACCCTGGTTCATTTTTCTTTCTGTCCTTGCTGCAAGACAAATGTTTAGCTGCCTTCCTGTTAGCAGCATTAAGATAACCCTCAGAGGGTAGATTTTCAGCATAGACCAAGGGGAGAAGATGAGAGTACCTATGGAAGGGTCTCCAGACTCCTATTAGCAGGAATTGCAAGGCTAATTCTCTGCCTTCCTAGAAGTTTGGCTCTAAATGTTCCTTTAAAAAAAAAACCAAAAACAAAACCCCCCAAAATTTATCTTGTTAATTTGGCTCTTAATTTGCCAATTCTGTCTCACGAATATTGTCCTGTCCCTTCACGTGTTCTCCAACAATGTAGGCAGACTGAAATTTTACCCTCCTTGACCTGCTTGGGAATTCCAGTCTTGTTTCTATTCCTGCTCTCTCATCAAGTTTACTAAGGGTCTTAGAGCACACTGAAAACTGGCCATGGACACAAAGGAATGCATTGAATAAGCAATTGCCCCAGCTATCCAAACAAGCTCCCCCTTTCCCAACTCATGCTGGGAGCCTTTGGGTTCCCCCCCTGAGTACAGGCGCTCTCATGCACTATTCTGGTTGAATTTTCAGTGACCCAAAGACTCCTCTTCCAGTGAAAAATCACAGAAAAATGCACAGCTGAATGCAGTCATAAGCTAATTTAGAAGATGACTGAGTGAAGACATGGTGTAATGTGACATAACGTAAATGTGTTTGCATCCCTGGAAAGTTCTTGGCTGGGTGAACCTCTCACCATGGATATAGGTGTTTTTGGTTAAGCCACCCTTGCACAGTTGTCTTGGTCTTTTTTTGGATCCGTATTCCTGAATCTCAGGACACAGAAATGGCTTTATCCCAGAATACCAAGGGATGCTATGTAAAGATACACCACACAGGTGTTACTCCTTGGGGAAGCTGCAGCTGGACTTGATCAAAGCAACAGCATTAAGGTGCCTTGTTAAATTCACATTGCTCTACAAACTCCTCTCCATGAAAAGTCAGAGCTCTGATCAACACTGTTGGGATGTAGCTGGATATAAGGCATTGTTACCTTCCTCAAAACAAACAGAAGTGTTAGCTGATCAAATTTCTGACTGATTTTCTTTACTGGGACCATTTGTAGTTCTGTCACTAAACTAGTTTCAGAACAGTGATTAGTTATTTCTCAATCCTGTTGACAAAGTCCTACCAGTTCAAAGCAGTGAGGCTGCAGTAACACTCCTTCCTCAAGATAACAATCCAAATAACCCAAAATCACAGACCCAAGTAGCTGTCCTGCTGTCTGTTCTCATCTGACCTCAGTCTATTGCCTTTGGCAAGCCAGGTGGCTTTGGCAAGCTGCTCTCTTTGGTCATCTTAATTGAGAAGCCATTCCTTAGACATGCCTGCTTACACCTTTGCTTCCTTACACACACTGCGAAGAGAAGCTGAGTTTACACAATTTCATCCACCAGGCTACATCAGCAACTTGGCATAAGTTGCCATGAATTTTATTGGCTGTGTTCTTTTTGCTACTGTTACTCTCAGATTCAAGTTTTGAATTAAAATGCTCGCAAGTTCTTTTCCGTCATCACTGTAGTTAGAAAAATAAGTTTGATTACTGGACTCCATATTACTTCTCTTCATTTATGGCCTAAAACTCATGCTAAAGCCTTGGCCTTAAGTTCTTTTGGCTACATGGGCCTTCACAGGAGTAACCTTGCTATCAGAAATAAATTCCACGAAGGTTTTTGGGTGCATCAGTCTTGCAGAAATCAGTGGCAATTTAGGAATGAGATTCTTCAAGTCCTAAACCTAACAATTTTAAACCATCCTAAGGATTCAGATGACCTTTGTCTAGACTCACTCAACATTACTTACTTGCTTATCTTGGGTTTCCTTGGACTTTTGTTACATTCTTCCTTTAGGTCCAGGTCAGTTGAAGAGTGTGACAGTACAGCCCCTTGGATATGGTAATTTCTAAACCTCCCAGAGAGTGGGATTGTTTAGGCTGTGCAACAAGAGGGGATGAAAAAAGCAGACACGTAAACACAGCCCTTGAGATAGGCCGTAGCAGCGTACAAAGGTCACAGACCAGGAAACAGTAGCTTGCAGACAGACAGGATTGTTGACTAAAAGTGTTGTCATTAGAAAATATTGCTGTTCCAACCTTCCCCCTGCACATCTTTTTACAAGAAAGCATCACTGTAAAATAAAACAAACTGAAACATTCAATAAAGGTGGGTTTCCCAGCTTGATGATGGAATTTCTGATCAAATACAGATGGCTTCAGCTCAGAACAGCTGCTAATATAGAGGATATATGTCTTGGAATAAGTATGACCGGGTCTCAGACTGGAAGGATGATGTTTTGGGGTCTTACCACCTCATTCATAATCATAAAAAGTTGAAAGATCGTCTTAAGCCTGTGTTGACTTCGCGGGGGTAATGGTTCCCTCCCCAGCTGATCTCTTTGCTATTTTAGTCAGCTGACTCTTTTCCAGAGAGAGATAGTTTTTGTTTGTTTGTTCAGGGTGAGGAAGGGAAGAGAGAGCAAAATCCCCAAAAATCCCAACTAAATGAACCAAAACCACTACAAAAGAGTTTGGGTTTATCCTGTGGTGGGACATGAAAAAATTCTGAAGTCTCAGAAAGCTTCACAGGATGAGAAAACCATTATCTGCACAGATTTATTTGCAAAGAGACATTAAAGAAAAAAAGAGGAATCTGAATTGGCTTTTTTCAAGCAGATTATTTAACTCAAAATAACTTGGACAAGTCCGTTTGTCCCTAAGGTCATTAAAATACCATCTTACAGACATTTTTTCCTAAGATTTAAGTCATCAACTTCACTCCCAAAGTGAATTAAGGTAAATCAGACTGAGGGGTTCAGACAGCAGGGGTTTAATGTAGTTTAAACATCAGCTTTAAATTCACCCCACTGGTTAATTCAAATGAGCGATGCTGCATGCCTCTGTGTAGGCATAGCTGTTCCGGGAGTTTCTGTCAGTCTACTGAAGTCCAACAACATCCTTTCCTGCTTACACCCTGCGAGGAATGTGGTCTGGAGCCAACACTAGTAAATTATCAAGTAGTCGGCAAGATCACATCAGATTCTTGTTTGCAGCCACTGTTCTTCTCTAAGGGAAGATGGTGGCAGCTCTCGTGCCTCTACTCATCCTTTCTGATGATTCCCTGCTCTCTCATTGGCATGCCATCAGACCTGCATTACCCTTACTCACTTTTTCTTTAGGATATATATGCCTTGCCAGATTTATTTAGGGTATCTATTTAGGATATATATTCTGCAGAACATGACTCTGTAGCTCGCTGGCACGGAGGTATGATTGTCAACCAAAGTTTTGTCATGTTCAGTAAGGGCTTGAGCATTTGGGATTGCAACAGTGAATCCTAAACCAAAAATGAAATACATCCTACAGCTGTTAGGGTACAAACCATTCTGACTATCAAAAGTCTCCCCATGACCTATGGCTTTTGCTCATGGGATTTCTTGCACTTATCCTAGAGCAGCTGCCTCTGGTCAGCACCATCAGACAGACCAGTTCTCGTGATCAAGAGCTTTTTGTTGTGGGTGTGAGTGGCCTGTCTTATTTCATGTTCAATGCTAACACCATAATCAAGTGCACTAACCTGTTATGTGGCACATCTTGGAGGAACAGCCTATTTGCAAAAGCACATGAATGAACTTGAATGGTCCCTCACAGGTCTGGATCACAAGGCTCAGACATGGCTTCCTTACACTGCCAAGTCCAAAGGCAATCAGCTTAGTGCCTTGGCTTGCCAGCACAAGGGAACATACTTCTCACTCTTTATTCATAGCCTCTTTATTAAGTTGTCGCAGCAACATGCTCTGCTCCTCCCGTCTACCCTCCTCTTCTTGAGAAGTGCAAAGCTTTGTCAGATAAAAGCTCCTTTGGGCCTCTGGTATCAAATCCAAATCTTGTTTAACAGGGACTTGACACCTGACTATATTAGCAGACTCTTTGGATAAAGAGGTGTGTCTCTCATGTCTTGGTTACTGTGCAATACTCAGCTGATTTTCATTGCTTTTCGTTTTTTCCCAGGTGTAATCCACTTTCTGCTGACAGGGCAGATGCTGGGGGTCAACACCTGGTCTTTTATTGGGGTGGGATGTGAGATATCCAGGAAAAATGTTGGCAATCTTCAGAATTCAGATCTTTGTTGGCTAAGGGGATGGCCATGGGGTGGACACGACCTCAATCTGAACTGTAGAAGGAGAAATATCATCAGCTGGTCCCAACTGGGGCACTAAGCTCTTTTTTCTTCCTTAAGAAATTTACACTCATGATTTAGGCAGGGTTAAGTAACAAGGGGATTGGTCTGTAGTAAAGAAGAAAGCTATTAGATGGAATTGCCTACTTTGCAAAACTGTATCAGATAATGGAGGAATGGAGTTAAAAAAGAGTGCTGTCTCAAAATACAGAACAAAGGGAGGAAATTCTCCTTCTCTGCCTGAGCCTGCACAGTGTTTCACTGTTTGGACAGTAGGTCCCTTGGCTATCAGAGGTAATTCCAAGCATCACAACCACAGCTGAGAAAAATTCTGAATCTCCATCCCATGGGAAAATCTGACATTTAAAAATTTGCTTTAGGTTCCAAAACATGAGGTTAAAGAAAAAGAGAAAAAAAATTCCATAATTTCTAATCTGCAGAAAATGTCAAAAGGTTTTTTTATTAGTAGTAAATGTCAAAACATCTTGTTTTGACATTTAAAATGTAAATAATGGAAGCACTTCATCCCTGAGACAGCCTGCGGAAGATCCCTTCCTCTGAGGTCAATTCAGTACTTAGTTTCATGCTTCAGAATTATGTTGCCTTCTGGGAGTTGTTGTCCCAGCCTGTGTTTTCTCCTGTGGGCTAGTAACCAGACTGACTACATCTCCCATTAAACTACCCAAATAGGAGTGGCATCATGTGCCCAAAAAAGCTCCAACATTTGCTTGCCTTGTGGGATATGTAGTTTTCTAGGAAATCTGCACCCCTAAGCAGGAACATGGGCACCTGATCATCTGCAAAGTACCATAAAGAAACACACCATAAAGAAATGTGAATTCCTGTTTTGTTGCACAGATTTAGAAATAAAGCACTTTGAGATCATGTAAAGGAGGATGCATTTGGGCTGGAGTTGAAGCAACTGAAACTCAGTCTGATTTTCTCCCTACCTCTAAAATAACATTTTTCCACAGAAAGT
Organism: Fregata magnificens; assembly: GCA_013389945.1. Taxonomy (NCBI): domain Eukaryota; kingdom Metazoa; phylum Chordata; class Aves; order Suliformes; family Fregatidae; genus Fregata; species Fregata magnificens. The sequence continues at coordinate 297,654 of WAAD01037377.1, forward strand.
TTTGATATTCATGTATCCCAGTGGAACACCCCAGGTAAGCTTTCACTGCAGCATTTCCTACCTTTTACTGGTAAACGCACAGCTACTGTTCAGCTGCTTCTGGTCATCCAAGACATAAATTGGGGGTGGGAGCGGGGAAGCAAGGAAGATCTGTTGAGTTCATTCCTTGAGTCAACACTGTGGTTTAGATAAGACATTTGCTCAGTGATATGAAGCATTCCACAGCCAAGCCAGCCACGCACTAAACCTTGCCCCTTTACTGGCCTTCAGCAGAGCTTGTTGCTTTTCTAGCAATTGCTCTCGTTCCTGCATAATCCTGGGTTTCAAGGATCTCCCCATAGCTCGACACCTCCATTGATCGCATGTTTTCCTGTAGGTCTCCTGGTGCCCATTTGAAGAAAGGGTCTGCATGTCTCAAACTTCCTCACTTCCTAACCCCCCTGGGGGCACGCTGCCTCTCTGGCTGACATGCAGTTTTGCTGCGTGGCCTAAAGCCCTGGGGACATGATGCCTGGACCTCAGGTCCTGCCCGCCCTCAGGCAGGAGCACACCTGCTGCTGCACATAGGAGCACTCACTTTCCACAATATTATCCTATGTGTGGAGGCCCACTTTGCTCCCCAGGACTCAATTACATGCTCAAGACATACAGAAGCCAGTTTTCTGTCCCAATACACGTGGATGTCCCAGCGTTGCCCAAGGGTCAAAAGAACGCATAGGTGGAAACTGCAAACCACAAAGGTTGCCTTAACCAAGGAAAGGTTAGGAATCTCTTGAATTTAAGTGTATACCTGGTAGTAGCCTTTGTAGTGTTACTAATATTGTCTTCTCCAGGTTTTCCTTCTCACCCAGGAACCTCAGTGCATTTAATAAAAGGTAGAGGAACCAAGGTCTAGAGAGGGAGAATGTGACTTACCCAGAAGGAGTGACCCAGTTCAGCAACCCAGCGGTAGGGCATGGAGTCTGGAAAACTAGAAGGAGGAAGCTCAAAATATCAGTGCCACATCTCCACATCTGTCTTCATGGTGTGAAAGATTAGAGGAGAGAATGCAAATTCCTTGCCTTGTGTATAGCAAGGACTAGGCCCTTTCCTCCTTTGAGTAAAGTTAACTGAGAAGAAAACATGTCAATGGAGATTAAAATTCATTCAGAAAAACAAATTATTCCTTGATGGATTTGGACAGCAAGAAAAGTGTGGGAGAAAGACTTTTTTAGTGCTTGCATGTTTTACCTGGCATGAACTGCTCACTAGTGAGCTGTAGGATTGATTTGTGCAGTATTAATGACTGTACAAACACAACTGCACTCAGGACGAGGCTTCATCCCATTTGAGTATAAATGGGATGAATTAACAAAAAGGCTGAAGATTTCCAGCCAGTGCCCCAAGGCTCCATCTCTATTCCAGAGACAGAAACTTCATCCCCAGAAGGTGCCAAGAGCAAAGTAGCATAGAGCAGCTGAGCTGGGTGGAAAATGTAGCAGGTGGGTGAGGAAAGCAGGTCCCTTGGGTAGAGACGGATTCACATATCGTCTCAACCGTACTGCAGCTGGCTGTGCCATTACCACTTGACTGTGGATTGCTGTTGAAAACAAGTGAACGAATTGGGCTTGTAACTTGGAGCTGGTTCTTTTTGGGGTTGGGGAAGTGGGATCATTGCACTTGTTCACATCACCTCTCTGGAAGAGGAAGAAACCTTCCCCTCTTCCCCAAGCAGTGCCTGAGAACTTCTCCAGGCCTTTTCCAGCTGACCTCCAGCAGGATGACGGGCCACCGGAGGCCCCGTGAATGCTGATGTCTCTGAGCCCTCTGCCAGCAGAGCTAATGGCCTGGGCCTTGCTGGCGAGAGTGCAGAGCAATAAACATCCCAGAGATGCTGCCGAGTCGGTCCATTTCCTGCACGCAAGCTGCACATTGTAAAAACTGAGGCTCAGATTCTTTTTCCTGTTTGCACTGGAGCAGACTGCAGAAATTGCACAATCCTCCAGGCCAGACCTATCGTGAGACGATAGGTTCCAAGGCAATATTTCACACTTGCTGAAAAAGTGATACAGCCCAGGGGAGGGGGCTGTAATTAGGGAGAGCAGTGACAACCCACAGACAAAGTGGTTCCATAAGCAGAGGAAGAAATGAAAGCTCATTCCAAAGGCTCTCACTTGCATGGATTCTCTGGTGTTCAATAAAAGGTGTGATCCCTGAGTAAGAAAGTCTCTCTCCTTTCTCCACTTGCTTATTTTGATGAAATATGATAGTCACAATATTTTTAGGCATTCTTTCCTGCCTGTCAGGTTACAAAGCTGTTAGCTGGAAGTTGTATGGGCTGACACACAAACAACATGATCACATTAAACTCCATTTCCCCACTCAAGAATAAAAGTTTTGATTTGGTGGAGACATCTGGAGGGGTGGCAGGGAGGAGGGTAGTAACTTTCAGATAAATAATGATAGGGAGTTGAAGAGAAAATGAAGTTTCTTTTTCTGTCTTTAAATGTCTTCTGGAGGGAGTTTTTCTGAGGACTTTCTAAAAAATGCTTTTTTAATTTTGTACTGGAAAAGAAGAAGGGAAAGCAGATGAAATCAACAAAACACTCATTGAAATGTTTAGTTATATGTTTCTCAGCAAATACAGATAAATAGATAGATAGATAGATAGATAGACAGACAGACAGATAGAAATACATAAGTACCTTTTAAAACTGAAAAGTCATTGTCCAAACATGGAGAGTGGAATTATTCAGAAAGTGTTTGTCTTGCCTTTTGCATAACCTGGAAAAGGCTGCACAAGCCATCCCCCAGAAGAGCAAGCTCCCTCAGTGCCTGACTGCTGACCCTAGAGGGTCAAAGCTCAGAGAAATGCTGGAGCATTATATGAACCATCCAGCATTAACAAGAATTCATTCAAGAGTGTAGCTATCTCCATGAAGTAAATCTTCTCCCCTACTCTTACTTTACCTTCAAGGAGGCATACACTCCTTAGGCTGGTAACCCTGATCCTATGTGACCAATGCTTCCAGCAAGTAGACAACTGTTCTATGACACCCATGGTGTCATTTAACTAGCATGAAACTCAAGGACTACAAAAATGGCAGTTTATTCCTGGACATGAGAGAGACAAAATTTCAACATAGAAAGGATGAAAGTTATGCCAATAACTGGAATCTGGTTGGGAGATCAGCAGATTGGCTCCTGTGGAGGTGGAGACAGTGGACAGCTCTTGGTCAGATGGCATTTGTCCATCTAATCAAGGCTGACTCCATGTTCTGGGAAAGGATGGCTGATTCTGCTGGTTTTCAGACCTTCTGGGGTGGATAAGGGACAGACTACTAGTAAAAGGACAAGACTCATACTCTAGTAGTGTTAGCTAAGGTGCCAGAGCCATCACTGAATGGTATAGCAAAATGATTGTGGCTACCTTGACCTTGAAATGTCACTGTTTTTTCAATTCCTCCCACTCTGGAAAGGGCAGACATCCACAAATCTGCTTGGGGATGAAGTGGTGGAATGACTTTAGAAGTCCTGCTTTACTACCTCTTTGTCCCTCTGACTCTGTGGCCTGCAGTGCTGCTAACACTTGTACTCCCTGTGCACCCACACACATGTGCATCCATCCCTCTCTGCAGCTCTAAACTCTACTTGGCAGATGCAGAGAACCAGAAAAAAAGTCAAGTGCTATGCCAAGGTAAAGAACATGTGTTCCTCCCAGTCTTGGGGACTTATCTCTGTTGCTTGCCCTGGTGCAAGTCTCAGCTGTCCATTCAGGCAGGGACTGTGTGCCACTCCATGCACAGGGGAATGCAGGGACTGGTTTCTAAGCCCCAGAAGAGAAGTCATGTGTTGTCCTGGAGCAAGGTTGTTTGCATACCTTCCTTGAAACATAAAGCATTCAGCAATGACAAGCCAGAAATGAACACATGAAGGTGGGAACAGGACTGATCTAGCATCATACTTGAGATTAGTTTCAAAAGTCTTTTGTACCATGAATGGATGGACCTCAGAAAACATATGTAGTTGTTGACGATGGTTTGAATGCAATTTGAGTTCTAGGCAAAAAGTTTCCTTTTGTCACCTTTGCATGCATAAAGAACAACTATTGCCATTTACTTTTATCCTGAAAAACTATTTTTGGCAATGAAAAAACAAGAAGTAACTCCATCTCTCCATTCCCCAAAAAAAAGAGCAAACAAAAGTGAAATCTCTGCAAGAAACCATGATGAAGAGGAATCTCTTCTGCAGCAGATTGCAGGAAGCCTGAGAATAAAATGATTGTCATAGATGTTAACAGGACAAGCCTTTAAAAAAATAAAAGGATTGTGTATGACCAACACAAGAACAAGTGTTTCTAGTACCAGACTGAAAACTGGAAAGTTCTTTGACAGGGTCAGTGAAAGCCTTCTCTGGAGAGGCAGATCTAGAAGAGAATGACTGACACTAATACCTTACACAGTCTCTCCTCTTGAAGGGGAGACCTTTTTGATAACTAGTTCATCACATATGACAGACATATTCATATAGTCTCTCAAAAAAATACATATTTATTTCCTTTCCAGTGTCCATAAAGCCCAGCTGTTTTGCACTGAATATTTGCTTTCAAGGGTGCATTGCTAGAAATAAGTAACAAATTTGTAATAGCCAAGAAAATACCCTGGCTCCACATCTCCTTTTCAAGATTCAGTGTGAACGTAAAACAGATGTGATCCCAACAAAGGAGCATCCTCTGATGTACCACATGGAACTCCTGCATCACTTTCCCATTGGCTAAATATAGTTGGGGGGAAACAATAGTGCCAACAAAGAGCACTGAGGTCGAGTGATATGAGGCAGGATTGTTTCCTTCATTCCAGAACCTAGTGATGGATTTCTGAATTGGCATTAAGTGGGAAATCAAAGGGTAATTTTCCCCCTTTTTGGCCCTGCATAATTCTTCTGCCTGGTTAGGCATTATGGATTGCAGAGTATTTCCTAGCTTTGCTTTTGTTTTTAATTGCAATTTTCATCCCCATTTCAACCTTAACTGCTATTGTGGGCCTTTGCTACTGCTGTGTTATAGACAACAGCAGCAGCAGCAGGAGTTTTAAAAACAGAGCAGGAAATTTAACAACTGTAAAAAACTCCTTAACCCAGAGAGCCATTGTTTATACTCCTTCATGTATGCTAGAAATAATTATACTAAAGTCTGTTTAGGAAAAAGGGTCCATTTTACATCAGAAGAGAAAATGTAAATTTTTTTTTTCCTCCTAAACTGAATACAAAGACTGTTTCATTAAATGTGGCTTTTTGGTAAAAAATGGAACAAAAAGTCTACCCATAAAAATTCCCATTTGAAAAAAGCCTCTTCCATCCAAAAATTCAAACAACTGAATACAAAATGTGGATCTCTTCTTTAAAAAGGGGAAGAAAATCCAAGATGACCTTAGTTTTCTGTCTGTTATACCGGGCTGCTGGTTGAGAGACACCCCACAGACACACCACATACTCCAACCTCCCGCATGTGTCATCCAAAGCAGGAGTGCCAGGCTCATCTTTGCTGTATTTCTCTAGTCTACTCTCACTGATGAAATTACAGGTTTATTGTGGATATACACCAGCCCTGGTGAGCATGTGCCCAGAAATAACAATGAAGCAGTGGGAGGTCTGTGGCTTGAGTGATACAGCATTAAAATACTGACAGCAGCCTCACAGACCCAAATCGATCATTAACGTACCTTCTCAGCCTAAGGAAGCTTTTCACCATCAGGTAGGCTGAACATTTCCCAGCACTTCAAACAGAACTTCAAGGGATGGGTTCTTCTCTTCTCATTTCAGAGACAAGTTTCACCCTCTTCTAAAGTCACAAGACAAAATTCCTTCATTGCTTGCATCAAGGTGAAGGCTTCACCCAACATACTGACCTCTCCTCTAAACTCTAAATGGCTGCCACAGCAATGGAACAATTAGGTTCCACTTTGGGTGGAATGATTTATGCTTCAATAAATTCATTTTCAACAAGACATGATTACAGTGAGTCACATAATCACAGATTAATCACAGCACCTCCCGTTTAGCAGTCAAAACAGTGGAGCATTCCAAATGTGATACATGTGATGCTTCTCCTCAGCTTTTGGTTCACTTGATTTCATTTCTGCTTTATAGGTTGATCTTACGCAAGCTCTAGGAGAAGGCTTTTGGGGTTGCACACAGATCTGTAAGATAGCATGGCGACCTCCCTCACTGTTTTTCATGTGGTGAATGAACCTGAAACATAATGAATGTTGCCAATACCAATGATTTCAGCAAGAACCTGAGGATCTCCTGTTTGCTGCTAAGCTCCCCTTGACAGAGCGCATTGTTAGAGGGGATTGAAGATACCTGGTGACTTCTGTATCTGAGCGCACACAAAAGGGGCCTTGCACTGTGAATTATTCTGTTGAGTTAGTTCTTCAGAGCTGCAGGGGATGGGAAACTTCTTCAGGCTAATGTCGGAGCATCCTGTTCCTATCAGACATAATCAGGATACTTGAAAACATCTGTTAGGGATTCCCTCACGCTCAGTGCTGGTCCTAAGCATCTTATGTGTATGCTGGCTCCCATCTCAGCTGAGGTATGGTAGTGTCTTCTCCTTTCTCCTTACTCCATTTTTACTGTTACTGAACCTGGAGATTGAGAAGGGATCACTCACTTAGCGGAAGCTGTGCTCAGCTTGTCTCATTTGAACATCACTCTTAGCCTCACGTACACTTGCCACAAACCAGTGAGGGGGAAATTCCTTCTTTGTGATCAGCCAATTTGTGGCTGCCCTTTACCAGACCTCATGTAGGAATGTATGCAGTGGTTTTTCCAAATATTGTAACCCAACTTATTCTGTGTGACCAGCTCATTTTGAATTGCAGCTGGATCATTTTATGGAATTGTTTTGCTTTCAAAGCTTTCGTTCTCCATAGTGGTTAGAAAAGGGTTTACTTTGTTTTCCTTTTTATTGAATTTATTTTTAAGGTGAGAATGGTGGTGGTGGGGAGCAGAACAGGAGGGTGTGCATTTTAACAAGAAGAGTGAGAGGGAAGGTTGTTCTTTGACATTTTATTTTACACTACCACTGATCAGCATAAAGCTTCACAAGCTGAAATTTACTTCTCTGTGCATCTTGTGAGTTTTCCCTAAAATTCAGTTTAGTTTTAAAAGTTGGCCAAAGGATCTGTGGAGCGGGTGGGGTGTTGATGGAGATGCCGGTAAATTAACATTGTCAGCAAACTAATAGAACCTTTAAAAGAAAAACCTTTGAGGGCAAAGACTAAGTTTCTTTCACCTTTTCTTCTCTCTCCCTCTCCCCCCCCGCTTTCCCTTTGCACAAATTGATTCTTTATTCATTTCTTTTTCAGAAAAGATTACATTTTTTTCTGTGCACAGAAGGATGACAAACACTAGAGGATACCATTTCTGGAGAATTAATAATGTTCTGACAAACAGCAGGTGAAGGTGAGTTGACACGAGTTGTGAGGCTGGGTGTGTGCAGAAGCGAAGCGAAGGAGACACCAAGAAATACATATTTGTCTTGGGCACTGCAAAAATTACACAACACGAGTAAGTGTACGTGTGAGGCAGGGTGGTGGAGAAAAGAGAACAACCTTGTTAAGGAAACAATGTGAGTTCGTGGTCTGAGTGGGGCACGGGTGACGGGTGGCCCTTCAACCACTTGGCAGGCAGAGACCCATCTCTGTTGGCATGTATGATCTGCATCTCTCTTGGGTTTGCCCAGACACAGAGCCCCCAAGAGCCTGGCTCCCTGGTGGGACTTCAGGGACCCCAGTTGTCTGCAAGCTTCTTTGGAGCCACGACCATGGTGACTTTCAGAAACGGTCTGCATGGTGGTCACAGCTGGAAGTGCCATTGGGTACCTCCATACTGGGGATTTCTGAATCAGATGGGAAGAAACCAGAGGAAGTTTCCAACTGACTGTTTATAGTCTCCCGCCAGCAAGTGCAGGGTGCGGTTTTGAGTGGAGAATGTTGCTCAGGACGACTCTAAGCCCAAAAAGCCACACTTATTCCATGGCTCAAGCCTGTATCAACAGTCCCAGGAGATTATATTACTCACAGAAAAAGATTATTAAAATCTCCCATGCATCATAAGATATGCCACCCAACAGGAGGTGGTGATTCTGTCTCAGCCTTAATGGCATCTGAGTTGTAGAGAAGAAGAGAGGCATCCAGAAATGACTGTATGCTCCCAGCAGGACCTTCTAATTTCCTAGCATTTACAGACTACAACAACAGACCTCCAGGGAGAGGTCCGCTTCAGAGATGCGGCCTCAGTAATTCCATGGACACATCCTTCTCTCCAAGTTAAGTCTGAACCTAAGTTAACGCTAAGGTGGTTTCAGAGGCATTGCACAGCTTAGAGGTCTGACGGTCCTTGAAAGACAAGACGCTTATTTTTTTAATACTAGAGTTGAGATGTCATTCCAGCTAAGCTGTGTGAATTCCATTATAAACAATACCATGTGCCCCCTGAGCCCTCTATTGTACTCATTTGATGGATTATTCCCCTTCATTTCTTCCCAAATTGTTCCCTGGGTTTGCTGCACACTATAAACCCATTGCATTCCACCTCCAACACAGCTACCTCCTAGCTGGGATAGAGATAGAGATGCAAAGACCCCTGCTCCTCAGCGTACCTACTCCCACTGACGTCAGATCAATTTGGCTTGGTTTTGCCTGACAGGAGTTTTGGCCTGTAAAACATTTTGGGTCTACTTCCAAGTCACAGGTCCATAGGAACAGAAACCATTCCCAATACCCCTGGAAGCATGCGGAGGGTGGTATAGCATCACAGAGCCAGCTCCACAACCTAGTATCAAAAACAAGAGCAGACCTGGAAAAATATTACAAAACTCTTCCACTGGCACCAGTGGGTCAGTGTCATTACAGGCAGCGGTGTTGTTCTCAGATACTATTTCATTGGCTTCCTTCTCCTTTTTCCTCTCCTTCTTCTGAAGCACATTTTCTTTCCCTTATATTGCATGGTAGGGTTGTATCCCTGGAGATTCACAGTGATGAGGAGGAGTAGGCAGAGATCAAAAGCACTTCTAGCTTTGAAAAGATTATTCCTGGCCTCAAACCAAGTATGGCAAGCTCCAATCCATCCATCTTATTCAAACAGTGTTTCAAAACTGGTCACCCAACCCTTTTGGATTCTGCTTCCCTTTCAACTTTATATGGCACACAAAATTCTTTGATTTTACCTTTTAAAGCATGGCACTGAATTCTTTACTAGCACAACTGGCTGCTTTTATTTTTCAAACCTGAGGCTGCAGGCTTCTGTGGTGTTTTCAATCCTGCTCAATGTCTTTCAGGGCCAAAATCGCTCAGTTTCTTCACAAATCAACTACACGAATTTTACCTTGGCTCATTAACCTTTCCAGAGAAATAAAGGAAAAAAAATTCACTGCATTGCTTTGGAAACATGCTCCTCCAGCAATCTAAAGTACCAAAGCAACAACAAAAGAGCCAATGATAATTACAAGAAATTCACCAAAAAATGGATACGGTCTGTTTAGGAGAATGCCAAGATCTACAACATTTGGCTGAAAGAAAATTTAATTTCAATGGCTGGGTGGGGATAATAATGTTAGGAGCAGACGGTGCATAAGTTGAGTACATTTCTAGTGTCTTTAAAATGTACCGTATTTTCAAACAACTTTTACATTGACAGGCTGGATATCACATAGGAAGAGATCTGCAGTCTTCATCTTGTCCATCTCTGAATCACAAGTTCAGACAGTCACGAAAAGACTCAGATGTTTGGGAGTATGCTCACTGGCTGTAAGCTATCAGAGTTTTGGAAATCACATCTTGTTTTTCGTGTGTATTAGAAGTGTTCTTAGCTCCAAACCTCCTGAAGTAACAGGTGCTTAGTAGTCTACCCATCCATGCATGACTGCTATGAATAGTTAAAGTGATTTTGTTGGTTAGTTTTATCTGTGTATCACGGTGCATAAACAAGTGCAAATGGAAGATGTGTCGCAGTGTCACATCTGCTGGATAAAATAGTAAAATGCATCCTGCAACCTATTCCAGAGAGACAGGTCACAGCCTGACCATGCACTGGTGTGCTTGGAAAATGAATGATTATCCAACATTGCCTAGTTTTTGGAAAACAACCAGAAAAAACTAAATTACTCAAGAAAACAACTCCTGTCTCAAATTCAAAATGTTCTGAATGGATTAGGAAGGAACAACATCAGTGAAATCAGTCATTTTATTTCTCCCATATGCCTTGGAAAGTAGTAGGTCATGAATAATGCTTTGTGGATTTTAGGGATGAGATGTGCACACATATCTTGGTATAAGCATTCAAGAAATTCCAGAGAATGTAAAGAAAGTTTTCAATGGTCAAGATAAGCGCATCTAATGTGACTTCTCCAAAAATATTAATGTGTTGGGAAAGAGGGGTGTCTGTGGAAGGCAACAAAACATGGGCCAAGGTAACATGGTGATTTTACTGCAAGAGTATTGAGAAGGCCATTCACTTTCTACAGCTTTTCCTACATGAGATAAATCCAAGACATCTTATTCCTCCACTGCAGGAGGACACTGTCAGTATATACAGCCAAAAATGTAGGTAAGAAAAGAAGACAAAAAAGAAGCCAAGAGAATATGGTCTAGATAGATGAAATTGCTGATTATTTGGTATTGGTTTTCCTCAACCCAAAGAAAGGGAAGACAAAACAGAACAAAAAAAGTAATTTCAATGAGAGATTAGCCTTATTAGCAGCAGATAAAAGGACTATTAACTACTGTCATTAAAGGTTCAGTTTGGACCAAATAACAACTGCAGTCCAGTGTGCCAGAGCCCCGTGAAGACTGTTACAGCAGAACCTGCTGACCTTGTGCCATTTCAGACTTTTTTTTTCACATGGAAAAAAGAAAAAAGAGCATATAAATAAGTATTAGTCGTACTAGATGACTTTGTAAGGTTTGTCTCAGCCTGTTCAACTACCAGTAAGTGAATCAATATACTGGCAGCCAAACTTTCAATGAATGCCTTTTAAAGCATTTTTCCCAAGAGGATTATTCACAACTAGGATGCAGAGGTCAAATATAATTTGTTTAGAAGGTTACTGTACTACCATGAAATTAAAACATCTCACATAGCCCCGGCCAGTACCAGGCAGTTCTTAGTTTTAAATTCTCTGAATCTAGGCCAGACCATTAGCGTTATCTGATTTGACCGCCTGTGTAGTTCCTGAATACTAGGTGCAGTTTTTCTCCTGGTCACCATCTAATAAAATCCATTAACACTGCTCAGTGAAAATGTGCTTTCTAGAGAGATGCTCAGATCTTATTTGGAGAAGACAAGGCATGAGAGAGAGTTCATTGTTTCTGCAGGCAGATTATTCCAAATAGCTGATTCTTCTCCCTTCCCCCTCCCAGTTAAATAATGTGCCAAGTTTTAATTCAACTCCAAGCTACTGATTCTTGTTCTGTATTTCTCTGCTGAATTAAAGACTTCTTTAGCAACTGCTATTTTTTCCTTGGGAAGGTAATTATAGAGTAATCAAGTCACCTCTTGTCTCCCCAGTTGCCTTCATGATTAGTTAAACAGATTGATTTCTTTAACTCTCCCATGGTGAGGGGATTTCTCCAGACCCAGAATAACCACGTGGTTCTGTTCTGCAAAATATTGTGGCTTTGTATCCTTTCTCAGGTGTGGATTCAGAACTGAATGCAACAAGCTGGCATCAGTAATGATGTCATCTGTTAGGTTATTATTCCTCTTTCAACGTAGCCTACGACCTCAGCAGCCCTGTTTAGCTTGTCTTCATAACCAGAATGAACAGCCTTTTGCTAACTTCTATCTTAAGTTAAGACATTTGTGGTGAGGACCAGTCTTTCTATAGGTATGACATACTGCTTTTCTCTTAGGCAGAAACCTTTACTGAAATATTTCATTTGAATTTATCAATCGATTGCTTTGATTATAAATCATTGCTCCAGCAATGCTTGTGTCACCTAGTAGCCTTTATCAGCAGGGATTTTATACCATCACTAAATCAGTGATGGAAGTGCAGATCCAAAATGAGCCTCATCCTAGAACAGCAGCACTAAAAATACAGTCATTCAGGCTTTTCCCCTGGATCGAAATTTTGAGATCCGTCAGTCAGTTTTTAATTCATTCCTGCTCTATATATTGTTCAGAGCTCATTTGTTTTAAATCAAAATATGGAGCCCTAACAATTCGGTAAAACTAATGACAGTAATCCAAACATACAACATTTCTAATGAGCTCTCTAATGAGCTCCCTAATGAGCTATGTTTAATTAATGCTGCTAAGCTGTAACTGTATAGCGATTGCTGTTTTCAGAAACCATATTAACCTAGAAGTTCTGTTAAGTTTTTAAAGGATTTTTGTGTCCTCAGTGGGGACATGACTCCTTTCTCAGGATGGAGAGGTTTGTTGCCTCAATACCTATATTTTTGCAGGGTCCCACACCCTACCCTGCATGACCATGCCTGGCTCTTATTTGTGTCAAATACCAAATCACAAGTCTTTGCCGCCATGTTCCAACAGAGGATTTGGGATGGCAGTGAAAGTTTAAGTAGGTGGGAACAGTAACAGTTTTTCCACTGACTTCACGTACCTTATGCCTTAGAGTCAGACTTAAAGAGTATGTTACCCTACAGAATGGCATCAGGTTTGTTTGACAAGACCTATTGTCCAAAGTGATTTACTTTTATGACATGTCTTCTACATTTCTTTAATCAGGCTACTTTATATATAAGTTTTTCTTTTTCTTTTTTTTTTTTTTTTTTTTTTTAATCAATATCAATTTAGTTAATTAATAGCCTTCTGAGGGCAAACAGAAAGGTTGAAACAGGTTCATGTGGCTCATCAGTAGTAGGATCCAAGGAAGAGAGCTATCAGCACAGTGCCTGTACCTGAAAAGATGATACAGTATTCACATCACTTTATGAAAGGCTACCACATCTCCATCGGGGAGGAAGGATCTACCTTAAAAAAGGAATAGTAAAACAAATGATAGTAATATATTAGCACTAGAAAGGTCTCAAACAAATGTTATTCAGGATTAAAAAAATTATTATATTTGAAGACCTTACAGTAGTAGAATGAGAAAATGACAAGAATATTTGTGGGAAATAATGCAGAAGAAATTGAACAAACTGACTTCTGGATGCATGAGTTCATAAAATGATTGTAAAGCTTGAGGAATGAGGATAGTTCAGTTTACACAGTAAAAAACAGAAGAGGAAAAAGGGATGTTTCAGGTTTCTCACAGTAGTTTATTCCCTTCCAGTTTTTAGCAAACCCTACCGGCTTTTAGCCCTGGATATAATGCAAGCTATACCAGCTGCTAGAGAGAGAAGCTGCACAAGGCAATCCATGCCATAGGAGGTCAAGGAGGACAACAAGAACTGAAACTCCCTCAGGTAGCAGAAGGGAAGACAAAATCCCCAACAGATTTGTCTTCAGAGGAAGAGGTCTCTGCAGAGGTAATTAATTCATGTTGTGGAAGTGAAGTTGATGTTGATCAACACTCATTACTCGAGCTGTTGAAAGACCCAAAAGTGAAACAAGACACTGGGGAGGGTGAAACTGGTAATGATCTCTAGGAAATTGTGAGAAAGAGTATTTTAATCACCAAGACAGCCAGCCCCAAGGATACTGGCAGGTGAGCATTTAAGGCTTACTGCATAGACAAAACGGAGATGCAGTTGAACATGCTTCCCAGCAAAGAAGGATGGAGAAGGCAGCTGTACATGATCCAAGAGCAAATGCTGACACTGTGGCAAGTGTCCCTCCTACACGTACTGAGCTCTGTTCCCTGCCTGCTGCCGTCCCACACCAGATACCCATCCTCTGTTCCTTGTGCCATTCTCTACTGATAGACCATCAACTCCAGATAAGAGACTGGCTTACAATTAGAGACCACCATGGGAATGCATAATTACTGTTGTATGAAAGATGCAGAGAGTGACTGTGTTTCACTCCATTTCACTCTGGAAATGAAGGACAGACTTCTTTCAATTACTGCCCATGGTGGTTTAAGTACTTGCTGAAGGCCAGTGACTTCTTTAAATGTAGCAGACTTTCCTAAGTGCCTTACCATCTGTTCAGTGCTTTTGACAATGTGTTTATGTTGTCAGTCACATAGGGGAAAAAAAAACCCAAAGCGCTGCATATTTTTTGTTAATGGAATATGTTGAGATGACATTAATCATACAGACAGGGAATCCTCTACTCATAAGTGAATGCATGCGTTAAATACTAGGGCTGTTAATGGACCCTGTTTCTGATCACTGCTGTCATAAGTGATAACAGGCCTGAGGCCAATTAAACCACTTTTCACATTTTTCTCAAAGCGAGGGAGTGCTGGGAAGGGATCCTGGCACCAGCAAGACTGCTGAGGTGAGAAGCTTAGTGCTGCGGTAATGTGATCTCTCTGCTCAGACACTCCTGTGCTCCCTTCCACCACACGCTACCCAAGCTCCTGTCTGAATCTCAGACATGGGGCTTGGCTTCTCCGCAACAAGGTGAGGACAAAGCAGGTAGGAGTTACCAGTTATCAGTAACCTCAGTTACCTATGATGGCGTCAAGGAATTCTCCAGTTTTAATACTCCACCTCAACTTTTCCATTTGTAGTGGCAAACCTGAAGCAGAAGCAGAGGTCCATCTACTTCGTGGTACACTTGCGGTTGGTCAAGTTATGGGGAAGCATTGCCTCGTGAGACACCTGCCATGTTCTGAGGCTCTGTTTGACTTGAAGTACCCCAGCACGTGTGCAACAAATCCAGACTTGTTACTGTTTTGCACAAGAAGTTCCACCTGGCTGGCCCAAATTTGCCTTTTTCCTCATGAACAATATTACCAGTGAGAAACAAAAGAATATGCATCCAAAGAAGCTTAAAACCATGGTCACCCTGAATTTATAAGGTCCTTGCATGTAGCTGGCAGTAGCACAAGGCAGGCTGTTTTTGAGTCAGAAGGAATTTGATGTTACTGTATTTGTATGCTAGTATGGACTGTGTTTGGACTTTGAAAGCATAAGGCCTCAGTCATGTAACACACAACATCACACTTCAAAATCTTTGTATATCCTCACTCAGTCCTGTACAAGGTCCCATCCTACAGATCTCAAAATAGAAGTAAGTGACTTGAGATGATCTGTCTGATAGGCAGCTCTATGGGTCCAGCAGCTTCTTTACTGTCTCCTCTCCTGCCCTTTTCCCGAGTTAAATATTGTATCTGCCAGGCAAATGCTGAGTTGGGATGGTAGTATTTCGCTGGTATGAGGAATGCTGAATTTTTCAGCAAGTTGTGAAAGCCAAAGTCCTCGCCAACTTTCCTTTAAGCTTTTTAGACCCAGAGTTTGCGTTCTTTGCTTTCTGTTTCAAGCGAGGAGAGATGTGGCAGGCTAGCTAGGGTCTCAGTCCCTTTGAAAGTCCTGCAGCAAAGCAGGATACCAGGCAAACACAGGAAAATGGTGGGAATTGCTTTCTGATGTCCAGCTCCCTGATCTGCGTGTGTATTTCCAAGCTGTAATATACAACTGTAATATAAATCAAATTAAAAAAATCAAGACAGTCAGAGAGATTCAAATCCTCCTTTTCATTATATTGGGAGATTAGGTAAAAAAAAAAAATTCTGTGATTTTTATGTGAGACATGTTTTAGACTGGTTTTTCTTGCCTTCCAGGTTCTGAACTAGAGTTTGTTGTTTGAACTAGTATAAACTGTTTCTTTTGTGAAGGTTTTACCCCCAGAGATCTTCAAAATCTATTGCAGATTTGAAGAGCCTATTTAACCTTTTCTGACATTTAAAAGAAAACAGAAAGCAAGCCCTGCCAGCTGAAAAGTGAGTTAAAGGAACCAGTCCAGTTTGTGTCCAACTGGATGAAGAAAGGATAGTCAAATTCCTTCCATTTTACACATAGTTAGTCATGAAATTGTACAACAGAAAGAAAAAAAAGATAATAAAATAGCCGTATTGTAACAGCTGAAGCAAACCTTGGGTAACTGTCAGCAGTGAAATGTCCAGAGAGCATTTGTACCATTCCATTTCATTAAGCTGAAGGGTGGGATTGCAGACTGCAAAAGATTATAGCAGAGCTCTTCAGAAATTTACAGCTCACAGCACAGCGAAGCACAAGGGAAGTCTCCCTTTCTTGTGTACACAACAGGGAGCCTGGGTTTTGTCTCTCCGATGATGATGATGTGTAGGAGAAGAAGGTTGCCAGAAGCACCAATGAAAACTGAAGTGTGCTCCATGAACCCTTTTTTTCTTCCCTGTGGCCTATAAAATGCATTTGCATAGTCGGTTTTATTCACTACCCAAGCTCTTGACTTTGTGGGTTGGATTAGGACAGGAAGCCTTATGGGTGGCATTTAGGGCAATGTCAGATGCTTTGGGGGTACAATGCATAACAGGAACAAGTGCAATGAATGCCACAGGGGAGGGGACACTTCTCTCATTTCGAACAGTGTAACCAGCAGGAGCTACTCTGTTTTGTAACTGCTGAGGATGTGGCCCCAAGACCATCACTGAGCTGCAACAGGAAGCTTAAATTCTGGCTAAAATAGGAACATGTGTCTACTGCAACTGCAGCCTGTTGCTCTGTAACAGAGCAAGTACACTGGGAAGCTAAGTTCTTCTTTCTCAGAAATCTCTTTGGTTTTACTCTCCTCTCTATATGGGAGCATCCTCCCCTTACGTCAGTGGAACTCCTGCTAATGTGCTGCGGAGTAAAAGAACATTTAGGATAGCAGTTATCTGTCAGCAGAAAAGACATAGGGCTGGCAGGGAGAGGGTGAGAAAGAGAAGTCATTCGAGATGACTAACAGCCCTACATACTTTTACTGGTGATGTTTGGCTATAGCAACTAACTTCCTCTGGCTCCTTTTTTCTTGCTTGGTTGATTCACCAAAAATGCTGGATTGTGCTTTTTCTTGCCAGAGCGGAGGAGGTATCTACCAACAGCAGAGGTGGTCAAGAGGTGTACACTGGTGCAAGTTTCCAACAGGAATGGCAATTTCCGCCAAACTGATTTTCCAAAGTGAAGAATTTTCAAAATCACAGTGGGAATGATGCAAAATGAAGTGTTGCAATCCAAATGAAATGAAACCCGAGTTCAGAAAAGCTTGGTTTTCCTTTTTATTTATACAAAATAATTAATTTTTGTCTTGATTCACTGTGGCATTCAGCTTAATTTCCTTATTTGAGCATTGCCTTGTGGGAGTTTTAATTCACAACTCTCTTCTCTCTACTATAGGCCCATAGTCCTTTGGAGGACTGCAGCTCCCAAGAAATAACATGCACTTGGCTTGGCCTGAATTATGTGCTGAGTTAGATACACATGTGACTCTAGTGCTGTATGAGAAGTGTAATTTGGACAGAGAAGTTTAGCCCATAGGAAAATCCGGGGGTTCTGGCCTTTTAACTACAAAGCCAAAATAGAGACCCTCACAAAATGTGAAGTTCAGTATTTACTGAATTTCAGGCAAACTGAGCATGTGTGTCAAGTTCAGCAAACAAAAGGAAACATTTCAATATAGGTAATTCTCTATTCTTATTTCTATTCAAGAACAATGAAAGTATTGGCAATTCTTAACAGAAATTATAAGAAATTTCAGGTTTTGTACAAATTTATTGTGTTGGAAGTACTTGCTTCAGCTTAGAATAATAAGTTTTGACACGCTGGAAGTTCCCAAAGAGCAGGAATTCCAACTTTCTCACTGCTGCAAGTCCATGTTCATTAATTTTCATGGTTTTTTATGCGCAGGCTCTCCTCTGTGGGTTATAAAGGCTCAAGCAGTAAAGCCAAAACCTTTACTGAGGATTTGTACATGGGTAATTGAAGGATTTAATTCTTAAAAGTGGAATTGTGCTGTTTGGTTTTATAACCAAAAAATTTTTTATATAAATTGCATAGGTCAAAGGAAGTGTTCTTAATTGTGCTGAAGTGATCCCACAAAAAGCAATGTAAATGGATGAAAGAACCACCAAAGTCTGTAACAGAGCAGAGTTTGGACTCCTCTACAACCTTTTTTTAGTTTTATGCTACAAGTGATTAGTGGCAAAGGCTTTTCGTGCAAAATGGCTAAATTTTGAATATGTAAAGAAAAACACTTTGTGTGTGCAGCGTTGTGGGACTCTTGCTCTCTTTTGCAGGCATGTAGGTTTTTTTCTCTCGACAGATCTGTTTCCATATTGCAAAAGTGACCCTTTGATCACGAAAAAGACTCCAGGGAGTTCAAACAACTTCAAGGATTGATTCCCATTCCGCTTAATAAGAGTCGGAAGTCCCCAAACTAAACTGTTCCACCTTCAGATTTGGTTTTATGTGAAAGAACCTTGATTTCAGATCAGCCCTCTGAAGACCTTCGGAGAAACGGCAATGGACACAAATTTAGTAACTGTGGATGATTTACCCTTGGGTACTTCCTTTTCTGCAAGGGAAGTTAAAGGTCTTTTGAAGCTGTAAGAGCTGATCTGCCTTCAAACTCCAATCAACAATTTAAAACATGCCAACAGAGTCAAATGATTGAGAAATTAGTAAGAGAGGATAAAGTTCACCAGTTCTCTCCCAGGCCTCTTATTTTACTAGCCTGAGTTTTGGATATTATAACAATTATAGCTTAGAAGATGCTGAGGACAAAGCAGTGAAGCAGTTGAACTGGCAGGGTCAGAACACTGTCCCTCAATCCTTTATTTTACATACCTTCATCCAGGACTTAAAGGACTGCCCAAGGGTTCCCCTTCACAGCTGCCGTTGGGGTACTGTGCGTAGTGACTGTACGGAGGAGAACAGGAAAAAAAAAAAAAAAAGAAAAACATCCAGATCAGAAGACATGAGGATTCTTCTGGATGAAAAGCGTGAAGACCAAATCTTGAGGAATACTTGCCATTTTGCAAAAGGCAATAACCAAGCCTATAATGTATGTCTAAAATGGCATGCAGTTATCTGCACAGAGGTGAAACTCTTCTAGACCAAGAAAGAGGAGGCCAAAGTTTATTCTCAGTTTATGATGCAAATAGAGAACACAATTCAGTGATTTTCATGAGCTCCCTAAATAGAATTTGGGGCAAGTTGATCCTTCATGTCTTAGTGGGAACAAAGCCAATGACCAGCCTATAGGAAACAGAGGGGGAGATCCACCCGATAGAGGTGGACAGAAAATAAACTTTCCTTCCCTTTCCTATAAAAAAAGATGGATTTTTGTATACAAAAAAATTAATTCCTGTCAAACTGGGAAGCATTCTGATGCTTTCATGAGAAGTAGGACAGATTCAAGATAGGTGTCCAGTTTTCACTAAAGAAGTATATTTGGCTGAAAGCCCCAAATAAATATATTTTCCCTTTTTTTGCAACAGATCATTTTAAAGTCAGCCTCATGGAGTTACAGAGGACAATGACAGGACCTTCAACATATGCGAAAAGCACTGCCATTTTGATCTCCCTGCAAAACTTGTTCAGTCTTGATGGCTATAGCCATCACTGCACCTTGCAGATAAGTACCTGAGATTGCATTTTCACATAACTATTCCCACCGTGAGCCTTGCTCTGCTACCAATCAGTTGTCTGGTAAGGATCCTGGTTCTTCAGTGTGAGCAGATTAGAGATCAGCATTGATTTTCCCTGTTGTGGGATAGATTTGGCCCACAACCATCCGGAGACCAGGCAAATAATTCTCATAAAAAAGCTCTCCTCCTGCTGGCACCTAAATTTTGTAAAAGACTCAGTGGGACAGTGAGAGCTGGTGGGTGAAGAGCTCTTTGTTGAATCCAATTTTTTTTCCCTGCAAGAGAAGAAGAGAAAATTGGGGTATTGAGTGTTTGGTGGAAAGCAAAACAAAAACATAACCCCGCCTCTACCAGGCCTGGATCCAGCCCTGTGACAGTCTGTTTTTTCCACTGGCTCTCAAAATTTATGTAAAGAATAAGGCAAGGAATGTAACTGTTCTCTTGCAGTTTCTGCTCTGAATATGGTCCTAATGAGTTCCCCTTTTTAACCCATCTAATTGTCCATCCTACCCTGCACTCCTGGGCCTTTGAGACTCCAGAGATCCCAAGCATGTGAAGACATAAAGCCAGTGTTAAATAGCATTTCACATTCCAGGAAGCTCCCGAAGAGCCACCAATTTCCCTTCACCCCGGGAGGCTTTGCAGAATCCAAAGAACAGCCCCCACTTTTCTGGGGAACCAGATCAAACCACAGCACCAAACAAGCATGGAATTGCCAAAAAATTTCTTTTTATCTTGGAAAAAAATAAAATTAAATAATAAAAACATTTCTAGTTCTTAGTGAATTTCACATGTCTGTGATGCCAAGGGGAAGGGATACTTTCCTTCCATTAATAGCAAGGTACCGAGACATCAAAACTAGTGGAGCATTTCAAATCCCAACAGGAAGGGTGGGATGGAGTCCCTCTGTGGGAAGAAACCAATTGTCACAATCTGGATGGGGACAAGGCAAAGCAATTAGGTAAGTGGCTAGCTCAGATTCAATTTATGCTTTGGATCACCTCAACATTTTTTTTTCCCATTCACATGTGCCAGCAATATGCTAATATTTATTTTAATTCCTCTGCCCATTCCATCCTGGCCTATCTCTTCTTATTTGTCCCTCAGTGGAACAGGATTTAAAATTCATTTGAAGTCCATTCAAAGGGGGAAAAGAAGACTAAAAAGGTGGACTTGGACCAGATTCTGGATCTCAGATCTTCATCTGTGACTGGCTAATAGGTTAAGCCAGGGCCCTGGATTCTGGGAAGCTGAGGCAGTCCTCAGCTTGTTACAGAGCATGCTGAAGACACCTGCCCCTTCTTCAGTTGCAGCTGATCCTCCTCTGATGATCTTGCCATACACACCCTTTGACCACTGCTGCACAGATGTTCCCTTTTACATGTCATCTCAGCCTCCACATGCAAGGTCATCCCCAGAGATGCCACATTTTGGTGGCACCCTGGGGACAGGGTGGGCAGCTGGAAAGGGAGGAGGCCGTTGAAAGAGAAGCTGATAATGGTGAGGTCAGTTTCTAACCCCCAAGACCAAAAAGATGCCACTGAGATTTCAGTGGGGTCAGATTTCACCCCCCAAATTGCTGCATCTTCCTACCAATGAAAACATTGTGTTTCTGAGTCCTCATCTAGATGATTTGGGGTGCACAAAAGCAATGCTTTCCTTCATCCTGTCACCAAGAGGAGCAAGAAACCCTCCTGTTAGAAAAGGGAAAGAGGAAAAGTATTAGTTCAGGCAAAAGGCTTCATTTAGCAAAACTGTATCTGTGTCTGATGGCTCCTGGAGCAGATGGGGGCTGAACAGTGTCTGTCAGGAACGGAGACACTGTGGCATGGAGCAGAGCACAAGTCCATGCCCCTGTTTACAAAACTGCCCCAAGTGCTCACAATGAGCATTGCCAATCATTGTTTTCTCTAGTGAGATGTATCAGTCCCTCACTAGGAAAGTCACCCAGTCCCTCTTTTTCTCATGGACTGTAGCACTGAGACGCAGCAGCAGAGGGGCAAGCAATGTAGTTTCAATTAAGGCTCACTAAAAACAGCTCTTACTATGTTATAAATTCTATATTTATCCTGAAACACCAGTCCCATCCTGAGCCTTTCTCCCCCTCCTTTAATTGTTTGCAGAAAAGTTTCCATTGTGTTTTCTTTTCCATTTTTTAGGACCAGTATTGCAATATAAATAGTCTTTTTTCTTCTCTCTCTCTCTCTCTATTTTTGCTAATAGTTTGGTTTCTCTACTTGGCTGAATGTACATGACTCTGAGGTTTTGCGATATAATTGCATGATTGCTTCCAAATTTTCCAACCAATGGGGCATCTAATCAGTTGAAAAATTTCATTATCCACTGATATATGCTGGAGGGAAGGCAAAAAAAATGGTTTCTCCATGTATCATTTCCTTCCCTCTCCTCCCCCATATCTAACCTTCTCCCTCTACACCCAGAGCAGGGACAAAGTCAACCCAGCTGCAAAAGAAGTGACTCTGAATCTGTTGGTTCAGAGGGTTTGTGTTTGTGCCATGCTCCTTCACATGGAGATAACTCACTCAAATTGGACTCAGGGGCAGTCCAGCTAAAAATCCAAGTGTGGTCTGATGTGTGCTATGGAGACAGGTATTATCCTTATCCCCTAGAGAACTGGTCTCTGGCCTGAAATGTCTGATTTCAACAGATTTGGTTATTTTGTTGAGTCTTGCAGTTGCAGCCCAAGAAAAAGAAAGAGGCATTTTTAACTCTCCCTCACCCAATTTTCCTCTTATACTTGGTTACTAATCTCTTTAGCCCTGACTTAATTTTAATTACCACACAAGTACACTACAGGGGTGCCTGCGTCCTTTCACATGCCATCATTTTTCTGCTGAGATGTCTGACTTCAAGGCTCTGTTACATTGAGCAAATCAGTTAAGACCACAGAATAAGAATAAAAGAGGGGGAGGGAGGAAGTAACGTCATCCTCCTCCCTCATCCAAAAAAACTTTCAGCTTTCTTAAGGGATTTAAGTACATTTGGTGAAATAGGAAAGCAAAACCTCTTGTCTCTGCTTCCCTTTGTCCTTGTGGGAGTGAAGCCCAGCTTTGGTCCTCTTAGTGTCATTGCATCCCTCTCCACCTCCCAGACTGTCCCCAGGGTCTTGCATGCTGGAAGAGGCAGAGGTAGGAGCCCACCATCCTTTCTTCCTCTGCCCGTTGCCATGCACAAAGCATAAAAACTCCTTCCTCCTCAAATGACTATTTAAGGATGAAAATCTGAGCTCAAGGTTTCACCTCCTTTGAGCAAACTACCTAAAAAAAATCATCACTACCACTTCTAAAAGCTCATTTATAAATACCAACATTTGTACTATGTTTTGAACAGCCTGAATCATTTCAAGGTGTAGAATTCTAAACTTTCAAAAAAGAAAAAAAAATCCAAACAAAAATAAAAATGCCCTCTCAATTTGTCTTTTAATTGAAAGCATCTCACAAAAATTGGAAATTTTCTCTTACAATGAAGGTTGGTCCTTGCTTTCCACTTTCACATAAAAATAATCCCCTTCCAAATAAGAGGAGAGGAGAGGAGAGGAGAGGAGAGGAGAGGAAACCTTTAGCTTCTCTGAACAGTTAAAAAAATAATAATCAACTTTTTCTGGTTAAAGTTAAAACTACTCTCAAAATCTTACTTTGTCATCAGCATGTTTTATATATGGTTTCTCATTTGTGAGGCATGAGCTCAAGTGCGTTTATCTACCTACAATATCAAGAAGTCATTTACAACAGGTCTTTCTAAACAGGACTTTTTTATTTAAATATTCTTTGCAGGCTGCTCTCTGGAGTGCCCTGGATCTCATTAGATGTGTGGTATTTTCCTCTTCCTCTAAAATTAAATTTAGTTTCCAATTAAAAGCTGGCCCCTCTGACAGACACTTTGTTTCACTTTCAGGTCCAGATTTCTTACCATGTTAACCCTACCAAATGCCTCCAGTGACTTGTGAAAATAATAAGGATTATGCACAGCTGCACAGATCAAAAATCCCCCCAGCATTCAGTTGCTATCATGAGTCTTTTATCAATCTGCTCTAGAGTAGAAGGGGAAACAATTTTCCTACACCATGAAACTGAGATTTCATAAATGTTCCCTTGCCACATTATGATGAAAAAAAAAGACCTTTCAAAGTTTTTGATTCCTTTTGGGAAGATAGACTCCCACACCACAGGGGAACACTAGCTGGGCAGTTAAGAGATTCCGCTGGGGGGATATGGGGTATATCCATACCTGGGGTATGGGATAGCAGCAGGGGCAGGATTTCCACCTGCAGTACCAGGCTACATGAAATGAGAGAATAACTTCAGGAGACCCACGTTCAGATGTTGGTCCACCTCAGACTTCCTGCTGTGTTATCTTGGGCCAGTCTCTTCAGCCTCCTGTTCCTGAACCCCTGCTCTCTACCTTTCCCAGTCTCCCCTTTTCAAGATCATCTTCACAAGTCAAGAATGAGAACATAAGGCAAAAATGTGGGCAGCTGTCACCTAGGATAAACCTCATTTCCAGAGCATGATGTTGCTCTGGTTACCAACACCAAATCCATGCTAAGAACAACTCCTGGCTCCTTAGTAAACCAGAAAACTTCTTTAATTCATATGTAATTGAATGGTGCCAGCTAATTATTAGAAACATAATAGTCTGTTACATAATCACAACAGCCTCAATAAATGTGGTTTGAGTTATTATGTAGTACTTTATTAATAGACAATAAATACAATCTTAAATCTAAATTAAATCCTCATTTGGTAGGTGCTTCATTTTGAAAGGGTATCAGAATGTGTCACTGAAGTAAAATGTCAGCATATTTAAAGTCATGTGACAAAAATCCTGGTCCAGATGTTGTTTCAGATCTTGTTCAAGGGACAAGTGGAAGAATGTCCTTGGAGAGCAGCTTCATACAGTACGGTCTCATCTGTTGCTCACACGTTTGGTCTGAACATTTAATCCCCACCAGCACATAAGCATTCTGGAGGTCGCTTTTGGGCAATATGCTCGGGTGGATCTCAGGAAACAGCCAGATGGTGTGAGAGCATGGTGGTATTTCTAGCTGGATGACCACCCACTTCCTCCTATAAGATCCTTTGAATGTAGGAAACGAAAGCAATCAGCCTTAAAGCCAAGAAAGAGGGAAGTTATTTAAAAATAAGCGTCTTGATTGACAGCAACAAGATGGAAATTGCTAGTTTCCTAAAACCAGATGCTCACGAACACTCCTGAGGATGCCCCACCTCAGGCACTGTAGGGGTGCAGTGCCTTGTTCTAGGCAACCTAATAGCATTGCCCAGGGAAAGGGCTTTCCTATCACTGTGGCTGGCAAGGCAGCTCCAGCCATTGCTTTCTGGTGATAACTCCTTCTACAATAGTTTACGAGCTTTCACACCCTAGGGTTCAATTATTGCCATCTGGTCTACCTGGGTCCAAACCAAGAAAGGCAGGGAAATCCTGCAGTCTGCGCAAAGAAATCAGTGAATAAACCAGAGGCTTATGTGAAAATGTAACTGATCTTTCCACGTGGACCTGACGCCTAGATTTCCACGTGCTTTAGAAATTTCCTGCAGGCTTCAGTTATGCTGACAGACGAGGAAGAGAGGACAGAATATTCTACAAATACTTACTACCACTGAATTAACTCACTTTGAAGAAGTTCATCATCATTTTCCTTCTTTGTACACTGGTAGCCTGGCAATAGAGGAGAACAGTAGCAAAACATGCAAGTAGTCCTAGTGACTATTTGTCCCAATGCTGCTTTCAGGAATGTGTCTGTGAAACCAGAAGTAGTTATATCAACAAATTTCTTTAAAGGCTACAGGGGACTGTTCTGATTAGTCAAACCTCCAGAGAAGCCATGTAAGCTAGACCCTGAATAAAGCTAGCACAGATAAGAAATGTTTGCTTTGCTACATAAAGAGGAAAAAGAAAGGAGGCACCGTGTGCATATGAGTGAGGAGAGACTCTAGGTGGGTTTACGACATTGGCCAAGTATTTACTGGCTCACCAGGAGAGGGTGAGATACAGGAACAGGGCTAAAAGCTGGAGCTGGTGGAGTGGGGATCAAGGCTTCAGAGATACTCTTAGTAAGTAGAAAGAGGAAGAGAGACCACATGAGTGAACCAGCACAGAGAACAAAACCTCCTGGAAGAGAATTTTAACAACTGATTTAGAAACCAAGTCTGATTTTGACAGTCAGTTCTACTAAATTAGAGCAAATTGCCCCCAGGTCAGTTCTGAAGGTAAGGAGAAACCAGAAACCATATGGACACTTTGCTTTGGTGTTCAGGGAGAGGAGTCAATGAGGACCTGACTAATGGGAAAGAGCATAGAAATGAAAACTTGCACAGATGAAGTGAAAGCAGAATAAGGGTAATGTGTGTAAATGCAGGGTTATTAATGTTAAGCTCAATTCTCAGATCACAGAATCACAGAATGGTAGGGGTTGGAAGGGACCTCTGGAGATCATCTTGTCCAACCCCCCTGTTTGAGCAGGTACACCGGACCGCATCCAGGTGGGTTTTGAATATTTCCAAAGAAGGAGACGCCACAACCTCTCTGGGCAGCCTGTTCCAGTGCTCTGTCACCCTCACAGTAAAGAAGTTTTTCCTCACATTCAGGTGGAACTTCCTGTGTTCCAATTTGGGCCCATTGCCCCTTGTCCTGTCGTTGGGCACCACTGAAAAGAGTCTGGTCCCATCCTCTTGACACCCACCCTTCAGATATTTATAAGCATTGATAAGATCCCCCCTCACTCTTCTCTTCTCCAGACTAAACAAACCCAGGTCTCTCAGCCTTTCCTCATAAGAGAGATGCTCCAGTCCCCTGATCATCTTTGTAGCTCTCCACTGGACTCTTTCCAGTAGATCCCTGTCTTTCTTGAACTGGGGAGCCCAGAACTGGACACAGTACTCCAGATGTGGCCTCACTAGGGCGGAGTAGAGGGGGAGGATAACCTGCCTCAACCTGCTGGCCACACTCCTTTTGATGCACCCCAGGATGACGTTGGCCTTCTTGGCCACAAGGGCACAGTGCTGGCTCATGGTCAACTTTCTGTCTAGTACTGTCTAGTACTAGATAGTGAAAGAAATAGTATACTCAAAGTCAAGTAGACAGTCTTTTAAAATTACATTGGCTGTTCTGCAGGTTCATAAATTAAGAAGGAAGGGATGGAGGGCAGAGGTGAACTGCTCAGCTGCAGACCCTTTGTCAAAGCAGCCACAATAAGTGAGGTGTTAGGGTGTGTGGGCATAGGGCAGATGGAAAACTTGAGCAAGATGCAAAATGTGCTCAACAACATTGGGTTTCAAACCAACGTATCCCGTGAGACACCTGTATTTCAAGCCTTTTTTTTTTCCGTAAAGAAGGAATGCTTGTATGGTCAGAGTCATACATGCCTAAGAGAGTGTCCATCCACTCAACTACCTACTGAATGCCAAGGCCGATTTAAGCCAAATTTGGCTGGAGACTAGTGTCTGAGTAGAATCAGTGTCTTCCAGTAGAAATAATGGATGTAGAAAGCCTTTCTGAATACCAGACATGCAAGATTTATTTTTGCTAATACATAGAGGACGCCATTGTTTGCAGCAAAAGAAAAATGTTTTCAGTCCTAGGTTTGTAGGCACATCGTATGCCAGAGACTGTCAGCCAGTGGTGCTGGTATTAAACCCTAAAACTTCTGTCCAAAGCCTGCTATTTAGGAAGGAAGAACTTCAGTCTGTAATGCTGGTGTCCTGGTCACTTGGACCATGAGCACATCCTTTGGGAATCTGTTCAAGTGGTAGATTACATGCAGGTTTGGAAGAGAGAATTTCTCACATACTTTAAGCTCTTAATGGTCTGGTAGAGACTTTAATAAAATGCAAGCTCGCTCGTACTTCTGCATGCAACTGGCATGTCCCCGGTGTTGTTGCAATGCATTAGAATCAGTGTCGTACCCCTTTTGCCTCAATCTACCATGATTTTTGTCACTGGGGAAAAGACTTTATCTCCCTTCCCTGCTCCCCAAAATGTTCGTATAATACCTAGGATGTTGTTGGCATGAGTGGAACATATTAAGAATAAAAGAGGAAACACACCTTCAAATGCAGTAGGCAGAGCTATAACAAACACTTCAGCAAATGCACAAGGCATTTCCACTGGGGATCACAAGAGGACAGATACAAAGGAGTGTGGAAAGAAATCCATATCTGCAGCTACGGCCTGATCCAAGGTCTTGCTGGAGCCGATGGAAAAATCCAATGGGCTTCAAATAAGGCCCTTATTCCAAAAAGGGGAGTTTAGAAAAAAAGAATAAAACATTAAAGAGCCAAGGGGAAAGAAGAGATAAATAACATTTACCCAAAACAAACCAGATGTTTCACCTCAAATCCACTTTCTGTTTCCATGAGAATAAAGACAAAGAAAATAATGGTTGTTAGCCTTTTCTTTGGGTCGGACGGCAGAGACCCAATGGGTGACGGGCTCTAAGGCATGTGACCCTCACACGCTTCCTGTGTCATAAATGAGTCACGGCAGTAGCATACTCATAAATATATTGGAAAGAATAATGTTAGTCTAAATGGTTTGATTCAAGCAGAGGCAATAAAAGGCAAAAAACATCTTCAGCTTGCCTCAAACTTGCCTGTTTCCTTAATTTTTCTTTTTTATATATACATATATTAAAGGAAAGCTCTTAATTCCATTTTCTGTCTCAAAATGAGCAATGTGTTTGGGAATGGATGAGCAGTGCGGGTTTGCTGACTTGAGCCATTGGAGTTACAGTCTCTATGGAGCTTTTAAAGTTGCTGAGGAAGCAAAGCCAAGGCAATTTTCCAAGCAGAGATGACAGGACTGCATGGAGCTCCAGGTTGCTGACGGGGGTTGCTCAGGCACATTGCTTTCATAGGACTTGCTGGAGGTCACCGAGCCACAGCCGAGGTCAGAAGAGAGCACTTGGTGTTCTCATCCTAACACCATCCTTTGGTGCCTCCTGGGAACTGAGGGATGAATACAGACCTTTGTCTTTCCTGCATTTGCAGGCAGCAGCAAGGTTATCTCTAAATGTGCTTAGTACCTCTGAAGACATTGAGGGCTCTTGACCCTCCATACAAATCAATAGTAGGATTTGAGGTGAAATTGGTGCTGCTCCCACAAAGAATGGGAGAACGTTTGCACGTGGTTCCCTAAAAAGCCCTATCAACTCATGTTTTCTAAGTGTAAGCAATGCAGATAGCATTTAACATTTTTTTCTTGCAGAAAGGCCTCTGCTTTGTCGTTGCTTTTAAAGCTATCACATTGAAATGGCTCAACCTGAAGTTTTCCATGATACAGCATCTGCTTCAGAATAATTTTCTTTGAGGTTTCAGCTAGAACAGTTCCACTCCCAAGGAAAAGTGAAAAAAGGCATCTTTTTGTCCAAGTGAAAAAAGAAATAAACAAATTAACAACAGTTCAATTGAAAAACTGTAATGCCTTTGCTTAGAATAGGAATGTAAAATTTGACAGAAGGATTGCCCTGCTCTCAAAGATGGCACTTGTACCATCAATGTGAAAAACAAAAATCTACATAAATATGGTCAAGTTGTAAACTTCAAAAAAACCACAGGCTTAATAGAAAATGTGTCAGTGTTTGGCAGCTAAATTCTCAGGCAGCTCAACATGCAATAAGCATGCTCTGATCCCCTTACTGCTCTTATGCATGCAGCATGCTGCTGCTTTGCACGCCAACAGCTGAGTGGGGCTTTCTGGCACAGCCTGCTGGAGAACATTGTGGCACCGTATTGCAGGTAGACAGCATCTTCTGTGCCCCTATTTCTTTTCCTGTTAATATCTACCCAGACCAGAAGAGGAGCAGGCTCCACACATTAGAGAAAAACAGATAAGACAATGTGTCTCATTTCTTTAACTGAAGTATAACAAGGGGAAAAAAAAGGAAGAAAAGGGAAGAAAAGGGAAGAAAAGGGAAGAAAAGGGAAGAAAAGGGAAGAAAAGGGAAGAAAAGGGAAGAAAAGGGAAGAAAAGGGAAGAAAAGGGAAGACAAAAAGGAAAACAAAAAGGAAGACAAAAAGGAAGACAAAAAGGAAGACAAAAAGGATGACAAAAAGGATGACAAAAAGGATGACAAAAAGACAAGAAGACAAGAGGAGGAAAGCAAAAAAGGGAAAAACAGAAAAAAGAAAAAAGAAAGAGAAAAAAGAAAAAGGAAAAAGAAAAGAGAGAAAAAAGGAAAAAGAAAAAAGAAAAAAAAAGAGAAAAAAAGAAAAAGAAAGAAAAAGGAAGAAAAAGTTGAACAAAGCTTGACCAGGACACCTTTACATCTGGCTTTCCTTAAGTTATGAATGTTTCAATTTTGCAGCTTTGCTGTTAAATGTTGTGGGTTTTTTTCTGTTTTGGCTGTTACATAGCCCGGAAACACTGGCAGCTGAAATTTAGACTGAAACTACAAGCAGCAAAATCTTTGTGCCCATAACAGGTCCCTCCACCCCCACAACACAAAGAAATTATTTCTATTTGTTTTCAAAAGGGAGAGGGGAGTATTCAGGGTGTCCCTTTGCCAGCAGTTTAATAGAGAATTTGTGTCTTCCCCCACCCTTTTCTGGGTAAGATGGGTGAAATTTCTTTTGCAAGAACAGTGTCTGGCTGGCCTCCTGGTAGCCTAGTTTGTTTGACTTTGCTCTTGGGTGACTGCCTGCCTGCAAGCAAGAAAAAGCATGGAAGCTGAAAGCAAGCAGCAAGCTGATGCAACGGACAGGGCCCTTCGGGATCAGCTTTACGAGAGCTAAGCAAAATCAAACAGAATAGAAACAAGCTCTGCCAAACACAAGCTAACAGACAGGATTCCTTTCTCCCTGCAGCTGATTAGAAATAAACTAAAGACAGGGTGCCTAAAGCAGGATCAGTGTCCAGATGAGACAGTGGCAGATGCTGCCCTGAACACTGGAGGAGAGGGTGGGCATAGAGGGCAAACATGCAGCTGAAGGTAATGTGGGCAAACCCACACATCATCTACAGAGCTCAAAACACAGTACAACAGGGAATAACTTGCAGATGATGCTCAAGAAAAGGTTCTTCCCAGGAAACCCTCTTCCATCTCTCCAAAGCATCTTGATGTACAGCAGCCTTTTAAAAACCATTTCTACTAGTCACCTGCTATCTTGCTGTTTTGGTGTCGTGGGGCTTATTAGAAGAGCCTTAACATGCCAACTTCCCATGCTACAAACACACAAAAAGTGGATATCTGTTAGAATACCTGAGACTGATGATGTCGGATCCCGAACAGTGCCATCCCAAGTCTCTCCTTCCTCCCTTTTGGGATACAGAGACAGGAGAAAGCCAAAGTGATCAGGGCAATCCGTATGGTGTTCAGAGGTAAGCTACCATAGCAACTACATACAAGTCAAAGCCTTCCTTCAGGACCAGAGTTTCTCCTCCTCTGCAATAGAAACCTTGCAAGAGACCACAAACCTGATCTCTGAAGTTCTTGAACTGGGAATTCAGTCCCAAAGCTTTAGCTCATGTAGTGGAGACACTTCTTGGGTAAAGCCAAACATGTTCCTTTCCTTCTGTGGCACAACAGGATCCTTTGAGCCCGAGTGACAGCCATCAGTAGTGTGTAGAAAGCACATGCCACGGCAGATGGTGCCTCTGCCTGGTGTCACATTAGTTATTCAATTACAGTCTGAGCCCCCAAGATGTTTCTCCAGAGACATAGGTAGTCCTATTTGGTGCAGGGAATAGAGCCATTCCCCTGGGTTTGGAGGTGGTTGAGACGCAAACTCCACACAACAGCAAGGCAAAATAACAGAACACCTTAACAGCAGAGATGGACAGCAGTTCCTCTCCCCTTTCACAGCTTCTGTCCCTGTAGACTGTTAACACAGCCCATTCCAAACTCCACTTTCACCTTCAGCTTATTTTAATTTATTTCTTCGGAGGAGAGTTGCTTTTCACTTTTCAGAGGAAATTCCTGGTTGCCTGAAGACCCTCTGTACAAAACCCACTGTGAGCTGCATTCCACAGGTCTCACTAGAATTTGGATTTCTTTGTTTTGCCCTTGAAAGCCTGCTCTGAGCTCCAAAAAGGAAGGGGAAATGATTGGGGCATTTGTGTCTTGCAGAAGCTGAAGTGAGACATGCTTATTTTTAATACAGGATATAAGGGATTCTTTTGACAATATCCATTCATTCAACTCATGACTGGATTAAAAAAAAAAATCTTTATTACCCCTCCAGTGGCTGCTGCACAAACTATTTTTGCAGATGTATGTGGGTCTGGATCAAATTGCAGCAGCACTACCAAAGTTGACAGAGTTGCTCTGATTTTGGGATACCCCTTTCCACCAAAAGGGGATGAATCAACCATTTTCTCCTGAGTTATCCACAACCCTCGCTTCTTAAACTGTATACTTGTCACACCTGAGTGTACAGTTCTGGCTAGTCCTCTTCAAGAAAGAAGCAGCAGATGCAGGAGATAGCCTACTAAAAGTGAAATTAAGCTTTTATTTAGTAGTAGACTGAAGTCATTCATCAGGAGGGGAAAAGAGGTATTTCAGCCGGCATTGCTCAGAGAAAATTACAGGGATAAACTGGTTCACAGGAGAGTGTCAGGTGGAAAGTGTGGAGAAATTTTAAAAATAACTGAGAGGAATAACGTCTTTGTAAAGTTTTCTAACAGAAGAAAAGATGCAAGAAATTGTTGCCGTTGGAACAAGCATTAGATTTTCCCAGACAGGACCGTATGATGTTCTCTGTGGAGAACTACATGTGATGACCTGACATCTTTCCTGGTCCTAAATTTGACATTCAGGTGTCCTTCACTGATATCTATTACAGGTCCAGATCAGGGAGTTACTCTCCTTCCAGACAATGCTGTTGGAATCCTCCTCAAAGAGTCACATTGATCCCTCAGTTCCACATCTCTGGAAAGCTATGGATATGTATTTCCAGCATGCTGACTGTCTACCAGCCAGCAGACTGCACCTATGTCTACTGATAAGGGTCTCTATAGCCATCAGCAAGGGAAATTGAAGTCTCCACCACTTTGGAGTCTTTTCATCTAGATTTGGACTCGATGGAGAACATTTACCCAGAGATTTTTTTTTTTTTAAATATCATTCATGCAGCACCAATAGAAAGTTCCTTTTTAACCTTATAAATGTGAAGTCAGAGTGTCTAGAGCACCAAATAAAATATGAAAACACAGTGTTGATGAAGGCCATTGTAATACAGGTTAGGATCCTTCTCTTCTCGTGATGGGAAAACCAAGGCTCAGTCAGTAAAAGTTCCATCAGGGACAGATCTCTTGTATTAGCGGCGAGTTTGCACTCCTGGCCGGTAAGATATCCCCTAGTATAAAACTGAATGGTACTTCTCTTACAGCTTGTTTGGCATTGAAGAGAATACCCCATGATTACTTTTCTGATTTTTAAGTAATGTTCATGTGTCATCTTCCTTACCTGGGAGCCTGTTTAAACCCTTACTATGGACCAGCATTGTGTTGCTACCTCAGCGCCTCAAAAAGCAGTTCTGCAAACAAATAGGAAAAAAAAAATCAACTGGCAGAAAAGTGAGAAAGACTTTTTTAAGAAACCTCAAGTTAGGAAAAAACTGAGTCGAGAAGCACAAGCATTAGCTCTAGAAACCTGACTTTAATAGTTGTTTTTATTGTTAATATAAGCACAGAATAGAACTGTATATGCTTTGTGCCCCGTCCAATAAAAAATTAACATTCAGGCTATACTGGTTAAGCAGAGACAGCTTCTCCAAATAATCTCGATATCCAAAGTCTATTGCTGTCATTTAGTGTACTGAATAAAGTGAAGAGTTTTCAAAAGCTTCTTGTAGGGGCCTGTAGACACAAGAGGAGCCTCACTCCAGAGCATTAAAGGAAAACCATTTCAGCCAATCAAATCTATTTACATGTCTATTTATAAACTGGCATGATTTTTGAGCTGCTAAAATTAGATTTAGATCTTAGCCTCCAACTTCCAAGTGAAATCAGTTCACTTGTCACTAGGACGGTACAACATGATCCAAAATACACAGGGACAAACATTTTAGTCTTAGTCCCGGTGTCCGAAGGAAGTTGCAATTCAGTGATCACACCAGGCAGTTGTCCCCCTTCCACCACCAATTTCAGCCAATTTCAAGATCACTTGACAGAAATATCAGAACTGCTCCTTTTTACTCATATCTGTGAAAGCCAGCATGTGATCACAGAAAGAAACCTGGCTTGCTGTCATGGAGGGAAGTAAAAAAACTCAATAACCTACAGGTACTCACAC
The DNA here is from genome assembly GCA_013389945.1 of Fregata magnificens. Classification (NCBI taxonomy): domain Eukaryota; kingdom Metazoa; phylum Chordata; class Aves; order Suliformes; family Fregatidae; genus Fregata; species Fregata magnificens. Next base: position 331,433 of record WAAD01037377.1, read on the forward strand.
AGAAGAGTGGATTTATGGTTTTTTGAGTTCTACAATTCAGAGTGGTTTGTTTTCTTAATGAACACTGAAAACCAGAAGTACAGCACAAGCCCTTTAAAAAGGAGCAGAGGTGGAGGAGCTACTGCATGAATGTAGCAACACAGGATCATCTTGCTTCAAAAACATTTTACTGTTTTGAAATAGTACACAAAGTCATAAAAAAATAGCAATGGGCTTTGCCAAAAAAGCATCCAGAGGAGAAGAGGCAAGGAAAGAACAGAGAAGGAACAGTGGAAATAAATCTTTCCAAACAAAGTGACAGGTCCAAAAATAATGAGAACTAAAGTTCAAAGAAGAAATCTAGACTGAAGTAGAGAGAGAGAACAACCATACACAGGCAGTGGGGGCATGGGGGGGGTGGTGGTGCGTGTATGCCGGTGGGGGGGTACACAGCAAACGTGCTGCCTCCTCAGCTAGCGTTAAGGGTTCAAATCAGGACATCAGCACTTGACAGACATTATTTAGAAATTCATGTTTATACATCCTGCTACAATGTCTGGCCCTCAAAGTTTTCAGATCCCATCAAACACTTTAACCATCAGGATTGTTTTCTCCCTACACACCGAATTGAATTTCCAATTTTTTTTAGCCTGCACAGTGACAGTATCCCATACTTACATTTTGACACCTTCCAAGTTGGTGACAACTGGGTGGTCTGGCTGATATGTTGTATTTTCCCTTCCTTAGCCACACTTCCCAATAGCTTCCCTCTCACCTTTTATTTTCTCCACAATCAGGATAGAAGGAAACACAAAGCGGCACAAACTGAACACACAGCACACAGAGGATGTGGTTAATGGCAGAGCTTTTAACTATAGCTTCTGAAGCAGACCACAGGGTCACAGGCAGTGGATTAACTCCTTAGGAAGGCACAACATTCCTTTGTTTTTCAACAGAATGAATACAACACAGGTGACCATAATACAAGGGTGTTCACTACAGGATTTAATACACTTATAGCAAGCTCTTTCAGCAGCATGAACTGTGTTCAGAGCCTACAGTTCTTTGCAGGGACAGAAAAATAAGGGTGCTGAGTCATGGTGCATTGCTTTGAGTGCCTCTCAATTCAAACACCAGATATTTCCTTTCAGGAGCTCAAGGACAGGCAAGTAGCTTTCACACATACCAGGCTAGACTACATTAGTCATCAAGGACAACCCATCCTTCCCCACCCACTGCAACCAAAAGCTCCTTTGCTGGCTCCTCATGGATTTTTAATCCTTGCTACTCCTTCACACTGTGTGCTCTGCACTCCCCTTCAACTCAAAGTACAGGGGCACTAAACAGGCATAAGATGAACAGGTATGAAAAAGCTCTTTTATAAAATATCTGCAAGAAGAAATAAGAGCTAGTCTGAGAAATTATTCTCACTAGTAAGTGAGCAGCCCCTTATTGATAACCAGATTCTTGCATGAACCCCTTTGGAGTCATACAGCAGGGACTAAGTTAGCAATACAATAGTAACAGAAAAAATTTGCCTACCTATGCTTTCAGGTATCTAGGACAGATCTAATCTTCTTCTAGTTTCTTACAGAAAGCCTTCCTTTTGCTAGTGCAGACCATTAACAGCAGCTCTGTAGAAAGGAAAAACATTTTTCCCTATTTTCTTCCTAAGTGAAGCACTTTCCTTTCCTTTCCTTTCCTTTCCTTTCCTTTCCTTTCCTTTCCTTTCCTTTCCTTTCCTTTCCTTTCCTTTCCCTCCCAGTACTACCAACCTCCCTCCTTAGCAAAGTATCTCATAAGATACAAACTGGCCTAAGATGAGGGTTTATGTAAGAGCAATGAACCACAGACGCTGGAGATAACATTAACGAGCCACAGATGTTGCCAGGTCCAGCTTTGATTTAAAAGGGATGAGGTGGGGGACAGGAAGTTTTTGGGGCTTGAAAAGAAAATGGAGGCTCATATTACTAGATAGAGGGCTATGCTAAAAGCTTTTTTTGTTTGTTTTGGGGTTTTTTTCCCTCTCTCCCAGAATCTGCTCTTTTACTATCAAGCTTGATTTCCTATTGAAGAAGTCTGACCTTGTATATACAGGCTCTTGTCTGTAAAGTTGTTCAAGCACAGAACAGCTAGTCTAATCCTCTAGAGCATAAATTTAAAGAGGAGCTGAGGGTAAACTGGGTGTCTAAATCTAATCTTAGGTTTGTTCACTGTGGCTTGAAAAGGTTAAATCTACAAGACCCTCAGGCTAGGTCCTGGCACAGCTGATGGAACAGCTATCTTAGTTGCAGGGGTGAGATAGCTCAAATGCTTGGAAATCCAGGCATGAAATGCAATTTATTAAGGCCAGAACTACTTCTTTTCTGTTAAGTTATCCCATACCAAAGGGTAGTTTTAAAGCAACCCTCTATATAACATGTGCTGGTTTTCCCTATGAAACAGGAGACTAAGCAATCTGAGTTTCTAAATCAGTTGTAGAGGGACACCAGAAGTGTCTTTATTTCTGCTTTGTAGTGGCAGAAGTAAGAGCCATATGTTAGTTGACTTTTTTGCATTGATTGCTCACAGTCCTTGTTATAAAGGCTGGCAGTTTTATTATTGCATCTCCTCAAAATAACAATGTGCTACATAAGAGGGAAGAAAAAAAGACTTCTGACTTAAGTATTATTTGTATTAAAGTAGTGCCCAGAGGCACTGACAAAATCCAGGACTCTTGTACTGGATGAGGTAGGAATGCAGAATAAGAGACAGCTCTGTTGTAATGTTAATATTTGCTTATGCTGTAATGAGGCAAGAGTCACCAGGGGGATTTTGTGTGAGGGGCTGAAGTGTAGGTAGACTAAATGATGTGCCTGAGATGATTACATGAGATTTTTTAGGCAGAATCGGGAGGTTAACCTGTCCCTCTTAAGTCCAACTTTGTGTGCTTCACCAAAAAACTATTCTTTTCTTCCCTTTAAAGGGTTCTAATTGTGCCCAACCACTGCCTCAGCTCTCTAAAGCTGGTAGCTGCAAGTAATTCAATAACACAAATGTTCTGACAAAGTCATTTTTAGCTTGTTAATTATTCCCAAACACATTCTTTCCCCTTCAAGTGGAGCTAGATGACATCAAAGCTGTTTGAGGGATGGAGGAACACTTGAAGTATTAGCAAGAACAATAGAACAGACTATCCATTTTATTCCAATTCATTTAAAGGGGAAAAGGCTGGATGTTGGCCAAGTTTCACCTTGAGAACTGATAATAGAAAATGATTGAAAGTCCAGCTCTTACACTTGTGCTTGTACAAGACAGTGTTGTGGGGGTCCGAAATTACCCATAATTATGTTATGCTAATAGTCTAGAAAGGGATGTGTGGGGCTAAAAAACATTGCTTGGAGATTGCAGGGAGCTCTCAAACTCAATGGGCTCCAAAATAACGGATCTACCACACTTCTACAGTCTGGTGTAACATGGAGAATAATGCAATTACAGAGACAAATATGGAAAGAAGAATCCCCTTTGGAAATGAAGGCTGTGTTGCCTGAATCTATTGTAGATACCCAAGGTAACAGGGGAATGGTGGGATAGAGAAGCAGTCTCTACAGCATCCAGCTGGGATGAACATTCAGTTCCAGTGGAGGCTTACTCTGAAGTGGTGGATTTGCCTCTTTGGGTTTGACCTCCTGAAGCCTACTAAGAAAACTCATGGACTACTTAAAATCCTGCTGGACTGACTCTGCTAGCAGAATTGCTGAGTTACTTAGGATTGAAAAGGGTCCTGTCTTAATTTCAGCCACATTAGCTTTCTAATGCTGGATTGAGCCAAGCTGTAATTACAGGGCAAAAGCCTCTAATGAGGGTTTAGACACACACTCACTTAGCAGACAGCAGTATGGTCAAGTATGTCACTGCCTTCGCCTTTCTGCCAGTGCTAGTTTGGTGGAAGGGAGCATAAAAGCACTCCCTGGAGAAGCAGGGATTTCTCTCCTCTTCTGTGTGGCTTTGATGTAGACATATGAGTAACACCTGGCTGAATCATGTAAGGCCTGAATGCAAGTCTAATGAAGTCATCTTACCACTGGAGCCAGGGAAAAAAAAGTAGCTCTAGGGAGAAGTGGTAGAAGGAAAATTGAAGGAAGTAAGATATGATAGATCTTGCTTTTATTTGTGGTACGGCATTTTGCAGTCTCACGTGGAGAAGGAGGTAATCACTGTTAGGAAAACAATCATGGTTTTTCTAAACTCCATAAGATCCAAAAGAAGTTATTTTTTGTTTGATTTGGTGGGTGGTCCACTGTATGCTCCAATAAGCTAGAGCGCCCGAGCACCAGATCTTGTGCTAAATCTTGTCGATAAGCTTCTGAATGCCTGCTTACAAATAACAAACACACTCTGGCCCAGTGGTCAAAGACTGTGCATATAAAGTCCTGGTGTACAGCTTGTTTACCTGGCCAAGGAGTGACACAGCAGTGTGGAGATTCCTGTTTAAAGAGACAAGAAGTTAATCTACCACGCAAGGCATATGAGTCCTTTCCAAATGCAGTGACTGTGTTACTTGGGCTCCCAAGGGTAGAAAAGTCTCGTATCAGAACCGTTCATGTGGTCTGAGACTTGGGGGCATGAATATCTCTGGGCTGTTCCTGTGCTCTGCCTAAATAAGGGTATGTCAGGAATTGCCAGCCAGTGCTGGCTGTATGCTGAGAAGTATAGAGCAGAATATTGTTGTTAGGTGACTGAAATTCGTAGAGTTAGGCTTCTAAATTTTAGGGGCTAGAACTTAGCTGGAGAGTGGACCCATTTGTATTATCATTCTAACCAAACAACTCAGTTTTTATGCAATGTTTTTTAATAGGGGAAATCTATAAATAGGTTTTTTCTTAATGTTATTGACAAGAAACATGCGTGGAGAATATTACAAGTACATGCATCAACAACACTGAAATGAAAATAGGACTGTGTTTGAAGTACAGTCTAAATGACTAAAGGCATTTTGATTCTTTTCAGATCAAAATGGCAAGAAAATGTCAACAGCAAAACAGTTGAATTTCATAGTCTAGTGGCATCATTTTAGACTAATTTCTGAATTTTTGGTTACTGGCTCAGCTGTCACAGTAACGTGATCAAAATCACAGCTCTGCTTCTTTTTCAGTGTCAGGAGAAGCTTTTCAGATTGCAAGCTCTTCAGCTGCTGCTTCAGTAAAGATGGACTTTTAAAAAGAATTTAATTTTCTGAATGATCATTCTTAAATTTGTTGCCAATAAATAACGCAGTCTCAAAATGATGATGATATTTATTAAATGTACTCCAATGCTATATAACAATACCAAATGGGATCTTCTAAACATAACTACCTGGTAATGGAGGGTGGGTGCCTATGGATATGGAGACTGCTGCAGAATTCTTACTGCACCCTTTGTTAAACAGAACTTCACTTGAATTGTTCAGCAAAGATAAAAAATCAGGGTGTTTTGCAATTCGTATTTCATTCCATCCTTCTTGTAGGTTGTCATTGCACTGGAGGTCAAATCCAGGTCAACTGTAGGACCTAAAACCTTAGTGTAATCACTTCAGGTGGAAAAATGGGTATAAGTCCTGTCTCTATTCTGGAAACCCACGAAACATGAAAGAGGAGTTTTTTGGGCTTTCTATAACCCAAAATGAGTTTCATGGTTTGAGACCTACTTCCAAAACAAACTGGAACTAGGAGAATGGTAACAAACCAGGTCAGTCCTCTACAGAAATGTCCCCACTGGAGCAGAGAAAATAACACAGCTGTACAGAAAACAGAACTTAAGAGTCTGGAGTTTTAGTAGGGTACAAACTGGGCAATACGAATTGGAAGCAGTGCTAAATTCAGGAAACAAAAATGAAAAAAATGGCCCAATTTGCTCTCACTGACCCTGGTGTAAACCTGGAATATTTCCATGAAAGCTCTGGTGTTAAAGAGCCTTTATGGCTTTCACTGGATCTCAGGACGATGCATCTCAGGGCTACCTCCTTGCATACCAGAGCAGCTCCCTAACACTGGCACAAGTTAGGAGGGCTCAGACTAGGAATACCTTGGCAAACTAAGTGGAAGTCGTGGCCTTGGTTGGCTTTTCATATTGAAGCTGTAAGCTTTGTTTACTGACTACTAAAGCTGCATGTCCATCCCAGCAAAAAGGAGACAGGAGAAGAGGACCGTGCTGCTAAAGGACCACTAACTGAATTTGGAAGATGCACAAAGGAGCTTTTAGGTGTGAACATAGGATGTTCGGAGGTGGATCTGAGCAAGCAGAGGACAGACGAGAAGTCGCTACAGTGCCCTGAATTGGTGACATGACTCCTGGCAGCGGGGATAAATCATCAGGAAATTGCTGGGAAAGTGATTTTCAGTGGCTGGTTCTGGATCCAGCTGTGATGTGTTTCACCTGAACCTGGTTTTGAACCTGTTTTGTATCTCTTATACATCTGCCTGTATCTGAGAGAAAGCAACAGCACTGCAATAAAACTGAAGGAGGATTAATCTCCTCTTGTTCCTAGTAGGGTTTCTCATCCAACAATTCCTTTGTCCTTAGAGTCAGAAAAGAATAATATTATCTTGCACCTTCTTCCCTCCTGTGGCGATAGGATTTTGTTCCAGTAGGCACTCTCCTGCAGAGGGCCACCAGAATATTGTTTCTTCAAGCACAAGTTATTTAAAAAGATCAAAACATCCAGGAGGAATTAACTTGGCTGCCCTTTAAAAATCTTCCTTTCTCATCTTCTTCCTTTCTTGTTTTTTCTCATTCCTCTCCTGTAAAATGAAGCTTTTTTGGCAGAAGCAGTGGCAGATCCAAAATGTATGAGCTGAGGACAGGATATTGGATCCTCGGCGGGAGAGAGATGGAACCCAGTGCCCGTGTCCATGTCTCTCTACCATGTTCAGCAGGGAAGTGACCACAGTGGAGCCTGAAATTAAACACACTGTTGTTGCTGTGAGTTTTTATTGTTGTTGTTACAATTGTTGTCCCAGGGCAGCAGAGCTGTATAGAGGAGGTGGAACAGAAAATGCTGCAGATGGAAGGAAATTAAAAAAAAATGTTTTGCGGATTAATTTAAGGACTAGGAATGGTCCACTAGGCAGGGTATCAAACCACAGTGAGCTGGAGAGCTTGAGGCAATTTGCTGAAGTATGGTTTATAGTTCCTGTGGCTTTTCCAAGTTGAGATTTTGCCCAAAAGATAAGAGCTTTCTTAATGTATCTGCAGGTAAATTGAGGACATCTCAGAATCATGAAAAGGGGGAAGCAGGAAGCAATGTAAAATGGTGATATGCTGCATTTCAGGCATGGCCCTGGAGCTTGTTGTGAATTCAGCATCCAGTCAAGGTTCACCCAGACTACCTAGCTGGTCTTCTGTGCCTAAGAAGATTTCAGTCCGAGACTCTACTAGAAAACAAGTTCTCTCCAGCACAGCTGGTCTCTGGCATGTTGTTCAGGATGAGATAGAGACTTTAGATATACTCATGGTGGCTCACTGTAAGAATAGGTGGATATAATGACTTCCAGATCCAGATATGGAAATGCTGGAAATAGGTTGTCTCCACCAAGGAATCTGCCCTGAGGGGTGTTGGAACAGGAAGTTGTTTGTTTAGCTATGTTGCTGTAACACACCAGAAGGTCACTGCCTCTTGGTCGTGAGTGGATAACATGGGATCATAGCTGCCCTCTCCGTCCTTTATTGCTAAATAGACTGGAAGGGGAGTCCGGCTACCCAGGTGGTTTTTCTCTGAAAGACAGCAAACTTTTTGGCTCCTACCTTTTGTCCTGGGACAAATTCCATTTTGTCAGATTTTTATTGTGATGGACATAGTGCATCAGTGTGTAACAGGTAAAGATTGAACAGCTAGGATTTCTTCGTAGCCCTATCATTGTCTGGCGAGGCAACCATAGGTCAATAGTTTGATCTACCTCGACCTCAGTTTCACTGTCTGTACAACGGCAATAATGGTATCAGACACTTTTATAAACAACTGGGAGATAAGGACTGATAAGGACTACCTGATAATAATCCTTCAATTATTATTACGAATTGCTCCCCTGCTTTATTTGCTTTTAAAATATCTTAAGCTTCATCATTTTTTTCTCTCTTGGTTTGGTGGAGCTGTGTATGAAGGGAATGTATTGGGACTAATCCAAACCACACATGTCTTCATCCTGTCTTATCAAAGTGAAATCGTTTTGTAAGAAGTTTTAGGTTCAGCAAGGCATATTTGGTTTTGAGCTCCTGGAATTAGGGCAAATGGGGGGAAAGTAGAGGAGTGGGAGGAAATGTCTCCTTTCTCTGTGCCGTGACTCGGCAGTGCGGTGGGTTGAGGAGTCCCACCCTCAATTCATCCTGTGTCTCCTCCTGTCCTGCATGAGTGCAGAATTTCCAATGGTTATCTGTAAGAGGAATCTCTTCCTGCCCAGCTTTGTGTCCTGCCCCATCCCTGGAAATTTCCAGAAAATATTAATAGAATGAATTTTACTTAAATTGGCTAATAGTTCTTGCAATACCTGGATGTGGCTTTTCAAGACATAAACTACTCCTCAACAGCACCAATTTTTTTTAAAGGCCCAGCTTTGTTCCCCACCGCTTACATAATGGACCCATGGTGAATTGCATCCAGCTGAAAGTCTGCCTTTGAAAGACTTGAGGCACATCAGCATTGAGAGATTCTCAAGGTACAGAAATTTGGCAGCATCTGTGCATGCCTTCACACTCCAGTGTCCTCCCTTGAAGGGTGAAGGCCTGCCAGTTATTGAGTGTTATACAATTAACCCTGTTGGGAGAAAAGTCCACGCCGTTGTGGATTGTAACTGTAAAGCTTGTAACAAATCATCACGATGCAATCAACCCTACCACTGCTGAAAACCTTTCCCTTTTCCTCTGGGGCATTTAAAATGTCATTTGCTATGTGCATTTTTCCCTTTATATGTTTTATTATTAATAATAATACAATAATGATGAAAAGATCCTCGAAGAAGCCTCAGGAAAGGAATTTTATAAACATTACCGTGGAATAAAATAAGCGCATTCCATTTTATCAGGACATTTTCCATTATAAATGGCCAGCTTTCTCATCACCCTGCCAACAGCTTTGCCTGCCATCTGTTCACTGATGTCATACTATAAAGTTCACTCGCAAAACTGCTTGTTGGGAAGCCCAGGATTGTGCTAGAGAAGTTTTGTTTAGGAATAAATATGCTGGCATCTCTCAAGTTTTTGTTGTCTTTTTTTTTTTTTTTTTTTAAGAATGACTTTTTTGTTTGTTTCAAAGCTTAGATTGCTGTCTTCACTATGAGCATAGTCATTCAAAGATAATGACCAACATTTTCTGAAATTACTGGAGATTTTGGCTCTTTCTATTATGGAGGGATTAATGTGGGACATCTTGAGAGAGAGAACCTGGGAACCAGGTTTTCAAAAAGTGCTGTACATTTGTCTTCTGGAAAGTAGACTTAGGCAGGCTAAGTTGGGCACCTGAAATTCTTAACCAACGCCTCAGAAAATACAGGTCAAACAGATCTGGTTAGGAAGTGAAAGGGGAGGGGAGAGAGATGTGTCCCTCAGGGGAAAAAAAAAAAATTGAAAGAAAGAGAGATATAAAAGAAAGAAAAGCAAGCAAGCAAGCAAGCAAGGAGATCTCCCCTCATGTCTCCAGTTTTCAGAAAAATCCACAGAAATTCCACGTGGGAAATAAACATATTATATATTTAACACTTCCTCTCTCCCAGGAAAAAGACAATTGTACTTGGAAATGACAACAAAAACATAATGGAAACTGGATATCAGGGTGCTGCTATGGCCAAGCTCAGCCTTGGCTGGACTGTATTTTCCATCATGCATCATCACCATTTTCTAGTCTTTCTAAACTCAGAGAAGCCCATACCTTTCTTTCGGCACCCTAGTCACAGCAGCACCAAGAAGCGTTGACTGCATCCTCCCCTCTTGCCCCAACCCTGGCCAACCTGCTGCTCCCCAAATGCTTGCAGTGAACCTGCCCAGTCTTTCCTGGGAGGTGGAGACTGCACGATCTGAAAACCAGGCAGGCTAGACTGTGGTAGGAATTGGGATGTAGCCTGGGCCAGGAGTGGTTAGGATGCAATGCAGGCAGAGGAATAAGCTTCTGGGCTTTGAGGTGGTAACAGGTTTTGGGTGGCAGTGCAGGAGCAGGCATCCAAGGTGGGGAAGGGGCTGGGAGGGGTAGGGAGGATGCGGATGCCACAGCCACACTGGCTGATGTGGGGAGCTTTTGTCATCCCCATGTGAAGCAAAGGCAGCTTGGCTGCTGTCCTGTGTGTGTCTGTAGCGGGTCTCCCATGGGATTTTCTTGGTAGGGAATCCATCTCGCTGCTAACATGACAAGGTGAGATGTGGACTCCCTGCCTGCGCCGTGGAGGTTTGGAAGAAGCATGGAGATTAGCCCAGGAGGGTGCATGTCGACAGGCTTAGGGTGCTGTTCTGTGATGTAGACACACGTAAAACACTGTGGGCACAGCCAGAAGCTACTTATGAGCTTTTCCCCCAGGGCTTGCTGCCAGGTTGTCCACGGTACCTCAGCCTTGATGCTGTGGCCTTGAGTGAGTACCTGTAGCCAGAGCTTCTGTTCCATGACCAGACTTGCAGCCTATTTCTGTACACATTAAACACTGAGGCTAGCACAGGAATAAAATGGTAGGACTCTGGGAAGAAAAAGGGCATTGGAGACCCTCTTTCAAAAGAGAAGGCAGGGAACTTTGCTTGCTTTTTGTAGGAAAACAAGGGTCAAGAAAGGATGGCTTAACTTTCCATGGCTATGCTGAGGTTGGAGAGAGTAAGATGCCAGAAAGGGGGAAGAGCTATTTAAGTTGAAGTAAAAATGTTTCATACCAGAAGACACAAAGATAAATGTGGCCTAAAATAAACTAAAACTGGAAAGAAGGAGAGGGTTTCTGACCATTTGAGGAGTAAACTTCTGGCCTCCCCAAAAGAGGAGTAGGGATAAAGAATCCAGCTTGCCCTCCGGTGGAGCTTTTCCCTGTTTAAGAAGAGGATAACGTGCTTGTTAGCAGGAGACGTGTGGTCCCAGGAGGGCTGAAGGGGATGTAACATCCCCATGCTTTCTGCTCTTCTGCCCCACAAAGCCAAAGTGTTTGGCCCTGACTTCTGAGCCATCTCCCTGCTGAATTCAGCATTGTTGCCTATCTAAATTGGAACATCACATTTGTAATTAAGTCTCAGGCAAGATCTTTATTCAGTAAGTGGCCCTAAAAAGCCCTTTTTTTTATCCTTGGCCAGATCCCAGATCACTGAAGAAAGCAGCACAGAAGCTAAAAATGAGACAATTTAATAGAAAATGGGAAATGTTCCTGGGTCAAGTGTGCATCTGTGCCTCTTTATATATCCTAGTCTAAATATAGGTGCTCTGAGGGCTTGCTACAGATAACTGGAGAAAGGAAGGTGAAAAGAAAGAAGCCACTTAATTTCCTCTTGCCCTTCCCTCAGCCCGCATAGTGTTTTCAAACCCCCGAGCCGTGCCAGTTTAACCTCTTGAAGGCTCTGGATAGTGAAGCCACAAAACTGGGAGGATTGGAGGAAATTCCACCTGCAAAGTTGAGTGGCAAGGAAAGGCTTTTCTTTTTTAATCACTGTGCTTAATCCTACCTTTCCTAAACACTGTCGAAGGCTGGAGTTGGTCATTTGTTTTCTTAAATTACCATAAATTGGAATTTATGGGCCAGGTGATTCTATTTGAAAAGAGTCCTTGTGTGCTGGAGAGGGGAGGGTGGGGCTGACCTGTCAGCAGGGAGTTTTTGGACTACTCCAAAAGCAATTCTTTGTTGTTCTCTCTTCCCATCAATGTTCCCCCATAGAAATATAAATAAATAAAAGTGTTCGAAATTCTTTCAACAGCTGCCCACAAAGGTTCCTTTCTTAACTCTTTTTTTTTTTTTTTTTCTTTTTATTGGTCCTCCTGATTCCTTGGCACAGCAAAGGAGGAATAAGAGAACTCTAGAGACAGTGGGATCCTCTTGGGGACACCTTGCTTTCAGTACTTTTTTTTTTTTTAATGTAGTCCATTTTGGGGACAAGTAGGTGGTTTTTTTTCCCCTAAGAAAGATTTCAGGGGATAGGTCAAGGATGTCTTGGGACCTGCAGCTTACCCCTCTTTATCATGAACCAAGTATATTCTCTTTGCTGAGGAGGAGAAAGAGGTTGTTTTGTGTTCCCCAAATCAACACAGACTTCCCTGGGCTAAGTACTCTGAGCTTCTCCACATTGCATACTGTACACTTTTTAGTGAGGTTTATACTAACATGTTTTACCTTGTGCTGCCTGGGGCTAAGAAAGGGAATAAATTGCTTTCTGGGTCTCCTATGGATTGGACAAGAAGTAATGGGATTAAATTGCACTGAGAAAGAGTCAGGTTAGACATCAGGAAACACTTTTTCACAGTCAGAACAGTTAAATGCTGGAATACATCGCCTAGGGAAGGGGTGGAATCTGTGTTATTAGAAATTTTTAAGAAGAAGTTAGAAAAGTATTTGGCAGAAATGGTTTAATAGAGCTGAATCCTGCCTTAGGACAGGGGATTGGACTCAACTGGTGTTCCTCAGCCCTTGTTTCCCCTCTCCCAATTAATCCAAGGATGACTTCACCTTTCTGATCCAGGAGGAACCACAGTTCACCTAGTGCAGTGTTTCTACAATAGATTGCCCTTCCAGCCTACTGCAAACTGAACCGTGTTACTGTCGTCATCCNGAGTGTATATGCTGGAAAATTAAGTTGTTGCAAAGTTTCCTGGTTACTGCCTGATGCCTACCAGACCATGGACCACAGACTGAAGAATGCCGTCTGTAGTGACCTCCTGAGGTCCATTCCAGTCCTAATTTCTCTGATCCTAGCAGCGCTCATGCGGTTCATCACCATGGCTCTATTGACGCATGATAATTTGAGCCTTGGTAATAATTATGCTCCTGAGCCCTGGGAGAGAAAGGACTGTTCATTGGTGAGATCAACAGTCTGGAAACAAGACAAAAATCTTCAAATCCTAGCCCCTTGGTAAACCTGCTGTTAGGAAGTCCCTTAGTTCCAAACCTTAAGGTGTATCCTCAACTGAAATCAGACAGCTTGCCTTTCCAGCCTCTGGACACGTGTGCCATTTCTGCCCAGGGACAAGGGAGATATCTGAAATATCACATGCCAGCGGCAGTGAATTGCAGAGGCATTCACTGAAAATTGAAAAAGGCATAGATAAAATTGGTATACTTATCACTTGTGCCTGCTTATGCACATATCTAGCCAGGTTCTTCAAGGTTTTAAAGGTGTGATGTAGTACTTCTCCTGATTAATACAAACATCCAAGTGAATACAAATCAGAATATTATGTACCATTAAAACTTTTATAGTTTCCCCATAGAGAGACCCATCAAACATGTTTAAGAATGTTTGGCCTTCTTGGCCTTCTTGGGACTTAATTCTTGGAAGAGGGGTTTATTTCATCTGAATTTTTGGAAAGGAAATCTGAGGCACACAAAGGACATCAACCTGTCTTGTGCTCTGAAGCATTTCCAGCTATGTGGCTCAGATGGAAAGGAAGCAAAGGGTGAGGCTAAAGTCAGGCAGTGGAAAAGTCTAGCAGCAGCATGATACTGCTATGTATTTGACACCTATAGAGAAACGAGTCCACTTTCACCCTCTGACCCCAAAGGAACCTGAGAGACCTTGCCATTTGCTCCAGAGCTGGCTCAACAGTTGTCATCATCCAAGAGTTATGCTTGATATTGAATATATATCTGGCTACCAAAAGAGGTGGTACAGCTCACACAGTCCATCGATAGATACTGACTTTTTTTTTCTGTCAATCTCTCCATCATCCACCCTGCAGGAATCTGATGTATCCAAATAAATATTGCATGAAACATGGTTCTCCATCCAAAGCCCTGGGGGGTCCAGTTCACCTGCCCACGCCTGCTCTGCTTGTCCTCTGCCCTTGTGCCCCTTGATCATTAGCTGTAATGGTTTCTGGATGCTCCCTGTGAGACAGGAACAATACAGCACAACAGACCTCACTCTGGGAGTCTGAATTGAATATACAAAATCAAGCCAGATCCTCATATATTGGAAATGGGTTAGTTCCTCAGTGACACAGAGCCCTGCTTCTTTATACTAAACAGACAACTGCTTCTTTTCTCCTGCCCTGGGTCAGGGACACTTAAGATACAGGATTTGCATTGTCTGGGATATGTTTGTGAACGTCTGCTCCTTTCTTCACACTTCAAATCCTTCAGCTTTAATGCCACAATTTCTGGCTCAGAGATTTGTGCTCCTTCCTTGTGTTTAACACCACTGGACACAATTTTCAGTAATCTCTGGAAGAGTCATATGCTTGCTGTTCTCCTGACCCACATCCAAGGTGACAAGAGGTGTAATTTCCCCTGCATGTTCCCAGCAGCTAGAGGCCTTTGAGGTCTTTGCATCCAGGAAAGGTAGAGTAGGGTACGTCATTTCTCCCCTGCCTCTGGGCTGTACTTTCCCCTCGCTCTGCAGGGAAAACATGGATGTTTCCCACGGACAGGGGAAATCAGACATGGGTGAATGCCTGCAGGCTAGAGAGCGAACAGTGCCCTGACAGGGAAGTCAGATAACATATTAATGAGAGCTGACTGAGTGGCTGATGGAGGCACTGCAGCTTCATGTCTGAACTAGACTCAGGATTATCATTTTAATAAATATTTTTTCCTAATGGAGCCAGGTTGCTGCGCAATGCAAAGGCTAATGGAATACCCCATAATATCTGGAGCACAGGAAAGGGATTTGTTGAACTTCATAGAGGAAGGATGATTTTATAGGGCAGGCATTTGGATAGGACCTGCGGGACTCTCTTCTAGTTTTGCCACAGATGCAGGCAAGTCACTTAGGCCAAGACTTTCAGAAGCAATTAACGAAGGAGGAGGAAGATTTGCTCAAAATGGCAATGTCCCCACCCATTTACAGTGGGAGCTGGCTTGCCTTGGGGACAGCTGACAGAAAGGGTTCGCAGAGAAGCCCAAAGGCAACAAGGTATGAAGAGACTTTCTAAATAAAGGAGGAAGCTTGACGCCTTTGCTAGGGAAGCATGATGAACTGGGACGACAGAAGGCCTGAAATCACCTCATCAGCCTTTTTAAGATGGAAGTTCCTTTGATGAACCTCCAGCAAGGTTTATTTTTTAATACTTATTATCTTATATCTGTTTTTCCGTAACAGCTAAGTAATCACAGGCTGCCAACCTCCCCTGTTAGATACCAGGAAATATGCACGGTGAAGAAGTCATGACTCGTGATATAATCTCTTTTGCAAACTTGAACAGTGTTTGTGCAAGCGGCTTTTCTGATGCCTAATACAGCATTATGCTTACATATCTTAGCATTGACTAAGTATCTCTTCTCTAATGGGTCACCTATTTGCATTCAGTTTAAATTGTTTTGAGATCTCTGTTTAGCACTTTTAGCTGTTCAATGTCTCTAATAATTGACCAAAGGGGACACACTGTTCAATCATGTAAGTCTTGTCTCCTTAGCAAAATGAGGTAAATATTTATGTATGTATTTGACTGCTTTTTGTCATTAGGATCTGAAACGAGGCAAGAGATCCACCAAGACCTGCAGAGGGATAAAGTCAGTGCCTAAGAAAGGTCAAACTCAGAACTCCTGTTCTTATGTGGCAGAGCCTGAAGGTACGAGCTGGGTACGAGCCATCGAAATAAAGGGGGAAGAAGAGTGCTTTACAAGAGAGGCCATTTCTCATCCCTCTGCATCGCCAGTCCTGAAATGAGCAGTCTGAAGACTGCTGCGTGGTTAAGAGGTTACCTCCACAGCCCAGTCTCTGGTCTCCTCCCTGAATGTACACTGGGAACAGGCACCCTGAATTTCACCCTGCAGTGATGGGGGACACACGGGGGTCTTGGTGCCTCCTCTGAGCCCTGGTGCATTCGTATAGGAGGTGCCTTTCCAAGGGTGAAGCACACACAGGCCTGCTGCCTTCTCAATTCTCCTTTTGTGCAGGATTTCCTGGTGGGTAGGATACCCATTGCTGGGAAGAGGCAGGTGTGAGAGAAGTAAGTGACTGTCTTTCAAACATAATTTGCATGACATTGCTGGCCTGAATACCCAGAGAGTTTTCAAATGTGACTGCAGTGGGTTTTGTTGGTTAATTTGTTATTTGGTTTTGCTGCTTCTTTTTCTTCTCTCTTGAGCACTTTGGCTCATGTGCGTCTGGTTTATTCGCTTTTCATGTTTATACAAAGAACAGATTTACTGGGGAACGGGGCATCTTCATTACATGCTGCCTTCAGGTCTCCTCTGTCAGCCTGGGGCTATCCATGTTGTCTCCTATGAACGGGAAAGAGGGCCTGGGTCATGACAAATCTTTGTCCCCATCAGCACTGCAGCTGTATTGAGCTCCATATGCTGATCAGCTCTGAACCATGAGAAATACCTCAGGGCCACATCCTCAGGCACTCGGAGCAGATACAGCCCCACTGGTTTCCGGATCAGAGGCCAGATGAGTGAGTCCTCAAGTCAATACATCTGCTTATAGCTTCTGTAAGTAAGCAACTGATTAAATCTTCTGGAGCATGCCAATGTCTGTGCAGAAATATACTGCTAAAGGAGGGGAGGACTGGGAGGGGAAGGAGCTCTCTGAATCTTTGGGGAAAAAGAATATGTTGTAAATAAAGCTACATACCATTAATTAACTTAGCATAATCCCCCTGTAATTACACTGATAATCATTTATCTTGGGCTCAGACCAAAAAACCTTAATGGGGAAAATCCATCATATCCAATTTTTGTCCAGATGCTTAATTCCACCACTAAACTAATCTTAACGGTTCTGTCAGCTTCATTATGGTGCCATTAGAGATACAGAAAACTAGAAAGTGCTCCGAGCGCCTCTGTCTCCCTCTCACTCTTGTCCTAACCCATGGTGAAGAAGGATGGAGGAGAGCTGGAAAACCCGGGCTACCATATTTCTAATGGACCTCATGAGTAGTTGTGCAAAAACTGTTTGGCAATACTTTGAAAGGAGATCACAAGTAGGGGACTGATTGGTCACTGCTGGCACTGAGTGAAGAAATCTAGGGGTTGATGTTAACCCCACGTAAAGGACTGGCATGAGGCAAACACATTGCTTCAGTCCTTCTAAAGCCTTTGCAAAGATTCAGATCTGACAGCATGGAAAATAGGAATGGAATTAGGCTTCCTGGGAAAATGTCTTTTTTGTTGGTGCTAAACTTGGTCTGAGGTGCCATGGCCCTAAAGTGGCACTTCAGGCATGTCTTGATTTGACCACTTTGCCATTATAAGGACATTATAAAACAGGATAAAAAATTGTCTGTAGGCTGTACGAGGAACGGATAACAAGATATTTGATATTATTCTATTTCTTCACCTTGAAGCTGCTACAATTATCTGTATAAATTTGAAATGTATATAACTGTTGCAGGCACTGAATGATTGAATAATTGGTTAATTGAACAAATTATTAACTCAAAATGAAAGAATGTCTTGACCAAAGCACTCTAACTCTCATGGTTTAAACTGTCAGCCTTAAAGATCTTGTCTTGTTATGTGACCAGATGATTTTGTAAAAGATATTCCCAGTCTTTCCAGATCTTTTTCTTAGCTTGCAAAAAATGTAGAGCAAGTCAGGTCCATGTAGGATTGTCTCTATTTTGCAATGCTGTTTTTCAGGAGAGAGATACTGCAGAATGAAGTCCTCCTTTGAAGGTGGAGCTCTTATTCCAGAGAGGAATTTGAATACCGGCAGCTTCTGTTTCATTTGGGACCTGCACCCTGTTGCTTATTATTTCCTGGTAACCATTGATAAAGAGGTCATATACACTGATGAATGCATTCAGATCTCTGCAGTTAATTATGGCTCTAAAAACGAACCAGCCTTCAAGGTCCTGAAACGCATCACCGTTTTCTTGAAAAACAACACCTACTTCACCCTCAAATGCATTCATGCTGCGCTCCTAAAATGAATTCTACTCACCTTCTCCCTCATCCCTTGCTTTTATTTTATTTTAGGAAATCCAAGCTAAGCAATGCACTGGTTTTTTTGCCCTGAACAGGGTTGCACTGAGATTCAGTTTGTTCTCTCCTATGTAAAATCACATATCTAGCTGCCTGAATTCACGGACTGCTTCTCTGTGTGTTTTAACAAAATGGCTTCCACCATTGGGAAGGGACATATGGTCCTATGTGTGGCATTTCAAGGTGATTCTGAAGAACTGGACTGAACCCCAGAACGTGAGCCTGTCTTCACCGTACAGCCAGGGCAATGAATGGGAGAGCTGTGCTCATGTGCCAGTGGAGGCAACACTGATGAGCACTCTGTGTGAGCTGGAGAAACACCAGGCATTGCTGTTGGTCCCTGCAAAGAGTGAACCTAGGGAAGGACAAGCATGCAGGAGGATGGAAGGTTACACTGGGAAGTGATCTACAGACTAAGGACTGACTGAGCCAGAAGCTGTCTTTGAATTTTTCTTCTATTAATTTGTCAACAGAGGTCAGCATTAGCTTCCTCTTCATCCCTATTTTCTCTGAGAAGCTTCATCAGCCCTTCAGGGTAACAAGGCTGAAAAGGCTGGGAATACCCTCATGTTTGGCCAGGCTGTTTTATGTACCAGAGACCCTGCTGCTGTTGTGCTTGTCCAGTCCTGGGGCTGCTGTTGTGGGAAGGAGGCAGACGGCTCCTCCGGAAGGTCAGGTCATGAGCTGCTGCTGCTCAGGCCACCTTCTGGAAGAACCCAAGGCAGAAAGATGAAAAATTTAGGTGTGCATAGGGTGTGAATATCCTCACGAGTATGTTACTTATCATAAGTGACCCTTCTCTCACCTGTTTACAGCTAAGCCTTGTTAGTCGGCTCCAGACTGCATTTAACTCTGCCACTCCCTGATGCTTAACAACATTTTCCTAGAAATTTTCTGGCCTCTCCAGGAAGTCGAATACCAGGTACGAAATCCTGTCCCTGTCTCCTCTGCTCACGCACACACACAGGATGGAGGTGGTCAATGGAGACCTTACCAGTTATTTATTTAACAAGGGAAACAAACCTAAACACAAAGAAGGATGGTTAAAAAAAGAATTTTTAAACAAACTCCAACAACAGCAGCTGATCCTTCTCTTTTGTAAACAAGGCCTTACTGTAATCTTTTTAACTCTCGCCACAAGCCAGATTTATCTTTGGACATCCTGCCCAGAAATCATTGCACTTCTCTGCAGCAGAATAAACATTCAAGGGACCCAGCCACATGGACACACACAGAGGAGGAGATTGGGGGACTTGGAGACCAAGCCAGTGCAAAAAGGTTTCATTACAATGGCAAGTCCTGGGCTAGAGGAAAAAGAAAAAAAAAAAAAGCAATGAAATCAAATCCCTGCCTTGATCGTGTGTGGGTGGATAACTCACTTCCTTCATACGCTTCTTATCCACCGATCCCGCACACAGCATGCGAGTACTCTAACTCCTGTGCCTCCCTGTCATTTACTTCTTAAATCACTGCAAATATATACAGAAAAAAAGCTTTGAGATAGAGCTGGCACAGGGGAAGAAATGCAACTTCCCCAGCAGAGCTGTGGCAGTGTGACAAGCTCTTGGACCCCATCCAGTGAGCTGAAGCAACTGAAACTCAGACCCGAAGCTGCTGAACAGCAACGGTTTGGTGCGGACCAAGATCTGCTGCAGTGACTGCAGGAGGTGGAGGGGACACCTCTGCATGCAGAACGTGCTTTGCTGCACCCGCATGGTCTCAGGGCCTCTCCACTGTGCCACTGAGCACCCTGGTAGGACAAGAAAGCACCCAGTACTGTTTATTTTTATTTTTATTTTCAAGGGCAAACTTCTGGGCAAATGCCCAGGCAGTTAAAGCTGGGTGCAGGAGCAATGACCAATTAAAGTTCCTTTGTGTTACTGTAATGCTGAGATCTCCTCTATACCACTAGCAGAAGGAAGCTCATGGTTTTTCAAAAGGTTTCTATTAGGTACAATAATAGATTTCTTAATAAATCTTGAAATAACAAATGTTAATACAGAACCTGATGGTGGGGAGCAGAGTTATATACTGACAGTTGCACTCAATTGATCTGAACATGCAAAATATTTCCAGATTTTGGCTGATTCAGAAATAGTCTGTTTTACTTATCCTATCAGGACAGCTAGGCAGGAGCCTATAGACAAAAAGTGGTTCAGGTATCTGGCACCATGAAACAGTAGGTATGCAGAGGGCTTATGTACTTTTACATGTTGGAGGCGTATAGGGCTGAACAGGATTGATCAGGAAGACAGGTGGCAACACAGGACTGAATAGGAAAGAGAGAAGTGAATGAAGTACAATTGGAGTGGGTGTAAGTTCTTGTTCTCCTCAGCCTGGCCACAGGCCTGGGCAAAGGGGTTCCCAGGGCCAGCCATCCACTGCCAGCATGTCATTAATTACCAATAAAATTCACTTGCTGTTGCACTTGTGCCTGGTGCCAGCCTCTGGCCAAGAGTGACATCATTTTGTCTGTGATCAACATCAAAGAAAGGGAAGAGAGGCCTAGGAAACCCACATAAATCTGAATGGAAGCAAACAAAGATGTGTCATCAACTCTGGAGATGGCATGGTGAGGAGCAAAGTTTTATTGCCACTTGTTTTGGGAGGACCTGTGCAGCTTGCTCATGGCTCTGCATGAGTAATGTGGTTGTCCTGGGTCCCTGACAGTGGAAAAAGTATAATTATATTGCAGTGTCACATATTTCCTCCCTCTTCAGTGGGTGAGCTAAAAAGCAACAGGAAGTTCTCCAGCTCCGAGAACCATATTTTTGTCATTCTTTCATTGGGGAGCTGTTGTTTGTACCAGGGCTCCCAGATTCATGACAGGCCATCGATGGGGGCTTCTTCTGGTTTTCATTTTCTTCCTTACAGATGCAAAACTTGGGGCGTCTTCACAGGCAAGCTCGAGAAATGAATCTGCGGTAGGAAGGATGGTGCCTGTGAAATGGTTTCTTAAAACGGAATCCAAAATCTCAGGATGTTATCCTTGGGTGACCTGGGAAGGACTGAGCTCCTACATAGCTGATGAGCACGTGACGTGACTGTTGTTAGGAAAATTGCAGCTGCAGGACAATGGCCTGAAAGTTTTTACTGGGGTAGCTTCTTTTCTGTCAGCATACTTCTTTACTTTTAACTCAAAAGTCTCCCTAGGATTTTTTTACTTTTAACTCTTTAATTTGGCTTTATGGTTTCATCCAACAAACCAGATATTTTTTAACTCTCCAGATCTCTCCAGTGCCTCCAAAGGATGCATGTTGACTCACAGATATTTTTTTCCTCTTTTAAGTTAAATCTGTTTTTTTTCAACACATAAAGCTATAAACAAGCGATGAAGAAATCCATCTTTTAAAAATAGCTGGAGATGGTCAGGGCACGTGTTCTGCTACTCATGCAGAAAAGAGGAGCATCTGGTTTGAAGAGAAGGCTTCAATGGCTCCAGCAGCAATTTATAGTCATGGAGCTGTCAGCTTGCACCTGCCTTGCAGGCAGCAAAAGAGAAGGGGAAAAGGATTTCTTTTTATTTAAACTCAGAGTTATTCAATAGAACTCATTCTGGTGGCCCCCTAGAGTCTTAAAATGCTCAGATTAAAAACTGTGGTGACTACACTGAGGTACAGTAGCTAATGTGTACTTTTCTGCCATTGCCTTGGACTGATCTTGAGAGTGGCTGGCTTGTAGGCCAGGAATATGATTTACCAGGAATGAGAAAGAGTAATTTGGCTGTGGTGCCCCAGTCCCACTAGCCTCACAAAACATGGCTCAGGTCTGCAGGAGAGAGGAACCGACCTCTCTCCTTTCCTCCCCCTCCTTCCTTCTGCACCTCTCTCCCTCTGCCTGACCCCATACCTGCACCCTCCACCTGATGCCTGAACCCAAGCCTCAGTGTCTGTGCGAGCAGGGAGTGGAAGTGAAGATGGACTTCACCCTCCAATACCTTTCACTAGGATAGGTTTCCCGGTAAAGAGGAAAAGGAGCCCAAAGTGTCAACCTATAGGAGAAAAACCTTATCAGTGCAGCAGTGACCAGTGGCAGGTTTTTGCTTCTGTGAAGAACTCAGCTGAAGAGCTTTCAACAATGCCATTGGATGCAATGATGGAACAGAAAGACCAAACTGGCGTCTGGAGCAGGATTAATGCTTTAGCTGGGCCCAGGTTCAGAATCAATGCTGAGCTGAACTTTGCAGGTAAAGTTGTCAAGAATGCATTTCCCATCCTGTCAGAATTCCAGAGAGGATTTAAATAAATTATCCTGGATTCATGCAAATGATTAAAACTTCAGACGATTTGTAGAATGCAACTTCTGCAATTTCTTGACTTCTGAAATATCGAAGTAACTATGTGGCTATGTGGTATAGTCCAAATGCAGTACTACACATTCTATATAAAGAAATACAAATGGCTTAAGAAGTAGTGTTAGCACTGTTTAAATGCTTTAGCTTGTAAAAAAGTAATTCAAATAAATTACAAGCTCCATGAACTGCTCCAAGGAAGTCCAAATTAAAGTCTAATTTCAGAATGATATACTCTCGCTGAAAACATGTTCCAGCAAAGCATGTCTATTTTGACAAAATGGCATTCCCTAATGAAAAAATACTCATATTCCTTGCTATTCCATCTTTTCTGCTTGTTGACCTCTTCATTTTTCATCTAAAATTACAAATTCCTCTTTAAGGGAATTATTCTTCCCTCCAGTCCATTGGAGATAAGTAAGTTGCAATTAACTTTCCCTAGTAAAATGTTAAAGCTAGTCTCTTTAATCATGCATTTCACACAAAATGTGACTTGTCAGAAGACATTTCAAGCAAGAGATATTGCCCATGAAAGAAAATGTAGTCATGTGCCAGGAACACAGAGATAGATTCCCAAAGGAAAAAAAAGCAGTGAAAGACTGAGCCAGTCTTGCAGAAGCATCATTTTGCTTTGGCCTGGGAAGTAAAACACCCAACATACCATTTCCTCTCTTAACTAAGAGGGGCAAGGATTAATCAGCCCTTGAAAAAGTAATAATTTAAGCAAGTGGAATGCCAGCAATGCTCACTTTCAGGGGAAAGTTTATAGTGCTTATATCCTGTCTGCTTTACTTTAATAAAATGTAAAATACTTTCAAATAAACTATATTTAACGGACTAGAGATACATATCCTCTGGCACTTTTCCCCCGTGTTCACATTCTGATTCCTGTATAATTCTGTATTTTTCATGTTGTGCAATTTCAGTGTTTGCTCTATCCTACTTGGCTCTTGCGGGGCTGGATTTCATGTTCAATCAGGGCGGTAACATTGCTCCCCTGGAAAGGAACAGCGGTGAAATTGGAAAGGTCCAAACTGTATCCCACAAGCTTGTTTTGCTATAGCTATATCTTTTTTCAAAGTTCACGTTGTTCTTCATCAGAGAGCACTAAGGCCCACATACAGGAAGCCAACACAAAAGCGATGTGTTCATGGTTATGTTCTTTGTCAAAGATAGTAACAGAAGATATAACTGGTTAACCCTACAGTAACTGACTACTAGTCACAGTCCAGCCCTCAAGATTATTTATTTACAGATCTTATTTATTATGGTTGTGCTCAAAAGATACCAAGGTGCCTTTCTGATAGCTCTTGGAAAGGCCTTGAACAAGGCAAGGATCCCACAGAAATAGGAAGCAGCAGCAGTGAATGTAAATATTAATGAGGGCTGCCTATCCTTGCTGACAAGAATTTCGTGTTAGAAAGCCTGTGGATCACCAGGGTAGGAAGGGAAGAGCCCCAGACTTAGAGCTGCTTTCAGTGACTTTGGAGGAAAGGAGCATGGACTGCAGGTTGAAGAAGGCCTCAGTCAGTCTATCAGGTGCCATCAACTACCTACTTGAAGCCTCTGCAGCTGGGTCTGCTTTATTTCAGAGTCAGTTACAAAACCATAGAAACCTGATGTCTGTATTCAGCAGTTGGAACCTAAGAGTGGAAACATTTTGCAATTGGGCAGTGGGGGAAACTTTGTTGGCTTTTTCTTCTTCTTTTTTCTTCTCTTTTGTACAACTGCTCTAAAACACTGCTGACAGCTCTCAAGAAAAAAGAAAGACTTTGAATGTCAAGAGGTCCAGGCTCATCATTTGAGTACTGAGAAATGCACATGGTTCAATGCTCTTGATAGGCACACATTCCTGATGCACTTGCTCTGTGCCTGTGAGTTTGTCGCCTGAGAATGTCATGCCCATCCAGATCCACAGTTTCTGAATGGGCTTGTGCCTGCAACAACAGGCATCCTGAGGGGTCCTTTCCAGAGAATTTGTCTCCTGCACAGCACCAGAGGAGATGGGTAGCATGCCCACATTGCTAGAGCTTGATAGCTGCTGATGATGACAGGGAAAGGATTGAGTTCTTTGCTAGTATCTCCACATTCACCTAGATGGAAACTATGCAGGATCCCACCGGGGCGTGCGGCCAAGCCAAAATATCCTGTGGGCAAAAAGGATGACTAGAAAGCTAGCCTGTCCTTCTACCCTTTATCCAGTTGTCAGTGTTATGGGAAACTCTTTGTATTTAAAAGAAATGGGGAGGCAAGAATCCCTTCCGGTATCCTGGAGGCCTTATCATCTTTGTAAGGAGAAAAACCAGAACAGCTTTGAAAGGCAGCAGTTGTGTTTATTTCATTCTCTTCAGAGAGCTGTTAAATCTCCACGTACAGTGAGGTTAGTCCCTGGCTTTCATCTGGCTGTTTTGATGAATTAGCAAAGTCACTGGCAGATGCTGGCTGTGAGGGGTACGCCAAGACTCTTCTCTGCCCTGACTTCTTTACTGCTGTGCTGTGTTCCCAGGGTGCTCTGCATCTGAGGGCTTTTTTGCACAGTTCTCTTCTCATGTCTGCACCTCTGACATCTATATCCTATACTGGGTTTTAATAACGTTCGTGGCTTCAGATAAAGAGTATCCCCACCCTGCTTTACAGTCATCCCAGACCGAAATCATCCAGGGACTTCTAGTCCAGATATGGGGGTTGTAGGTTGCACTAAAAGAGATTAAGGGAAGAGAAGCCAAAAATATATGTGGTTTTGGTTTTTTTTTTTTTTTTTTTTTTTTTTTTTTCCCTGTGCCAATCTGAAGGAGAAGAGGAAAACTGCTTGTTGGATGTCTTCAGATAGATGGATTAGGGCTGTCCTCAGAGTGGGCTGAGAAAAGGCATAAGGAAGAAGTTGAAGTCCTGGGAAAGTCTTTTGCAAATGTGTAGGAAGTGACTTTTGGTTCATGAAAGGCCACATAACCAGTTAGAGAGGAAACTGAGGTAAATTCCACATCCGATGATGAAAGGACAATCTGCTGGTGTTCAACAAGAACATGGTTACCCCTTCTGTCTCACCCCTATTAGAAGAGCAAGACTACAGACAGCATGTGGGCATGCCAGTCTTTTATCATAGACATGCCTGTGCTGTGAAAATGGAAAGTCTCGGGCCTTCATTTTGGTGATTTTTCTAGCATAAGACTGATATTTTCTGTTGAGAGAGTTTTAGGCCAGGTAATGTCCAGCTCAGTCCTTGCCAGCTATCTGTGTCTCTGTTGCTGCAGATGGGCACGTAGGGTACATGTCTCTTGCCCTTTAGAAATATGTTGCCCAGAGAAGCCAAAATATAACTAACAAGAAAAAAATGCTCTGCACAATAAAACAGAATGCCATAAAAGTGTCAGCGCTTCCAAACCTTTCCCTGGTGGGTCACAGCAGAAATATCCATCGTTCCTCTGGGATGCGTCTCCTGCCATCTGCTTCTAATTCACTTTCCCCCTCGTGTCACCCCTTGGAAGGATTCTGGAAAGGAGGGCTTGGCACCCATTGCCAGGAGATTTGCATCCTTCATTTTGATTTGAAGGGTTCCCTCCTCTGCGGGAAAAGTTGGCATTATCCAGTGACACAAGTTAAAAAAGGAAAACAAAGGGATACACCCAGTTCTGCTGCAATTCCCAGACTGATTTCCGAGATTCAGGTGAAAGGCAAGCCAGTGTTTTTCCACTTGATGGCTAAGAAGAGTTCCTCTCTGGGGTTGAGCGGGAAACTTCTGTGCCTGTGGCTCATTTGTTTCAAAGCTGGCTTGGCCTGCTTGCGTGCTGGAGCTGGGAGAGGTTTTAGCACTTGTGAAGGTGACCTGTTGCCTCAAGGCAGCTCTTGAAGCATGAAGGCTATTTCCAGACTCTTAGGTCAGCTCAGGACTGCAGATTACAGCCCTCCAAAGCCCTTACTTGTCCCTTTAGCCAGTGCAGTGGTTCCCTCACTGCCTCGTGCCAATTTGGTTCACCAGGTGGCACAACAGAAAGTCACCGGCACAACCCTGAATCCTACCCCTGTGGTGGGAAAGGGTTGAGTGACGTGGCTTTGGCAAACCTGAGCCCCACACTCTGGGGAAGCAAAGAGGGTTTTTAATGCTGGTGTGTCCCCATCTGTCTCTGTCCCAGCCTAGCATGAGAGACCTTCTCCGTCTAACCACTGACAAAACTGTCAGCCTGCTCTCCTAGAGGCATCCCCTCCCAGCCCTTCAGCTGACCAGAGGAGGGGATTTCCTCCTGGCTCGAAGGAGCCAGCCCAAGAAATCCTGGCTTTTCACCCACCCCATCCTGTCACTTTTCCTACCCCAGAACAGCTGGGCATTATCTTCCAGCTGGATTCTGCCTTTGCAATTTGCCATCATGTTTTTGGGGGCAAGGCAGTGGCAAACTCAGCCTGTACTTGCCTGTGTGTGTGTCACAGGGAGGCTTGATAAACCCCAGCACCTACACACACAAGGTTTTACAGTGTTGCTGCCCTCATAACTTTTGTGATTAGAGAAATGACAAAGATGTACTCAAAATACAACCAAATATCATCAAGCTTGCCATGACCCCTGCACAGTTTATCCATCTGCAGGAGCGCAGCAAGAAAGAGGGATGTAACTCTTGCATGTGTGCAGTCCAGTCTTTGTTATCTACTGCTGACAAAGCAGGAACTTTCAGGACAATACTTCTCATGAGGTGCAGTATTAGTGCAGCCTTGGCTTGCTTCATTCTTTGTCTTCCGGATGCACAAAAGTATTATTTATCCCTGGGATTTAGATCAACACAGAGCTCAGCAGTCTCACTTGTGGAGCAAGCTCCCACTGTCCTGGCAGCCATCCTCACCCCAGAGAGCTTCTCCCCATGCATAAGCCAGCAGCTTCCATCAGGAAAATGGAAGGGAAGAGAGATACAAAGTCTGCCCGGAGTGAGGAGGAAGGAGCACAAAGGACGAAAGGGGAGGGAGCAGATGCCATCCATGTTCATTTTCCGGCTCCTCTCGGACGTGCTGTGATGAGCCCCCACGGCACATGCTGCACTCCCTCTGCTCACAGGGGAGCATGAGAGGGGAGACAAGCTCTCCTACACATACCCTCCATTTTGGCCTTCCCAGAAGCTGGAGATTGGTCTCAAACAGATGTCAGCAGGCCAGGCTGGCAAAATATGACCCTCCCTCTGGCGAAGAAGGACTAATTGTTGCTTAGTGATCCCAGAAGGTCTGGGTTTCACGTAACTGCTTTGCAAGGGAATTAACTCTAACATCCGACAAGTGGTTAATTAAGGCCTTGTGCCTCATTACTGGTCTCTCCTGTGAACATAAGGGTGTTATGCAGCTGAGTAAGTGCCACTTATACACACTGAGAAGCTGGGACAATCTTTAATACATCCAGCAGGAAAGATGTGTTTTACAGCTAGCCTGTGCAACAAGCAAGAATCCCTTTCTATACCTGCCTCAAAGACTGGGCAACTGTACAGGATGCTTCAAGCAATGTGAATTGCAAGCTACAATCCTACCCCACTGCTGAAGTGCAGTTAGCAAAGGACCTGAAACGTTTTGCTCAGCCCTGATGCAAATAACCCCCCTCCCTCCCCTTCTGAGATTTTCATTTTAGAGCTAGGGAAAAATGCACTGAAGGAAGAGAGAATTCTTGGCAAGTTCTGCAACTGGCTGCCAACCAGAATCTGGGCTACAGCAAGGCGACCAGTTTGAAACCAGACTGTCCCACATGGAGGACGGCACTCTGCAAATCCACTGGGATTTCATTCAAATGACTAGGGAGGGTAGGCTCACCAGATGATGCTGATTAGCATAGCTCAGCATTACCCCTCTTTGTAAGCGCCAGGAAATCTGTCCTTTATTGTCTAAGCAACCAAATACACACACACACACAATAGGTCTCTGGGAGGACTGGTGTTGATGACAGGTTTGAATGCTTGGTGCAAAAGCTTTTGTGCCCAGTGGACTTTTGTGGTCTTTCCTGAGATACTATTTATATGTTTATTTGTTTGCTTTTATGAAAAAGCTCCTGAGCTTTTTACCTTGTGCAAACACAGATGATGATATCAGCCCACATTTGCATCATACTTTTGTGTGGCTCTGTTGCTTTTGGCAAACAAACTGTTTCTAGGCCTGAGCCACCTGCCTTCAGTTTGAATACCGCAGTACACAGTGTCTAGACAAATATTTAGACCAGTAAGGTAAATGCACAGGCCCAGTATCCCCTTTTATGCCCAGCCATTGGGCTATCTTTGCTGTCATGCAGCTTCAGTCCTTCTTCCCAATGCTCAGATTTTGGATTAAACAATAACAAATACATATAAAAATTCAGCAGAGAAACTACTAATTGTGTTAAGCCATTGATGACGCAAGTCGCTTTCAGGCATATAACCAGTGGAGGCTGGCAGGAGGGGCTTTGTAGGTCAGGATCTGTAGCTGAGATTTCAGGGTTTCTCTCAGCAGAGAAGTGGGGAAATGCTGGGAATTGCAGAGACTTTCAGGTGAGGAATTGCTTTTCATTGTGAGGTTACTGGGGACAGCCACAGCGTATCGAGGTCGTGAGTAAAACACAGACCTATCCCTCAAAAATCATAGCTCTACTCCTAACTCTACTCATGCCTACATGTACTTGGGATGATTGCGTCCCTTCTCCTGGCCTCAGTTTCCCCATCTGGGAAATCAGGATCATGTTCCTCACCTCCTTTGTAACGCACCCTACCCATAGCAAGTGCTATAGCATAAGTTAGTACCAGGAATATTTTTGCTCCCAAGTGATATATTCAACTCAAATATTTACAAGTGTCCAAAAGTCAAATATTTGAAAATCACAAGACATATTTTTCCATGAATGCTAAAAGAAAAACCAAAATTGAACAAACTGTGTCTACTTTTGCTGAACATTTGACTATGTGCAAACATTAGAGTAATTGCAGCATTAATTGCCTGTCTGAAAGCATTAATTACCTCTAAAACCAGATGTGATCATCTAGAGTTATTCTGGGTTTTGTGGACTCTCACCTTTACGAATATGAAAATGGTATTAAAATTGGCATCAGAGTTTACAGGGATTTTATGGAGGAGAATTAAATACTGCTCCTTTTCTTTGAGCTGGTACTGAGGATCTGTTTCAGGCTTTTGTTTTTCTCTTGCCTCCTTCTCTGCACCATTCTCCCTTGTGAAACATGACTATACATTGCTATTACTCAAAATATTGAACATAACAATTTTTGTGTGCTTTGCACAGCAATTGGTTTCTGTGCAAACTGGGAATATTAGACATTGGCCATCCATTGAAGCCAAGGGAAAGAACTCGGGTAAAGTTTGTCCTCCTTTTATTATTGAGTCTTGGTGACACTTGTATGCTATTAAAACCTGTCCTAAAGATCTTACAGGAGAATGAGGAGAACAAGCAGTAAAACAGAGCTGGCTCTGAGATTTTGACTGAGCAAACTTCTGTGTCTGTTTGGGGTTACAGCCTGCCCCTACCCCAGACTGCAACCACGGCCATTGCTAGCTGGAGGAGGAGAAGGGAAATGCGGAAACTTTAAGGCTTAACTTTTAGCGGAGTGGAGGGAAAAAGAGAAAAAAAATCTTTTGCTTAGTGGGTAAAATCAGTGTGTTTCTTCTTCCTCTCCTCCCTCCTCCCCAGTCAGGACAAAATAAATACTGTAATTTCTAATGAAATCAGGAAGGGGGTAATAGTTCCTGGAAGAGGAAGAGAGAGACCGTGAGGAGATCCCTGCCAGTGGTGTTCAGTTACTACAGAGAGAGCACTGAGCAGCCCCAGGAAAGCACTTTGTGGGACAGATTCCTTTGGCTAACTCTGATCGGATTTCGCTTTTTCATTAGGCGACAAATTTTTTCACTTTCTTGCTCTGGAGTGTGTTCCTACCATGCATTTTAAAGCTGGTCTGTCACAAACAGCCTCAATCTGTCCTCTCTTGCACGCCTGCGGAACAAAACGCCATCTTGCCCCTTTTTCTCTCCCTGCTGAGGTGCTCTGGGGGGTATATTGCCAGGAATCAGCAGTGCTTCCTCAGAAATGTTAATAATACCAATCAAAGCCTTGTTTGCAGGCCCCACACTGAGCCCTGGAAATTCTGGGAGTCAAATAATAGGGATGCCACCACTAAAGATCAGAGGGAGCATCTGGGAGGGACTGCAGTGAGGACAGCAGCATGATCTACTATCTCTTTGTAGTGTGTGAACGCTGTGACTCCCAGCACTTCTGGTAAGTGATGCTGGAGCATTTTACCCAGTCAGCAAACTCCACTGACATCCGTACATTGCTGCCCACCAGCAGATGGGCTCCAGTTTAGTGGCTGGGACCTGCAGCATGGTGAGGAAAATTTAGATCCTAACTTCTGTTGTTTTGCTGCAGTGCTATTTATTGCAGTGGCTGGTTTGAATTCATACAGCGCCCAGAGGGTGCTCAGCCATGGACCATTGTGTGCCAGATGCCGTAGAAATGCGAAAGGAAGAAAGACAGACCAAGCAAGCCCCAAGGAGTTTATGACTGAAGCGGAAGGTAAGGGTTAAGATAGTCTACAGATAGATGGGGAGTAAACGCAAACCAGGGAACTACATGTTGGATATTGCTCAACATCATACTCAGCAGGATGTGATGTTCACAAAGATACAATAAAAGCCATTGGGAGCGCTAAAAGTGGAGTCTGGATACCCTCACTCCTCCTTTTGCTTTAACTCCAAAGTGAATTTCCTCCCTTCCTTACACTCTGGGATTTCTTTTAACCATAGTGTTTAGCTTCTCTGAAGCTGTGAAGATTTTCTTTTTCAGTCCAACTGGAGCCATTTCCCCAGGTCAGCATCTTGTGGACTATTCCTGGCCCATTCCAGTGACTCCTATCTGGACAAAACGCCCTCTTTCCAAATTTTGCAAGTGATTCTCATGTGCATGAAAACACACAGAGGTCACAGGCCACCTCCATTAGCCTGGTTCTCCATGGTGCTCTCTGGTAACCACAGGCGTAAGAGGGAATCCCTCTCCTCCAGGTCAGAAGAACATACTGCAAGATGGAGGCAATTCCTGGGACAGCAGGTCAATGGCATGTTGTGAGAAGGTGGCGTGAAGATGAGAAAGAGCAAATTAAATGTACCGTTGAGGATTTGTGGATCTGTGCACTGTGGACAGGCAGGGTTTGAGCCCCGAGCTAATGTGACACTATCCAGTGGGGTGCAGACCTGGAGTGCTGGGCGATTTTGCAAGTCGTGGGTATGACAGTGTGCCAAGCTGAGCAGGGAAGGCAGGAAGAGGAGGGGGAAGGCTTCACTCCAACATGCATGTGCAATGCACACACACACCCTGTTACAGTCCTGACTTTGGAAAGGATTAAAGACACACGCTTGTTCCATTAACTGAAGTACAGAAGAGGGAGGTGTGTGTACAGGAGCAGGGAAGGGAGGGAGAGTAGAAAAAATGCAGTGCATTAATGAGATAAGAACTAGACAAAGACGAATAATGTATTGTTACACCCCAGAGACAGAAGAGCAGCTTCCAGAGGGCTGAGGCTTACACTCTAATCATCTTGACTTTGTAATGTTATACAAGTAGGGGCACATTCTGTGGCTTGGGGGACTTTGCTGAGTAAAACCCTGCAAGCCACAGAAAAATGCTTAAGCAGCCTTTTAAAGCCTGGCAATGATCCAGCCCTCTTCCCTTCCCCATACTCCCCTTCCTCTACCCCCACGCCACCACCATAACCCAGCCAGAGAAGCAGGAAAACCCTTGAGACAGACGATCTTTATTGGTGACGATATAAAAAGCTTTTAAAGACAATGGGAGGATTAAAGCATTAGGGCCAGTCACTGCGTTCCTGTAAGTGATCAGGGTGGCAAGAAAATATTTAAGCTCCCACATAGCCAAAGGCTTTTTTGGGTTCAGTGAGAAAAAGGGGAGCAGTTAGGAGGGAAGGGTTCCTCACCACAAGATTTGACTTGGTTCTTGATATAATGGGGACTTGGCTCCTGCATGCTTTCCCCTAGCTCCTGGTGGAGGTGGGGAGAGAATGGAGGAAAGGGTCAGGCAGTGATGAGCAGCATCTTGATAGGCTGTAACCTTGGCACCCAAAGGCCATCTTGCAGCAACCCCCACTCCTAAATGTCTCCCTAACACTCCCGATCTGAACATGCTGCCCTTGTTGCTGCTGCTATTTCAGGAGGTGGCAGCCCCCTCCACGTTTGCCTGGAGCCACCAGCCTGTAATTTGAAACAGCAAAATCACTTTTGGTTGAACTTCCCACTTCAGGATAAGGCAGGGTCTGTTCTCTCTCAGCTGCACAGTCACTCAGCACTTCCCCAGCTCCTATCTGCAGCGCCCCAGCTCTCAGCTCCTTAGGATAAGTGCAGCACAGTCAGATCCTGCCTGTACCAGCTGCTCCCCCCTGCCTTGCCATCAATTACAGCCCACTCAGATTGTGGGGTTGATGTACACCACCCTCTCGCTGGCACTGGTGCTGATGGAGGGAAGGGTTGCTAACGGGAGGCAAGTTTTAGTGGCATGAGGTGGAGCTGTACCCATCCAGAAAAAAAAAATTGTAAAAAAATCCACGTGTATGCTGGACTGGTCAGGATATGTGCAGAGCTGGGTGGAGAACAGAAATCAGGAAACCTGATGTGGTTCTTCCAGCGCGAGTCTGATGCTGAGTGAATCCGGCAGGACTAAAACCACCCTGAATGGTGGTCATCTCAGTTGAGTTTCCCCATGGTTCCTGCTAGCAGTCCTGCTGCAAGCCAGGATTGTTGTAGCTAGCAGGAGTTTCACATGTCTCTGTGCAAGTATTTGCTGAAAGGTTACTGCTGTCGATGCTCTGAGGATCCTCTTGGAAAAACCCTGAGTGGAGAAAAACAGGAGACACTGCTTTGCTGTGAAATTGTGAATAGACTGTACTCAGGGTGAGCAGGTCACAGGTATCCAGGGACTGGACTGTAGGTGCACAAAGTGTCTGGATTGTTTTTCAAAATGGTAAAATAAGCTGTCAAACACTCCACAGACAGGAAAGCAAAAAAAAAAAAAAGACAAGGAAGAGAGTCAGACATGATCCACATAGCTGAAAATTTCACCAGAACAAGTAATTTTGGAAGACGTCTGTGTTTCTTCAGTCAGGAGAAGAGTAGGTGCTGATTTAATCCCAAACTACTACATTTTCCTTGGTTTCAGACCCAATGCCCTATCTTCTTAACACCCAAGGACTTTTTGCTCCTGTAGAATACGTCCCAGTTTAAAAAAAAGTAAAAAAACTTAATTTTTGTCCTTGATTTCCAAAGACCTGCTTTACCCGTCTGATAATTTTAATACTTTTTTTCTTTGTCGAAGGAGGGGGGAGCCCTCTTCTACTTTTGGGCTGTGATTTCTTGAAAATTGTCAAACTTGCCCTTGTCTTACCTTTCATGGTGGTGTCAGTTCTGAGTGCTTGATCTGTGCGTAAATCTGCTGTACCAAACTAGATCTTCAGTGGCTACTTTTCATGTTTTTTCATTTGTGGGTTGATGTGCCCCAGAGTTTCCATTCCTCGTTTCTGCTGTCTCTCCCTCCCCATACTCCTACAATCGATTGAGCTAAGAGAACATATTCCTGTTGTCTACTCTCTATTCTTATACTCATGATAACGTTCATGAGTGCTGGCACACTTTGCAGTTGTGATTAAGCATTGCAAAGAGCAGGAGGAGAGATGGGAGTAGTGGAACATCTTAGCTGGGGAAGGCCTAAATAAATATGCATGCACTTTTGCGCGTTTACACTGCAGGAAGCAAGAAGAAAATCACTTGATGTGCAAATGGACCTGAAGGTGGTGAGGTTTGGGAGGGTTCTTTTGTCCTGTGAGGATTTGTTTCAAAGTGTTGGACCCACTCCCGGAAAAAGTTCTGTGTCTCTTCCACATGAAAGTTATCCTTATGGTATAAAGCTCTGTGGTTCCAGGGGAACAAAGTTGTCAGACATCTTTCATCTTTTGCTAGTAGCGTTGCTATGGCTGTGATGACAAAAGGAGATCATTGAGACAAGATTTGTCCGGAGAAGGAGAGTTTTTCCAACTATAACTACTTCCTGACGCTACATGTCTGGTTTCTCAGCCCCAATCCTCCAGGGAGACTTACAAAATACCCTAGAAGTCTGTGCTGGAAAGCTAAAATCCATAATTCTACTGTATACCAAAAATGGTGACTCCAGAAGAGTTTCTTGGTATATCACATAATATACATATGTAAAATCATACTTTAACCTGCATACTGCCAATGATAAGATTTTAGTATCATCTCATAGGCAATAATTGCATGCTAGGGGACAGACAAAAACCAGTGCCAATCTAATCAACTTTATTTTTGCGAACATCAGCTTTTCTTCAAGACCTGAAGGCTCCTTTCTCTCAGAGCGTCCAATTGATCCTGACTAGCATGTAGTAATGGCTCAAAGAAATTGCATGTCCCATTGGTGCTTGAGAAATCATCAGCATTTCTGAGGAGATGGTCAAAATTTTCATTCCCAGCTGTTCAGGTCGATGGCTACTTTATACCAGTTTTTCCCAAAAGATAATGGCTTGCACATCCAGAAGATGAACTTCTTTTGTTTGAAATTTCCAAAATTATGAAGCCTTCATGTCCAGGTATATTGCTTTGCAGCAATCCATCTGATATATAATGCAGGAATGAATAACTAACACCGGGTTGTTTTCTGCCAGGAACTTGCATCTCCTGGACAATTATCGATAGTTGAAACTATTACTGATTTTTACTGCTATATGAAGCTTGCAGACTACCTGTCCAAATTGTTCCTAATGAGTTGTTTATTGGTCAGTATGAAGTTTCAGCTGCAGAACATCAGCACGGAGGCCGCAAACAGCAGTTATTTCTTGTTTCCTGCCATCAGCTTGGTCTTGAATTAGTTTCAGCTTCAACAGCCTGTTCTTTGGGGTGAATTCATCCACATGCAAGTTCAGAGATATTCAAATGGTGGGTTCAGGTCTGGATTCGGACTGAGCAAATTTAAATTAAGAACTTGCAAATTTTGTTTAAAAATCTTGTTTAAAAATATTGACAAAATATTCATGAAAAAGTAGAATGGCAATATTCTCGTGCCTCTTCTTCACCAGTAATAAGGCAGGACAGATGAAGACTGTAACTAAGTTTTTGTG
Source organism: Fregata magnificens (assembly GCA_013389945.1). NCBI lineage: Eukaryota > Metazoa > Chordata > Aves > Suliformes > Fregatidae > Fregata > Fregata magnificens. The sequence continues at coordinate 366,880 of WAAD01037377.1, forward strand.
ACATTAGGAGCTGAGAACATCCTCCTTTTTGATATGTAAGTTGAGAAGATTGGGTCTGGAAACAATTGAGAAGAAATAAATCAGAAGTCACGCAGTGTCACTTTTTGGAGGTAGTCATTTTGTCTGATCGCAGCCATAACCACACTTCAAACTCTGTTTGTTTCAACCCTGGATCCATTCGGAAATTTAAGAACAAACATATCAAGGGGGGAGGAGGGCAGAGGAATCTTTTCGGTAAGTGACTCACTTCAGGCAAGATGATTTATCGTGTGAAGAGCGTTGTGACACAAACAGCAAGGGATCAACAGTGAGATATTGCATGTGAAGTGTTTCCATATTTTCTTAAGCTACCAAGTGGTTATGTGCTGGGATCATTCTGTTAACCAGTAGTAGGCAGCAGGGTGAAAATGTGTTGCTATTTTTTAATGGTATTTCAGAAATTGGACATGCTGGTGACTGAGGAATGATAGTTGCATCAGCTCCCTTTGAAAAGGTTAGTCTTGCTATTCTTAAGTACTTTATTTTAAGTATCCTTTTTTTGTATCCAGCTCAGTGCCAGAGGTCCTGATGCTGTGCATGGAAATACAACACTATGTATAGTACATCACCACAGATATGTCCCACACTTTCCTTTCTAAGGTCACACAACGCTGGCAACACACAAAGCCACGGTAGTTGGGAGATGGAAAAGAACCTAATTAGCTCATCTATCTCCTTTGAAGGCTAACTCCTTGCCAAACATTTTTTAGGAATTTAGTCCAATCTAACTGAAATGTTCCAAGCATTTAAGATCTCCTCTTATCTCTTGGGAGACCACTTAAAGGTCAAATACATATCAAGAAGCACTATGATAATGTTTAAGCCAAAAATTCCACTTCTTAGCTTCACCTTTTCACTAGGAGCTCTGCTCCCCTGGGCTACCCTAAGTAATTTCTTTCCTTCCTTGACCCTTTCATGCCCTTCACAAGATTAGTGTAGTGCTATTTATAAACTCTTCAAGGCAGAGACTGGGTTTTCATTTGTCCTGGTGCTGCAGAAAAAACATAGAAATTATCACCACAAACGGCCAGAATTAATATCTTCAGCTTCCCAAGAATGGTGTTTTGGTTTTTTTTCTCCAATAAACTTCTTAACTGAACATTTTATATGAAGGTAATGTAGAATTCAGAAATAATCACTAAGTGGGTCAGTGGAAAGTCATATGATTTCAGCTTCCTAACTGCTGGCCGTGGACCCTTGTTAACGCTCTAAGTTTCATTTGGCCTGTCATGAACCAGCTTTTTAAACTTCTCACTGCATAGTAAAGGCAACAGGATCTCGCCAATCTGGAGATCACTCAGCATGACCTGGAAAGTTACTAACAGCCTCTCAGTGGCAGTCTGGGAATCAGCTTCCATCTACTCTGCTCCATCACAAGGTCTTGCCTAAACCTGTAGTGACCCATCTGACACTGCACTCCTGTCTAATTTTCCATCTGATTTCCATGATTTACCCTCTTGATGCAGTTGCCAGCTGCAGCTGGCTGCATCCTGAAGTTGTTTCTTGCTCATCCATAGGTAGTATTTAAAATGGGGAAGTGCATGGCACTAAGCCTGATGATTATTTTTTTTTTCCCAATGCCAGCATATTGCTAAAGCAGCTGGGGCTACAGGCATTGTGACCGCATTGAGGATGTTGGCTTGGGTCCCTGCCTCTTACAGGGGTAAGGCACAAGATACACATAATCAATGTCCAGCCAAGCATCTACAGCATGGTTACACCTCTGGAATTGAGCCTCTCTTCAGAGATATCTGAAAGAGTCCTGAATGGTTACTAAGAACTGCCATTACCACCCATTTGTCCAGGGGAAAAGTGGGGACGGATGGATGCAGATAAACCAGGTGGCCATCAGTGGAGGAGCCTGTCATGTGCTCGCAGCTTGAGCCTGCACAATGTCCCTCCCAGTTTTCACTACTACCTTGGGAAAAGTCTGCTGATAGGGTGAACTGCAGTATATGAGCGCTCTGAGGACAGGAAAGCATTGTCAGTAGGGTTCCTCACAGAGTTATGGCCTCATTTCAGTGACAGCATCATGAGCCCTCATGTCTAATATTTACCTTATAAAAGATCAGAAGAAATGGGTGCTTCCTTGTGTCATAACCAGCATGACTTTTGATCCACAGCCAAGCTTAAAACATTTCCTAGTTGGATCTGTTGAAATGTTCCTGTGGTACCTCAGTTCTCATTTCAAAGAAAGGGTGATGGCACACACCTCCTTTTAAACTTGTTTTGTTCTGTTTTCTGTGTTTAATATATTTAGAGTTCATGCCTAAATGAACTTCTCTGAGGGTTAGTCACTGAACTGGGATAGTCAGCTTTTTCCTTGCATTCTAGTACCTGGATGCTGGAAATACCATGAGGTGATTAGATTTCTTATCCACTTCATCCTGTGCATAACTCACTGAGGTATCAAAAGCAGTTACGGGGAAATACACAGCCTTACAAATACCAAAAGTGAAGCATTTCATTTAGGTTTGCCCAAATCAGTCTATTTCCAGCCTCATTCAGGGTTCCTTATGGGGATTCTTTAGGAATCAGGAGGTTCAACCTTCAGAGAATCTGACTGAATGATAACTTTGTAAGGGGAAAATGCACATGGGGATTAACTAGAGACCATCCAGTGCATTAGTGATCTCGTAGCACCATATGCAGCTCTTCAGAGGCAGAGAAACCAGACTTCACCCCTTCCTGCACCGCTGTTGAATGCATAGCCTTCACAAGCAAACCCAAGAGAAGTGACACCACATGAAGACTCAAGCTGAGGTGCCACTGCAGGACGCACCATCATTACATTCTGTTCAGCAGCTAGAATGTGTTTTTAAACAAAAATTGCTATAGCTTAACATAACAGTTGAACTTGAGACCCAAACTGCCTATGTAGGCTTATGCTGGTCTCTCTTAGAAGTGCAGAGAGACAGAGGAACTGTTGTGCTATTTTTTAAGCTTTTTGTAAGCTCAGGAAAAGCTCCTCAGGGAATTTCCTAAAAAGCATTGATTACTACTGGAATTGGTAGATTCATCCAAATTAATGAATTTTAAGGGGAAGAGCTGGTTTTGACCATGCTCTGCATTTGAAAGTGAAAAATACTTTTGAGATTTGTTGAAACCTTCCATTTCAGCATTTTCAAAATGAAAAGAACGTGGGAGTTTTTTTTGGTTCAAAACTACTCTCTGGCTGAGCTTTTTTTATATATTAAAAGAAAAACAAGGTTTAAAATTGGAGTAGAACCAACTTTAAAATGTTTTGACTGATGCAACATGAATACTTCTTAAATAATTGTTTTTTGAACATGAGATTTTTGGCTTTGTCCTTGTTCAGAGTGGGAGGGAAAAATAAAAATCTTGAGAGTTTTTGGGAAAGAAAATTCCATATGTACTCTGCTTATAGACAGAATGGAACTGAAATACTTCTAAAACACATCTTGCAAAACACCCAAACAATGATCAAACCATGCTTAAAAACCTGAGCCCACCACTGGAGATATACACATTGGATTTTTGTATAGCATTCATCCTATAAATGCTTTATTGTGATGCTAAAACAGCTTGTCTGAAAGGTAGACAATACTATAAGTAGTTAAGTTGCTAATATTTAACTTGCTTTTGTTCAGATTAACCTACTTCATCTGTATCTGAATAAACAATGGCCATTTCTTCAATGACAGATAGCCATTTGCTGTCATTATCTGTGAGAACATTCACATGAACACTCTGTAACCAACAGGTAAGGTTATAAGGTGGCCATGTGCACTTTCTGTGACTTTTATTTTTTCACCTCGTCTTCTTTTGGGGTCACTGCCCTGGCCAAGTACGTTACCTCCAAGATCTGAGTCATAGTATAGTGCTCTCCAGATGTCTTCAACTCAAGCCTTTTATTCCAAGTTAATGAGATTTGATTTGACAGGCTTTATGGGAGCAGCTCGGGAAGTCTTGACTACACATCTAGTGAAGATTTTATTCCTGCTCCCAGGACACCCTCCCGTTCCCCTGACAAAGGCCCTCGGGATTTTGTACGAGATTGTCCCAGTGCTAGCCAAGGTCTGTAGTGCTGTGAGTTAATTCACGGAGCCTAGGGAGTTGGGGCAGGGCAGTTGGTCTTTCTAGGCTAACATGGACAGACAGAAGAGCAAGGAAATCTTTATAAAGGGGAGAGTTCTCTCCCCAGACTTTTACTCTGGGCAATTAATCTCTCTCTAGTATGTGGGGTATCTCAGCAGGACAAATAAACCTGCATGTTACAGGTTGGGATGAGTCATTATGTCCTTTGAATTCTCAGGGACCCTAGCTGAGTGGCTTAGCCTACGTGCCTAACCTTAGATCCATTAGTGCATTATGAGATAAAGCTAAGAAACATAAACCTCTTCCAACCATCCTGCCATCAAAGGGCTCTTTTCAGGCAGTCTTTCTGTTCTTTTTTCTTTTTCACCTTTCCTCGGAGAGCTTTTTAGAAACATGCAGACCTAGTCCGACAATATCATATCAAAAACCTTTAAACATACTATTAGACCCACAAACTTACCATGCTTAGAGACAAAAACACGCCTTGGCTGTTCTAACTGAACTGAGGTTTTGGGGTTGAATCACACAATACTTACAGGAAACAGGAGTTTATCATTAGCTGCAACAGGGAAACCAAAGCCTTGGTCACGGGGAGAAAAGATATCTGGCCAAGGGGATTGCATCCTAGAAAGTGGTGGCTCTGGGAGAGATTGCTAGAGAGATGCTACCAGCATATCCGTGTTAGGGTCTTTGTGGTCAAATAGCTTAGGCTCTGAAGGAGATAAATAGAAGCGCTAAGGAAAAGGAAGAAGTGGTATTGTCATCGTAGAAATGATACTGGAACATTGCATGCAGTTTGGGGGTTTAGACTGGACTTGTCATTAAAGGAAGTAAGAAATAAGAAAAAGATTTCATAGCGTATGTGACAGAGCCATTAGAATTCCTGTGGGGCTGCAGGACGCTTGTGAGCAAAGTCTCTTCAGCTTGCATTAAAAAGATCGTAGGGGTGGGTGCTGCCCCAAACTAAATGGTAGGAACTGCATGGCTACAGTACCCTGATCACATCAGGTGATGCAGACATATACATTGCTTCCACCAGTGTTACCAGGATGCCTGTGGGAAACCTCGTACATGTTTTCATGTAAGATTTTGGCCTAGCTGGAGATTTTGGCTTTTAACAGATGTAGAAGTAGGCTGAAATAAACTGAGGAATGATTTAAAGAGAGATTTTAATAGGAGCACAAGCAGGATTTTCTTGCTGAAGGGTAAAATTTGTTGTTTGCAAAGGAGGTATGAACAGTATGGTATGGGATCAAAGAAACCTCCAGCACTCCACCCAACTCATCTGTTTGCTGTGTCACTGCATGAGTAGGGAAATCCTAGTCTATGTAAGCAGGGCATGATTTTGATTAAAAATAGATACTGGCACTTGGGTGCTATAAGAAATGATAAGCCTTTGAGCTCTCCAAGAGACAGGTCATTGTTCTGTGTCACTTCTTGTTTTCATTGGAATCCATTGCTTTCTTGCTAGCCTGGCCAGATTATAAATGAACAACAGGACAACAGGAGAAAAAGAAAATTTGGACCTGATGTTCAGCTGATTATTGAACTGGCTTCATTCCACTGAAATGAGTGAAACTCTGGCAATTTACACCATCGCGGATCTCAGCGCCAACAGGTTCCTGCATCGCAAATACATATGGTGACCGTGACAATAAATTAGGAGACTTTCCAGATGAGTTGTGTCTTCTAATTACCCTCTGAAAACTCTAAGATTTATTCATGATAAAGTATAAATAATAATGTCTATATTATTTCAGTTTGGTTTGCTTGCATTGCAATTCTTTTTCTCATTTTGTAATTAAGAAAGATCTGAATCCTCATAGGTGCCAGGCCAAATTTTCTTCCAGTGATAACAAACAGACGAATTGACCCAAGATATCAGAAAATGAGATAATTTGCCATGCTGGGAACACAGTCTGTGATATTAAAGCCGGGGGATCTGATGGCAGACCCTGCTTTGAGCTGGGGGTTGGAAGAGAGCCCTCCTAAGGTCTCTTTGAGCTCAAATTGTTCTGTGTTTCTGTGATCCCAAAAATTTAAGTACCATGTACCCTTTGTACCTCCTGTGCTTTTATTTCATTACTCTATTGCTCTTGCCGCAACCCACCTTGCTCAGAGACAGATGATGAAAGAGATGCTGAATGTACTTTCTTACCAATGTACAAGGAGTTGCAGAAAGGAAAAAAAGCCTCTCTGTGATCCTCAAAGCCAGATGCAATCGCAGTATGAGATATTTGATCCCAAAACTGTGCAGCTACCGGTGTGTAGCCGCTTCCTTGCTGGAACCCCAGGCCCCCCCCAGGGACGGAGCTGAAGGAATACTTTCTAGCCCTTTACATTTCAGAGCAATGTTGCTGCAGGAGTTGATGAATAGCCTTCATTGTGGACGCTCCTTCCCTGCTGCGGCTCCCACCCTTGTCTCAACATTCCCATCTGGATATAAATCTTGCTTTTCCCTGTCCCCTTCCCCCACTCTCCTCTTATTCTCCTGCTGCAGCCCCCCCCAGCCCTCCCGCTCCCCCTTACCCTCTGTGGAAAGCTGGAAAGCTGATAAATAAATCATACCTGCCTTGCTGACCAGGGTGATAGTCACCCAATCCATAACCACTACATGAGTTCCTTTGCCAAATGTTGGAAAATGAAAAACACACTGTCCTTTTGAACAGATCAGCATCTGTGTACATATAGAACTGTTATTGTGGTACTACCAGCATATCTGTGTTAGGGTCTATCATTTTCCACCACGTACTGACCCAGGCAAAAGCTTTCATTGAGCATGACTTAAAATTCACTGAGGGACCCACTGTTGACTCAGGCCATTACTATTATTTTGTAGATATTCCCTGGTCTCTGCCAAAAGAAAAAAAAAAATCCAGGAAAGAAACTGCTTTAATTGAAAGCTACATTGCCTTTTTCAACTTTACCACCATACTGAAAACCATTTAAAAGATAAGCTTCAAATAGACTCCTACAGGCAAATATTTTTGTGCTTTTACACTGCAGACCTTGGAGAGGCATTTGAAGAGCAAAGGATAGATTGTGGAGTTTGCGCCAAATTTTTGAACTAGCCCTGAAAACTGCATCTACCCTGCACTCTTGATCAGATCTGGATCTTTCTTCTATAGCAAGTGGAAAGGACACATCTGTTGTGTTCTGAGGCAGCATTCAGAGCCAGGTTTTGAAGTTCCAGGCCAGTGTCTGGTGATGTGCATTAGTCAAATAGTTGCAGGGAATTCAAGAAAAATTGAACCTGGGAAGGGGCATTATGGGGAGAAAATGTAATTTGGAAAGGGACATTTGTGTTGCATCATTTCCTAAGGGCGAGAGGTGCCAGGCTGCAGAGCAGTCTCTGGAGATAAGTGGTGGATGAGGTATCAGTCAGGCTATTTTAAAAGATGACTGAACACTACCGTGGTGTAAAGAGGGAACGTTTCTCGTTACTTATAGATCCTGCTACAGTGAATCATGTGCTCACATACAGCTTGTTACAACTGCTGTTCCAGGAAACAGGGCTGGTGTGTACATAGGAAGTGAACAAATTGCAACAATTTGTGATTCCACATCACTGGTGTGCTGCATTGTGTGAGAATCTGGCTTAGATAGTCCCTAAATCTGCTTCCACTTGCAAAGAGATAACAGAGGAAAGTACAGCCAAAGGGAATATGCTGTCCTACAAGACTAATTTGAATCTGGCCTTGGGCCTTTCCTCTAATTATGTGACATTCAAAAGCAATGAGGCAAAGTGGAGCCTCCCTTTAACTCAGTGACCCACCAAGGGCAACTTTCATCAACGTCATTGAGAGGGAGACTGGTGGATCCAAGTGGAGATTTCAGTTCCAAAGTAAGCTGGGCCATCCCCTGCAAGTACCTCTCTTCTCTTTTAGCCTGGAGAAGGAATCTGGGACAATTATGCTCCTAATTTGGTAGCTCAGGTAGGTCAAATGAGCGTGAGTGAAAATTCTGTGAAAATTTGCTTGTCAGTGTAAGGGTACTACATCTCCATCTGGCCCCAGCTCTCCAGTGTGAACTTTCCTCAACAGTTCTTTGCTCAGCCCTGTGCACATTTTTACTATTTTTGCTTTCAATCAGAATTTATTTAGAAAGACGGAGCTTTGGTAGAGATACAACATCAGGAGCTGAGTGGATAGAGTGAGACAGTTACTGAGCTGAGCAGAGCTCAGCTAGCCTCAGTGAGGCTATTTACACCACCTGAGGACTGGGTCCAATTTAATAGGACAATCTTTCCCTGGTTTGGGAGGCAGGGAAGAGGGGGTGTCATTTTATTTTTTATTCCCTGGTGGATGTTTGGAAACAGGCTGTATTTTTCTGGAATGCGTAGGATATTCTGCATGGCGACTTGCGATGTGATCGTAAGCAGGCAAAGAAGTGTGTGCATGCAAGTGCACACACACACACAGAGGCACACCTCAGCCAGCTGGGCAGCCTGCCCACTTAGCACTTGATGCTGCAAATCAGTATGATTAACACAGTTTCCTCCTGCAGCCTGCTTTGATAACAGGGAGATCGACATATACAGACACACCTTCAGCGTGAGTGGAACAGTATTTACTTTGTTCTGACCAGGCCCTTACAAGATCTCTTTGCTGTGGCAGCTGACGAAAGGAGGGAGAAACAAAGCATTAATAAAAAGTGATGTTTTGAGGTGAAAATGTCAGGAATGCAAAAAAAAATTTTAAAATTTGGTAAATACAGTCATAAGGAAATAACGTGCCAATGTAGTTTCTATCTCCCTTCCTGGTTAGGCTAGCAACCACTTTGTTTCTGCCATTAAGGCTCAGGATGTGATCTCAGTTGTGCCCTTGCCACTCTGGATGAACTCCTCAGCTGTCAGGCAAAGTCACTGGAGTTGCTCGATGCTTATACCGGACCAGAAGACACTGAGATTTATTTCCCAGCCTCTTCCCTCACATCCCCTTAGTAGTTACCTGACATCTGTCTGTAACACCTCCACATGAAGAAAACCAGCCCCTTCCATGAGCTAAACTTTCCATCAAATCTACCAGTCCAGTGAGGGAGTTCTTTGTGTAGCTGTCTGTGAAGCATCCCGCTTCAAAACGCAGCACATTGGACATTAGGGTCTAGCCATCTTTCTGGGGCTCTGAGGATGGGTTACATCTGCTCCACATGCATACAGCATTGGTTGGTCAGGAGGATGAGGAGGTGGTGTTTGGAGACTTGAGACTGGTCTCAGCCCATAGGCTGACCTGAAGCATAATCTTTAGGTCATTCCTTATTCTGTTCAACTTTGATTTTTGATGGCTTGTGAGCAGAAGGTTTTTACTCCATGATGTGCTGGAGCCATTTCAGCTTGGTCCAGATCTATGTGATCTACAGCAATTCTCCGGACATCAGCTGTGCCAGCAGGCAGTGGAAGGGACAGAGCTATTGATCTTCAAAACGGCACAGACTTGTGCTGTGTCAAGCAGCAGAACAGGCCTGCTGGCACAAAGCAGCAGAGTATGCCTATACAAGTGGGTCGTGCAGTTCCCAGGAACTGGGAATTACAGCTATGAGGACAACTTCCCAACAGCACAATTTGCTGGTCAGCATAGTCCTCCAAAGGAAGTGCTGGGAGAGGTATTAATAAACAGAGAAACTGCACTAGCTGTACTTGTATCTTTGATAGGTAACATCAGGCTTACCCTCACTGCAATCAGAATCAAATGTGCACAGAAGCTCAGAATCAGACTTTTTCATCCAATTATATTCTGGCTGACAAAAGACCCCCCATCCCCCAAAACAGCTGGGGTCTAAATTTGATGTTAGTGCCTGGGGACTCATAAAAGCTTTGAGTTTCTTGGTTGCCTCCAGAGGACACTTAAACTGGATAGAACTTACCAGAGCACAGGACAGTCTCATCATGAAGGCGAAATTTCCTGCCCAAGACTGCATTAATGCAGTTTCCAGGTCTCCTTCAATCTTCCTATTTTACTGGCATGCCAACTTCAGGTGTTAGCCTTAAAGATAAGTGTTCTTACCCTCTTCATCACCTCTTAGAGGAGCAGAACACCCCAGCCAGTGCTTCTCATGCTAAGCCAAAATCTCCAGAAATAATAAGTTGTTGCATGAGCAGCCAAACTATTGAAGCCAGATTTCCTGTGGAATCGTGTCCTCTTTTCCAGATGTTCCTTTCTTCTACATCCTCCATAATAACCTCATGTTTCTTATGTCCTTTCCACCTGGCAAGAGATGATGTGCACTGAGGCTAATCCAGGGTGCCTTGAGAAAGTCAGAAAGATATGATCTTTGCATTCCAATCAATCTAGGGGAAATGATTGCTCATAAAGCAAGTTGCCATTGGAAAAAGATGGTTCTTTCTATTGGGGTGGTTATAAATGACAATTTGATAACTGCTCTTCATTGTGTTGTTCCCTTTCACTTTGTTTGTATAAAGCATTAATGTGAGCTTTTATTTATTTGACCATAATCAAACATATTTATTTGAATGTCTAAATGAATCAAATGATACATCTGAAACACAACTTTTATTTTTACCTCGTTGAAACATGTTTTCGTTTACTGGACAGCATACGTTGATATTACGACAATGAAAACTTCCAGTGGTCCCTTGTTGAAATTTTTAGTGTGTTCTTTTGACAAGAAATTTCACAATGTTGGATTTCTATTCCAATTTGGACTACAAACTCTCCTCTTTCAAATGCCAGAGTATCCTAAGGAAAGGAAATTCTGGTTTCTGAACAGCTATAATTGTAATCCAAAAGCAGCAAATATTTCATCAGGCAAATAATACTATAAACATCGGGTTTCTAACAGGGAGGAGTGCTAGTTAATAAAAGCGACTGGGAATCGGTTGAAAACCAACTAGTAAAGCCAATCGGACTTCATTCTCCAGATATAACCTTGAGATGAAGACCATGGCAAAACATCTCAAAAAGGGTTGATCTCCATCTTTCCTACCATTTGAAGGCCTTGAGAATGGCTCCCTAAGGCTGCATGTTCAGACACACAGCTTCAGCTACATCATCCTTCCAATTTGGGTCTCACATTTGAAGTGAGAGAGGTGCTCTTCAGGGAGCTCATCCCTAATCACATAAAAACCTGTATTCCTTGGGCTTCAGAGCCCTGCAGTGTCATGGAGCTTCACCTTAGTGGTGGTGTCCAAACAGGAACAGCAATGTCAGGGCACTTTTCAGGAGCAAGCGTGCTGGGATTCTCTCTTGTCATTTTGCTGCTGTACCCCATGGGTTTTTGATTCAGGACTTTTTTTTTTTAATTTCTTTTTTTAGTATAGCCTAACTTTTTCCAAAGCAATGCATTGTGACTTTAATTTAATTTGTTTGTTTATTACCAACACAGTCTTTAAGTGTTTGAACCTTGAATGGAGCCAATTAACTTTTTCAGTAAATGTTCCTGCTTCCTATCTGAGAAGGAGCTTCCAGGTTTTGGGTTGAAATCACTGTTTTAGTTGTCTGTAAAACTTTACTCTATGTATTTTTTGCCCATGTGCTTCTTTCAAAAAATTCCGTGAATCCTCTTTACTTGCTAAAAAAGTAACATAAAGACTGTCCTTTTAAGGTTGGTAAATAGTCTCACAGTTTTAGTTGGTCTGGTTATAAGGAAAAAACAGTTACTAAATTGAGAAATATATATGTATGTAGCTGTATAGGATTTTATATACATGTGTGTAAGTATTTATAAACATATTTTTAAAATGTTGAAACTTGACTCTTTCACTGGAAAAGCTGGAAACTGTGGACCAAAACAGAAAAAAAAATGCTGTGTGGAAATTCTTTCTTCTTTCCTCTTAAAACCCCCAGAATGTATTTTGAGAAATAATAATAATAAAGCAGTGCTTGAAACCTGAGTTCAAAAGCTTATTTAGGCTGAAGTGAAAAATTTAATTTTGTGAATCTACTTCCAGCATATTGGATCATTTCTGCACATCAGAAATCCATCATGTAATACTGTGGTCTCTTGCACAAGACAGGCTCAGGAACAATCCAGCAGGGAAATTTATCAATCAGCAGGACAAATGTCCAGTGTATTGACAGCATCAAATTAAATTTTGGAGTGGGGTGGGGATGCTGCTCTTAGTGTTTGGATTAACATGAGTTGCCAGTGTCATAGCTATGGTTTGACATGGGGTGGGCAAGTGTTGGGAGGAAACCTTCTGACACTTCATGTTCAGCACAAACGACCACTGTGTGTATTTGTCCCTTTCAAAGACTCATCCCTGCAATGTTCCTTATAGCAAATCTTATTTATTTATATACAAAATACCCATATCAGTTGCCTTAATGTCAGTTTCCTAAAACTAGATTAATTAGACATTTCTACTTAGCAAGAGAATGTAGTGAAGCCCAAACCACCTTTCAAACTGCATACTTTCATATCTAAGGTTTTTACGTAAACATATATACATACACACACACATACACGTAGATGTACAAATATTTCCTTAGAATCATAAAGTGCAGAGCCAGAAGACACCTTTGTGATTGATTATATATTCCATGTGTCCCTAGCACAAGTCAAGAGCTCTCTAAAATTGATTTTTATTTGAACTAAAACAGGCATATAAAATACATTTTAAAATCGGTTCAGTCCGGACTTCAAAAATGATGGTGAGGAAGCCTTCACCAAGCCTTGTTTTTTACAGACTGTGTCTAGGTACTCATATGTGTGTAGATATAAATGTATATAAATAGGCACACTCACAGATGTGCCTTAAAATATCTGACAACAGGTCAGAAAACCAGGAGAACTTATCAAACACAATAAACCTCTTCAGGCTCATAAGATGTTCCTAATCTTAAGCTTGTAGCTGCTTTTTGCCAGGTCAAGGTACACAAGAGGCTTTGGAGGCAGCCTCAAAACTGCACTCCACTCCATACCTGTGTTGTGGCCCTTCAATTTAAAGCCATATGCTAATATTAACCAAAAAAAAAAAGGGGAAAAAAAAAGCAACATCTGGTAAGAGGGACTGAGCTTACAAAAGCCCATCCTGCAGTTCCAGCACTTGGACAGCGATGGGAAAAGGGAAATAGACTTCACACCCCCAGCACGCCATCCATCAATGGAGTGTGAAAGAAATGTAAGGATTACTGCCCCAGCCTTCAGGTGCCAGGCATAATTATCTAGAGATTGCAGAGTTCACTTTTCACTCTGCTCTGCTTATATAGTTGAGAGCTCCCCTTCCTCCCCCATTCCCTCTGCAGCTCCCTCCCAGCACAAAGGTGCTTATGGGGGTAGGAGGGGGAGGGGAGCCAAAAAAAAAAAAAAAAAATTATTCCAGCTTTGAAAAGAAAGCAGATGTTTCTGGGATCCTGAACACAGTGCTTTAGCTATGGGTCTTGCCTGGGACTTCCAGAAAAGCAAATACCAGAGCCCCTGTTTATTGGCTGTTTCCTTGCTCACACTGCAATATGGCTTCCAAATGGAACAAGGCACTGAGCCAAAAATCAGCAGAATTGGCTCAGAAAAGGGGAGATTTTTTTTTCAGGGGAGGGAGCAGATTTTTGCTTTCAGAGAAGGAACCCTCCCACCCTCTGTGAACCTGAAAAATAGAATCAAACCCTTGGCATATCCCACTCTCTCCTTGTGGGAGAGCTGTGGTAAGGGAGAACTTCATCGAACCATTGAATAAAGATGCACATGTCATCACTCGTTTTATTAGCATCTAACCACTAGTGCGTGGAAAGAAAGCAGTGCCCACCAATGGTAAGTGCCACAAGTGTCAAAAGAAGGAAGAGATATTTGGAGTGTAAAGCTGTGAATATCTTGCCAGAAGCATTGTTTTTTTCCTCTAGTTTTCAGCATCAGTTTCCCTTTCACTCGCACATTTTTTCAGATAGCAACAAACTGCAACATCTTTGGGGTGTGAGGGTATTGCCTGTTTGAAGCTTCCCCTAAGAGATTTCCATCTCTGCTCTGAAGTCAAGACATTGCTGAGCAGCTTAGGGGTTTGCAGGTACAAGCCAGAGCCTTCGCCCCAACTTTGGTTCTGATGAGCTCACATCAGTAGCTGGTTGGGATGTATCCACAAAATCCGTAATATTTTAGAAACTGGACTTGGTCTTCCTCAAGGTGAGGCCCTTTATCAATGCCTTGTCTCTCTCAGGGTGCATGTACTCCTTTTACTTGGCACAGCCCTGGCCATGGGTGCACCAGGTGATGGCCTCACTGGACAGTCTGTTGGAAGGGGGAGAGGGGGGTGTGAAGCCCTCAAACCACAATTTGCACAAGACGCCATGGCAGCTGAAGAGGCAGTGGCTGACTATTTCATACAGCCAATGAAATGAAATTAAATGCTTCATTTAAAGAACGTGGAAATATTTTGTTTTGGTTGGAAGCTGTGGCTGTCCACTGAAAACGTCCTTATGGCAGGCTTGCAGGGATCGACAAAAGTTGCTGTTCTCTACAGAAAGCAAACGATTCTTTCACAATTCTGTTTTCCATTGAAGTAAACCCTCCATTTTCTGACAGAGGGAACAACAAACAGTTTTGATAGAAAATCATAACCAGATCTAATAAACAGCTCTCCTGTACAAGGCACAACTAACTGATCAGTCTATGTGAGACTGCTCTGTAGCAAATAGGTTCCAGCTGAGCCTGAGTCTCAGCAATGCCTGCTAGTAAAAGACCGCTGCAGAAAGCCAAGGGGGATTCATGATGTTACTGTACTCCTCCACAGTGCTGTTCACTGGGAAAATGCAATATGTTTTTCAAAGACCACTGTTTTATGTGTTGCTTGTCCTGTTGGCACACAGGAGGAGCTAGCCATCAATGGTGACAAGGTCTTATGAGTCAGTCATAAGGACAGAGATGATACCACCCCAGTTTGTCACAGAGAAGAGAGGGGGCTATTCAGTCCTAAAAGGGGCTGCAAGTTGTTTTTGTGATCTTGAGATAGGCTAAAAAAAGGCAAAGGAAAACTGAGGTCCTCATTCTGAGGTCGCAAGACCATTGCTGTGCTGTTTTTGTGTGTTATAAGCAGCACATGCCTCCCAAATGAGCAGACTCCCACTTTCTTTATTACAGAGCTCTTCCAGCACCAGAGGAGTGGTACCTCTTGTGCCAGACTCGATGATAATCTTGGCAAAGTGATAAACTGTATAGTAGGTTGCATGCAGATGTTATTTTTGTCTCTTCTGTTATATTAAATTGATGGCTACTGTTTGTGCACTGCTGTGTCATAACTGGACTATGAGTCCAGGACAAGTTTTCCCGGTTAAGTTGTCCTCAGACAGAGCTTGGAAAATTTGTGGAGGACCTTTAAAAATGAATCTTTAAATGGGTGAAATGCATTACTATTGAACCTCTTTTGTCAAAGCCTAATGTACAGTGCATTATTTATTTTAAGCAGGAAAGATGTGATCCACTGTGCTCTCTGGGATGTATGTTGTTGTTACGACTGTGACAGGCTTGTTCTATTGATGTATATTGACTTCAGCATTTTCTTTTTCCTCTGGACTGAGAAAAATAAATTCTGTCCCACTTCATACTCTGTTAGCAGGTTTTTGAAAACAAAGTGTATTTATTATTGAGGTTTCTCAAGGTTGCTTGGTTTCTAGATCAATGTAAAGGAAATTTCTGTTTCTGTTTGTTATGCCTTTCTTTCACTCTTACTATCTTTCATTTTCCGGTCATATTTTCACCCTTTTTTTTTTTTTTAAATAAAATCATATTAGGAAGAGTGTGCAGATCTCAGTAGCAAGGACTCCTGGTTTTCTATCATTTTCCAGAGCAGTTTCCTCAAGCAAATGTTATGGAGTGCAACATTTGTAAATTGTCCTGAGGATAGAGGCCAAGACATCTAGATCTAAATACACTTGAATTAAATTGGAACTACTATTGGGGAATAAGTTGGTGCCTCCTGGATGGTCATGAAGAAAGTTGATCTAGTTCACATGTTACAGGGCATCAGCAAGACCTCAGACTGAAGCTCAGGCAAAGATGGCTCCATGAATGTCTTCCAGAGTTAGAGTTACAAAGTAAAGCTCCTTCCCAGATTTAAACCAAAATTTATTATAACCCTAGATGTTAACGTTAGAATTGCAGAACTGATTGTTCTGGGAGCTTGTGTACACAGCTTCATAAGATACAAGCCGAATGCTAACGGTCATGTGACCCAAAGATCTTCTCATCTGTCATATCATCATTTATTACTTCTACTTTGCAACTGAAAAACAGATAAATTCACAGAGAGTCCCATAATTTTCCTCGGGTCACAGAAATAATCTATTTCGTAGTCAGGAATTTAACAGAAGAATATGTTTAATGCTTTAGGCGCAGAGTTACTTGTTTCTAATGTCCCTCCATTTTCAGAAGCACAAATCCTAGGCTTTAATGCACAGGCAATGAAGGATCCAAACTTTCTAATTGCAGCACTTTATTAATCGTTGACAAGGGTGGCAGGGATTGGAAAAAAATGAGAGAGAGAGAGAAAGAGAGAACATTCTTCTCTGTGGCCCCAGCCAAGAAAAATACAGTTAATGAAGTTATGTACCATGACTAGCAAAGACCTATTTCAGCACAGGAAAGTACAGCTTAGCTAAACAACCCATCCATCTTACCTGGGCAACTGAAAGCTGTCACAGCAAATGCTAGAGGTCTGTCTTCTACATGGTGACTTGCCCTTGTGTGTCCTCTCTTCAGGGAGCATCCAAAATATTTTTCTTTCCAGAAAATTAATGGACTTCTCTTTGTAATTGATAACCAGGAATACATAGTGGGAGGAGGCGGCATCCAGAGTTAACTGAAGGTAGAGATAGC
The DNA here is from genome assembly GCA_013389945.1 of Fregata magnificens. Lineage (NCBI taxonomy): Eukaryota > Metazoa > Chordata > Aves > Suliformes > Fregatidae > Fregata > Fregata magnificens. The sequence goes on from WAAD01037377.1 coordinate 383,737, forward strand.
AGCAGGGAAGAGAGAGATGTGTTAGAGACTTGATTTTTTTTCAGTGTCTCTGCAATTTCCATCTGACATAGAGGTTAATATGACTCGTGAGAAAGGTGTCGCCCATTGGGTGTGAATGCACACAAGCACGCACACACACTACTTGGAGACTTGGTGAATGATGTGTAATAGTCACTTTTCCTCTTATCCTCTTTATTTAGGTGCTGAATTTCTGACAAATAAAATCCTATTTAAAATTTCAAGAAGGTTTGGAATAAATAACCATAAAGAAACAAGATTTTCATGCTTTTGCTCTGTTTGTCTGTCTTTTCACCTTTATATTCTCACAATAATTTTAAGCCATTAACACATTTCCATGAAATTTGACAGAGGTGGAAGTCTCAGAGAAAAGTTCCATCAAGTTTAGTGAAAATTTGCTGCCATGTATAGCCAAGACCCTAATTAATGTTCCTGTTATGAAAAAAGGTTGTAATACAGTTCAGTATCAACTGATACCATCTTACTATCAACTGAACAGTGTTCAGTTTTCTCCATTTTTTTCCTGACTGGTCAGTTAGCACATACTCAGAATCATCCACAAGGTATTGATTTTGTTCCCATTGGTAATTAAAGAGCATGGGAGGAAGATGAAGTTATATGGAAGAGAGTTAACAGACACAGGAATGAACTTAAAGGTGTGGTGGACTTCAAGGATGTGACAATGTGAAGGTACTCTAGGGGCTTGGGAAGGGGGGAAGAAAAGGGACAAATCAGGTTATTAGCAGGAGGATGTAGTGGTAGAGGACATGCACCTGGAAGAAATCAGATGTCGTTTATTTCAATTTGGCACCCACCAGACTATTTGTTTCATTTCTCAGGGAACTCCCATCCTGAAACCTCCAGGCATTTTGGCAGCTATTGCTGTTGGTATTCTGGCAATGTCTGAAGTCTCTAGGCAAGAACTCTCTTTTGCTGATAGCTGTATATACTAAAAGTCTGAAGGCAACAAAGTCTTTGAGTCAAAGCGAAGATAAGACATACAGACCAGAGCACAGAGGCTGAAAATGACTCTGCTGAAGTCTTATGGAGTGTGGGCCTAATAACTGTACAAGGAATGCCAAATCCATATTTGTCTCACTTGAGCCATGTTAAGTATTTGATATTGGTCAAATCACATGGAACTGGTTGGTGTTTACTAGAAAGAGGTGCCTGAATTACTTAGCTGTTGAATTTTTCTTCAACTCTGTTTCAGTTCTACTTCCTGCATATTCAAAGGTATTAATTTTACTTACTGAGAAACATTTTATAGGTCAATGAAATTTTACACAAATATTACAGAATAGCCACTGAATGAAAATATGTTATGATTATTCATGTTTATGTGTGGTGGCTAATCCTGTGGGCCACACACAAGCACTGCCACAAAACCCAGATACTGAATTATAACAGCTTGGAGCTCCGACCTCAAGTACTGGTAGAGAGCAGGTTTCATGAAAAAAAAAAAAAAAGTCTACCAATAAGGCTCACAAAATTAAATGAGGTGCACAATTAAGTCCATTAAAAGCTTTCCAAGAGTCCACTTAGACCACATGTGTACCAGAAAAGTGAAGAATGGTTGGAAATATTTTCAGGCACTGGAATGTGATTGACCATACTCTTACACTGCTAGATGGTGTAACACATTAGATGGTCCTTGTCAGCATTTTGTCCATGCTAATACTCTCCAAAATTTATTTCCAGGCGTGGTTCAGAGACTGATCCAGAAACCTTTCACAGGAGGCAGTTTTCAGGTAGCCTATTTTGGGGGTCTGAGAAAGGCTGCAAGCCAGTGATTCAGTGCCAGTTGATTTTGGTGCCAGAGAACATTCCTGGGCACATGTACATGCTCTATTTGTATCAGTCTAGTTGTGTTTTGGGTGTGTCTGGCTCAGATGCTTAGAGTTAATCAAGTTGCTGGGATTGGGGACAGAGGTGAATTTTTCCCCCGCTCAAATTTGCCTTTGTGTTCCTCTGTAGAAAGGGACAAGGTCTATTTTCTGAGCATCTTATGACAAATTTCTTTTTCAGAACAGGATATTCACAATGTCCTTCATGGCTTCTGTTAGCTGTTGTGGCAGCTTCCCAGCTTTTCCTACAGTCTCCACTTTGCTGTGCTTTGGGAGAATCCTGCAGCCTCTGCTGTGTGGGAACATAAGAAGTAGAAGATTTGTAGTCCCCCTAAGTAAAAAAGCTATTGAAGAGCTGCTGCAATCATGGAGACAGGACTTGGTAACCCAGGCAATCCATCTGAGGTCTCTGTTCCTAACTTCAGGGGGGAAAAAAAATCATGATCTGTTTTTCCTCAAGTCACAGAAGTTCAAAAAAGACAGACTTAATTCAATTAACAAGTCGACTTGAAACACCCACCAAAGCCTTTTTGCTACCAAGACAAAAGCTTAATGGAAACAGAGGTTTTGAGTAACTCCATGCTTAGTAGCCAGGCCAGGTTTATGCTTGTGCATGGTAGACATACTAATTTCTAAAATGCAGCACTTTGGGAAAAGTTAGCTTAACACTATCTTTTTGCAGCTGAAAGTAATTAAATCAGCATAATTGTTATTTTTGAGACAGATAAATACAGGGAATCGTGAGATGAAACTCAGATTTTTTGGAATTACCTGTGATTTTGGATTTTCAGTGATTACCCAGTATCTTAAGATTTGTGTTTAAACCTCTAACCACTATAGCTGCTGATTTGCGTTTTGAATATTTGTCATCTGTGAAAACAAGGGCAAGTGTCTTAAGTTGGCCATCTAAAGCTTTAACCAGTAGACCTTCCTTCATCTCTACATCAGACTCTAAGCAAAGGAGTTGAGTGAAGTAAAAAAGATCCTCTAATTGTTTTGCAGCAGTTTTTGCAGTATTGATGCATGTTTTCTTCCTGTGTTCTCAGCTTACATTTCACGTTGGTGGTCTCCCTTCAAGCTGAATCTCTTCTCATTAACTCTGTGTCAATATAAAACATGAAGAAAGTCAGAGGAAGATCTTTTTCTAGAGAACGTCTTCCAGCACCTAGCCGTCTCCCCCTATGCTCCAACTGCCCTGTAACTGAGGTCTGTCTGAACAGGCTGAGTTCAGAAAAGGATGCAAGAGAATGTTGCACTCAAAGGGATTGGGGGAGGGGTGGGGGGGTTTTGTTTTTCTTTTTCCTATTGCTCTAAACTGCCCAACCAGTAGAGGAAAAGATCCAAAACTTCAGAGCAATGCGCAAGGGGAGGCTTAAAATCTCATTCCCAAAGAAGCTGATTTATCTTTCAAGGTTTCAGGATTTTTTTTTTTTCCTCTTCTCCTCCTGCTATGCCTAAATTTGGCCTTCTAATAACATTTTTATAATATACCATTACACAAAGAACACAGCAAAAGCCCATTCAGCTCAAGCCCAGCTGCTTGTAAAGGCTGGATGAATGAGCTGTTTTTTCTTCGCACTCTGCTCAGTGTGTTTCTCAACACCTCTAAATTTAATATTTTTTTTTTTAAAGAAGGAATTGGGACAGGATTTTCCTTTTCATTTTATAGGTCAGTTACCTTTCATCAGCTCTGCTCCAGAAGTGTGAGGAAGCATCTCTTGAGCTCAGTATCTGGTGATCCAACAAGCCTTTTAAGGTATGTTGCAGTATCTTGTAAGTTCACCAGAGGAATTCACCCAAAGGATGTAATTTTCATTAGTCCTGCTTGTAGCAAGAGGACAAAATATGGACATCTTTGATAGACTCAGATATTATACTAAAATTACTAGAGACTGAATCATATGCCTGTGTATAAGCATGTGGTACATCTTGGATGCTATAGTATATTCTCTGAAGTGCATGTCTTCTGTAGTCCTTCATCATATCCATGATCCCCAAGAGTACGTGTTTGCTACTGTAGGAGGTCAAATAAGGTACTATGTCTATGTTTTAGGCACCTGAGCCATTCTGGTGTTGTGGGGAGGTCAGCCTAGGATGCATAAACAGAATATGCTCAGCCACAGAATCCCCTGTACACACTTGGTTATACATTTACCCTATTACAAAACTATAGTTTCCCAGGAGCAAGGAGGGAGCCAAAGGAATTGCTCAGCGCCCCTGCAGGAGCAGAGATGATACCCACCAATGTTCTTCCATGTGGAAAGAGAAAAGCGGTTATTGGCATGGAGGTGGTGAATAAGGAATGATTGTGCACTCTTTTGTTGAATGTCTTCTGCTTCTAGTAAATTACCAAGAGGCAAATTGAAAAAATCAAAGCAAGTTACTTCTGCACACAATGCAGAAGCTATGTAACCCATGACCACAGGATGCTGTGGACGATAAAATTTACACAGCTTCAGGGAGAGTTGAACTGAATGAATTAATGGAGGAAAAAAATCCATCTTGGGCTGTTCAAGCTGCTGCTGCTAGTTCAGGTGGACAGTGAAGAAAAGATAGCAGGAACTGGGGTACTTGTCCTCTCCTTAAGCTGTTCCTAGGCACTGCTGTGAGTTCCTGGCAAAGAAAAACACCAGGTGAGATGGATTTCCTTATTTTCTTAAAGTTGTGGCCAAAAGAAAAATTACATTTTGAAAGTCAAAATGTTTCATTTCTACTTGCCAACTTAAATCTGATTTGTTTTACAACTGAGTCAACTTCAGTCTTCAGAAAACATTAAAAAAAGGTTTTATTTCACAGCAAATATTCTGTGTTTTCTTCAAGTGGAGTTTTTTGGTTTTTTTCCCTTTTTGGAAAGCAAAACTGACATTTTTGTGTTGGGGTGACATGAAACTTCTCTTTTTCTTTCTTGAACCCCCAAAATTGATTATATTCATGCAGCTGTCCTTGAGAAAAGAGCTGCCTTTTTTTCCCATGCTATCAAATTTGCTATTAAAACAAAACAAAGAAATAACAGCAATGGCCTAGAGAAATAGTCATGGAACACTGGAAACCAAAAGGGAAACCTTGCCAATTGCAGTCAGTTTTCAACCTCGAGGGGGATGAGGGGGTGAATATTGTTGTATAGTTTGCTAAGTCACTCGTAAAGCACTTTGGGTTCCTCCAGGATGAAAGGCATTATGTGAACACAAGTTGTTGTTATTAGGACTTGTGAAATGTGAAGATGTTATTAAAGGTTGTGGTCAAATTTCCCTAGGCAAAAAGAAATTCCCCCATCAGTTTTGCTCACTCCAACTGGATGTTTACAAGGTGCTTGTAGCTCACTGATTCCCTCCTCAGTGTTAAACCCCATTTCAGTGGTCATGTTCCTTTTCGTTGGCAGAGTGTTATTTAATTTCTCGGAAATGAGTTTTACCGGGCAGTTCCCAGTGCTGCTGGATGTCAGACACCCTGTCTTAATCACCATTCTCTATTGGCGTTTCTTCTCTTGCCCTTCAGGGGCAAAGCTGGACACTTCTTCATAGCTGAAGTTTTGCCATGTAGGAACATTAGTATCTGAGATGAGAATGACCCTAAGGCAGACCTTTCCCACCATCTTCCCCAGCATGTAGTAATCCATGAGAAGGGGCAAAGACAGTGGCACCTGCTTGTTCTCCTCAGGCTGCAGATACTACCTATAGATTGAATCAGAAGAAATAAATTCACCTGCTCTCCTTCCTTCTGCAGCCCATTTCTGCCAAAAAGACAAATGCTAGTGTTCATGATACTCAACTTGGTGTATGGGAACTTTTCTTCTACTTGCCAAGCTTTCCCATTACACCAAACCTCTTCCTGCCCTTGCCTCCATCCCAGGCTTTAAAGACTGACAGTGAGGTTGACACTCTGACAGCCCTTCTTTGAAAATTACCTCCAGCACAGAAGATAAAGGGCCTGGATTCAGTCCATGTTTACCTGGAGAGTCACACATTTAATAGTAAACACCACAGAGATAATGTGCTGCTAACTTTTACAAGTAAATTCACCCAGCAGCTAGTTTGTGGTTTCTGGCATCCGCCCAAAGCTGCCTCCCAGAGGGTCACAACATGTGAAGAGAAAGGGACGAGTTAGCATCCATTTTACCTGCCTAGCTGGGAGGGGAAAGGGGTGGGTACGACTTACAGGTGGGGCAAGGGAGGACTGCTTCACTGTACCGATTCAGGGAGATGGGGGAGAAAAGAGCTGGGCTGAGCTTTCACACTTATGTAACACTAGGATCTCCAGATACTGGAACAGTGAATGGAGGGACTCTTCTGATACTCTTACCAACCCCACAGCAACTTGCTGGATGCAGCTAGAAATTGCTCTGTTTGTTGCCCTAATGAAATCATTCTGCCTGTCTTTGCACTGTCAGTTTTTATAATTTTAGGAAGATGAGCACAGTCAAGAAGCCTCCTGGCTCTTTAAAGCGCAAATCACTCAAAATGGAGCAGCAGTCCAGAATACAACACTGGCCTTTGTACATTTTCCAGTCTGCTGGCAATGACTTCAGTGCATCCCCTCACAGATGTGCAGCAGGTGCCACAGGTTTCTAAAGAAATTGTGCAAAAGGGCCGGCAGATTGGGAAGCACACAAGGATCTTTGTTTGTTTTATCTGTTTCAGCAGAGGGAGAAGCAAATCTGTTGTTGCCTCCTGCCCCAGGGCATGACATTTTGCCAAACCTGGAGCAAGCTAAGGGCTGCTGAAGCAGAGGCCACAACAAATGTCACCATGGTCTACTGTGCATCCACCTCCCTCTTTCAAAGCGCCAGCTGTCCATCCACAGAAGCAGTGATGCCTCCCTTGCCTGGCATCCCATCCCTTTCTTCCAAAGTTGAAATGATCCAGCACGAAGAGTAGGGAACTGGATTGACTCCAGGGTAGAAAGGTGGGTGAAGAAGGGGGAGGGGGCTTTGGGAGAGGCTCGTACTCTAAATTGATTTAAACTGCTGTTTTAGGTTCTTTGAGGTAGGGATTCAACAAACTCCTACAGTGCTCTTACCATCTTTGAATGCAAGCACTTTAGGCTATTTTAAGCCTCCGTGAAAGGAATAACAGAGCAGCATGCAAAATTTTCTCAGCTGACACTCAGGGGAGGGGAAGCTGCAAGTAAGGAAGAAAAAGCCTTTGAAAATTCCTACCTCCTCCACTTTGAGCCACCTCTGGGGTTGAATTGCATGACCCACTGTGCTCCTTGCATAGCTGTGGAAAGACCCCTGAGGTACTTCATGGAGACCTGCCAGAGCCAGGCATCGGTATAGGAAGAAGGGTGCTCTGCACAGAGATTGACCCTCTCAGAAGGGGAGGAGGTGATCACTAATACCTCGCTTTGCATTTGCACTCTTCAATCAAGAAATAACAGGGGATAAAACCTAATCAGCTCCTGGCCTGCAATTAAGTGTCTACATCCCTTTAGATTGTTAGTCTTGAAGCAACCTTCCTCTGCTTTAGTTTGTCTTTCTTAGAGGACATTTCAATGCCTCACAAACCCCCTTGATTGCCTTTCTGACCCCTCACTCCCTTCTCCCCTCTCTACCTCTGTTTTGCAACGCACAAGTTGAGAAACATTTGTTACAAAGACAGCTAACCTCAGTGCAGTGGTTTCAAGGGGTAGAGAACTGACTGCTTTGTAGCCGGGAAATGCTTGACCTTCCCTGCTAGAAAAACAGAAAACAAAACCAGGGCACTTCATCTCTAGTCTAGATTGGTGTATTGGGTCTGGCTGAGATGGAGTTAATTTTGCCCATAGCAGCCCTCATAGTGCTGTGCTTTGTATTGGTAGCTAGAAAGGTGTTGATAACACACCAGTGTTTTGGCTACCGCTGAGCAGGGCTTGTACAGCACCAAAGGCTGTCTCTCCAACATTTCCTCCCCTCACCAGTAGGCTGGGCGTGGGCAAGATCTTGGGAGGGGACATAGCCAGGACAGCTGACCCAAACTGACCAAAGGGATATTCCATACCATATGACATCCTCTCAGCAATAAAAGCTAAGAGAAAGGAGGAGGAGGGGGGGCATTTGTTATCTATGAGGTTTGTCTTCTGGAGCAACCACTACACGTACTGAAGCCCTGCTTCCCAGGAAGTGGCTGGACATCGCCTGCTGATGGGAAGTAGAGAATAAAATATTTATTTTCCTTTTGCTTCCGTGCATGGCCTTTGCTTTTGCTTTTATTAAACTGCCTTTATCTTGACCCACGAGGGTTTTTTTTCTCCATCTCGTTTCCTTCCCCCCCTCCCCATTGTGCTGAGGAGGGGGGTGATAGAGCGGCTTGGTGGCACCTGGCATGCAGCCAAGGTCAACCCACCACAATTGGCCAAAGCAGTGAGGAGGGGAGGAGGAGGAGGAGAAGATGGAGAAGGAGAAGGAGGAAGGTGGTAAACATCCAGGCTGTGCCTGTGACTCTATTAACTGAAGTAAGGAGTCTTCTGATATTGTCCTTAAGCCCCATGTTCTCCTCTGCATCCTATGGAATCAAGTCACAACGTAAGAAAAGAAACCTGCATTCCTTTCACTTTAAAGCAGGTTTTCCAGATTTCAGATCATTCTTGGAGACTATTGTTTCATGGTCATTAGTAAAATATGGGTATCAGAGCTGAACTCCAGATCTCAGTCAAAGTCTTCCTAAAGCAATATATGAAACTAATTTGGGTTTCCCAATCCTAGCTGGCATTTCATAGTATAGTGTTGTGCTTTTATAATATGAATGATATGTGTTTATGCTGGCCAGCTACCCAAGTCACTCTGTTAGGCTCTCTATAAATGGCAATATAATTGGGAGAACATGTTTACAAACTCCCTTCACACCTCTCTGACTGGTTCCAGCTCTGCCTCGCTCCAAGGGTTTCCATTTTGCTGAAACAGCCCAGCAAGAACATTTGTGTGCTTAAGAGCCAAGAGTTTTAACTCAGTTTTGGAACACATAGATTGCCTGAATGCGATGGGGTTTCTCTGGTCTCGCTGCCCTGATGCTCAAGCCTCTCTCCAACTTTAACATTGTTGTATCCGAGAGGTAGAAAAGGGGTAACAGCTCCATTTTTGACTGTGTCCGCATGCCCTCTTAGAGGAACTTCCTCAGACTTAGAGAGGAAATCTTTCAGCAAAACCAGGACCCAAACATGGATTTCCAAATTCCAAACTCCTTGCTAAAAGCAAGGCCACGTTTTCTTTCCTGTCCTTTATTGGCAGGAGCAGTACTCCCATGGTGATTCTGTACGCAGGTTATTCAGCCTCGCAGCTTGCAGTTTTCCATTTTATTTCTACACAATGGTGCCATACAAAGACACTTCCTCTTCTAGTGGCTAGCTCTGATTTGCAATTAGCTGGTGCTATTCAGACAGCATTTATGTGGCACTGGGGTTTTTCCATGATACGGTTTCCACGTCTACATTCTGCAGGTCGCTGAAGGTTTTATGAGCTCATACCTGTACTGCATTTCTCAGCTGTGACTCAGGAGCAATCGGCCAGCCTATTCACTCCCAGAACACCATTTTACATTTGGAAACCTCTTTAGCTGTAAGTATGCCCGAAGGTTACTGTGGATCTGTCAGTCAGTGACCTGGCAGGACAGATGTTTACAATTACTTTCTCAGCAAATACAGGCCAAGAGTTGCAGTAAAGAATATGAATAATTTCTGTGCCCAGTTTATCATTTGGGTTAACAGAATCAGCAGCATTAGTCTTTGAAACTGTTGGTTAAAGCTATCTTGGCCATTTGAATATTCATAGAAGCATGCAAGATTTGAAGAAAATTATTTTCTTGGTCATTTGTAAGCAAGCAAGAAAATATTTGTCACTTCATTTACGCAATAGCTTTGCGGCCACTGTCACACCTCTGGATTTTCATTAGTATACATCAAAGTAGTCTGTTAAAGCCTGGAAGGCATGTAATACATTTTGTCAGAACATGGTAAAAGTATTGTGAAAACCTCCACAAAAATCTGCCCCTAGTGTGAGTGGCTGATGTGACCATCCTGTAAATCTTAAAGCTGAAAATGACTAATGTGTCTCTTCTTTTCACCTGTAAACATCTTGCTAGTAGAGTAAGGTAACCACACATTTCACCAGATTATGCACAGTTTGAAATTTCAGGAGGCTATTAAGTTAGTTCTTTTGCACCTTGGATATTGGTGGAAAGAATATAACAAATAGTTCTTTTAAATACTCTCCCCTGTTTTGCCTGAAATTGGAGATGTTATTTAGGGTATTGTTACTATAACTATTATTATTGATATTACATATTACTATTTGCTTTATCTCACAGTTTATATTGAGTACCAATTTCTTTTCAAGATCCAGTCATACACTGAGTTTCTTAAAACATGAATGCAGGATTCACAAATTAAGTTCATACTCTGTGGTACACTTTATCTGTTTTGCTTCTGTTTAGGGTAGAACTTGGTTAGTTTATTTTGGATGTTCTTCATTGCTGTCAGTGATGAGGTCATATGTGCAAAGGATGGTGTGCAAATGTGGTTCTGAGTTTTATTCCTAAAGCTATTTAAAAGAAGGGGAAACTGAGGCAGAGAGCAATTCACTTGTCCACCATCACATGTATAATTATTGCTGAGGATGGAAAATAGAACCACAGCTCCTGAAATGAATGTGTGTTATATACTTATGGAAGAGGATCATATAAAACCTAGGTCTTACAATTTCCTGCTTGGGAAACAACTAGGGAAAATACTGAGGTTTACATTAATTTTGGCACTCTTGGTAGTTGTGGAGCTACAGTTAAAGGCTGATGCAATGTTTACCACTGCCTCCTTGTTTACTTGTGTCTGTTGCTCTTTATCCTGAACTCCCTTGTACATAAAATCTCTCATCTGTTTGCCCAGAGCAAGGAGATTCTGACCCAAGACTAAGGTATGCGAGAAGCTACAATAGTGTGAACAGTTTTCAAGAGGTCATCATCATTGCTTTTCCAGCTACACTGCACCTTTATAATGAGCTTTCCTCTGAAGTGCTTTTCTGAGCTCTTGAATGTCTTCCAGCGTGTTTCTTATGGGTGTGAAACCTGATCAGTGTTGGTGTCTCTGCACGAAGGGATGTAGAGTACTGGTGAAAAGCCCATAGGCTTTTGACATGCTTTTTCTCAGCTGGGCTCTTTGACAGCAGGAGGGTCAGAAGTTTAACTTCAGTTTGGCTCCACAGAAGGCAAAGAAGGACTTCAGCATCGGTTGGTTTCCAAATTGAATAAGACCCCTTGCATACAACATACCATATTGTTCTTGGAGAAACTCAAATAATTTTAGTGTGCATTTCAGCAAGCAGTTTCTATCTATCCTTCAAGACCGTCTCCTCCAAACCTGACTCTCCTGAAACTTACCTGCCTTTGAAATTAAACATATCACCCACCTAACTGTTGATCAGTGTCAACCATACTATTTCTCATGTAGGGGAGGCTACTTCAACTGAAAACTGATGAAGTTTTTCCCTAAAAATAATGTACAGCGAAAGGAATCATGTATGGTTTGGTGAAATGGTGATCAGGCTCTTCCAGAGCCCAGATCCAAGTCATCATTGCACCATGCATATATGTCAGAATGGCAAATGCCTCAGTGTGGAAATAGCCATAGGAGCACAGTGGGCTCTTGTGGGATGGCTGTGCAACAAAGGGGTCATGGCCCACGTAGTTTGAAGTCATGGAATCACAGGGTTTTAAGTTGCTTGTGTTTCAAATAAGACAGAGCCACAAGGCCTTAGGACCAGCCCAAGAATAATCAGTGCTTTTTCAGATTACAGAGGGTAGATCCACCAGTCTGTTCAGTTAAGAGGGCTTCTGGGGTCAATCAAAGTTCAGTTAGAGCAAACTTAACCCTGTCTGATTTTATGCATGTCCCTAATGTGCTCTTAAGGAAAGCAAATATCGCAGCCATTTTCCACCTCAGCCTTATTGTCTTAATTATTTATCCCTCTCTGGAGCTGTTGCTGGTGCAGAAGCTGGAAATCTTGTGCAGGTGCAGACTTACCTATTAAAATGCAGGGTTCATTACTCCTGTGGCCCACGTGTTGGCTAACCAGATGTTTCTCCATCCCTCTATTACTCCATACTGTTCCCTTGTGGTTTTATGAAGGTAAACGAACTTTCAGGACAGCAACTTAGCTGTGCTCCAGAGATCTGTCCTAGATGGAGACATATCTAACACAGCATACTGCAGAAAGCTGAATAGTCATGTAAGTCCTTCAGGGAAAAAGAGCAAAGATGCTGCATACTTCTACAGCTTCAATTTAGACTACAGCAAAGGGGAACAGAGGCTGGGACATCTTTCTGGAAAGTCAACTGCTGTAAGATTTAGGCTCCCTGCACATCAGTGGGGAGAAAGACTCACTTATCCCTCTCTTTTAGGTGCTTAGTAGGTTGGGATGAACACAGTCCTTCAACGTTCAGAATGGAAACTGTCACTCACTATGCACAGAAACAATTTGTAGTGCTCTGGAGTCCAAGTCACAGTTAAGGGCATGGCTGAAATGTAAGTAAGAACAATAGCTGGTTGCAATTTATAATCTCAGCAAGGAATCTGAAGACTATCCGAGCAAAGAGACCAAATGGGAATCTGAAGACTATCCAAGCAAGGAGACTGAACGATACGCTCTGTCTAAAGCAGATACAGCCAGCCAGGCTGGGGGCAGTGGTCATGGGGTAATGCCATGAGAGCTTTACTTTGAGGAGGAAATGGCTCTCTCAGGTCCTCAGCCCAGCTCCAAATGCCTTTAAAAAAAATCCAACCTGCATCTGGGAGAGGGAGAAAGAAAGGCTTAATTCTTAAAGATCCCGTGCAAACAATAAACAGAGTTTAACAGTCAATAGGCAGATTAAACTGGCTGTGGATCAAAACGCATCAGGAATAGAGATTTATTGCAGAAAACAAGACACGGAATAAACCCTGCTCTGTTGCTGGAGCTCTAACTAACTGGTTCTATGTAGAAAAGGGAGGGGGAAAGAAAATTACACTGTCTTTATAAATAGGTATCAGCAAAGCTGTTCCTGGCATGCTTTCCTGCCCCAGTCCATACCACCCAGTGGGGTAAATATCTCATTCCAATAATACCACTGATTAAATGGCTGTGGGATGAGGAATTTAATAAATTCTACACAGCATGTGAATGATAATCAGGCCAGGAGCTTTATGCACTTTGGCTTGTGACATATACCACTGGGATACGGGATAATTAAGGGAATATTCCCTCCTGTCTCCAGATCTCTAGAGACTGTAGGGCATGCTGAGCCTTCTGCTTCAAGCGGTATAAATAGAGCAAATGGGATGAAATGAGATGGGATACATAGTTTGAATACCAGTCAAATCTACAAGGCAGGGGCACAGTCCTCTATAGTCTTACACTTAGGGAGCTTTAGATGACCTGGTAAATAACGTCATTCATCTTGCATCCAAGGTGTGTAATATGCCTGTATGCTTGTCTGATAATCCATTTTGACTCCTCATTACAAGGGTAAAAGCCTTTTTAGATCATATATGCCCTGTGTGCCTGGGGACAAGAATAAGATGATTCCTTACTCCACTGCATTGCTATTAATCTGTTATAGGGATTTCTCATCTGAGACACTCATCTCTAGACTGGACTCTGTCTAGTAAGAAGGTACTTCTTCACACTTGAAATTCATTGAATGTGTCACATCATAATGTGAAACCCAAACTTACACATTCCATATTTCTGATCAGAATTCCCAGGCAGAAACTTGACTCATCCTGTAGCCAATGTATATGAAATGTGCCTGTATGCATACGTGGAGGTCCTTTCAGTTTCTGGTAATAATGGAAGGAGCCCTTCCAGACTGCATGTGTCCAGTCTCCTGTGCATACTGACTAACCTTTGGTGGGGTGTTCAGAAAATGTAAAAGAATTGGTAACATCCCCTTTACCTGAGCGCATGCTGCATAATGCAGTAGAAATGGAGGGATTGCATCTTCTCCCCACAGCCATCAGAGGAATTGGCTTCCGAGGCTGCTGTGAAGCGGCTGGGGCATGCTAAGCTTTTTGGTATCCACTTCCGATGGACACTAAACTCTGAAAGAGTGTCATGGTGTAGATATTGCCCTGAAAGGCAAAGATGTAGAAGAATTCAGATTTTTTTTTTCCTTTTTTTAGGCTGTGTTCTTTCTTTGTTTTGGAAATAACAAATTAAAAGTTGTGTGTTGTTAGGTGCGTCTCAAAGCAATTTTATCTATAATTAAACAGAGCTTTGGAGTTTTTACATCAGCAAGCTTTCAATACAGACTTGATGCATTTAAACAGGTAGGTCTTCAGACTTTGCATAAAATAAGGGAATTATTTATAATTTTTAAATAAAAACAAATATCTGTAGTCATCTTTTGTACAGGCCAGCTGCTGGGCTGAATCATATATTCAGAGGGCTCCGTCTCCCTGTACCACAACTCACCCCTCAGCTGCCCGAGCTCTAGGAACGGCTGCCACTTCATTTAACCTCCAGAGAAGGGACTGACACACAGTTTGCCAGTGCGTTTCACAACTCACAAGACAGGAGATCAGGTATCCCGGTTCTGTCCCTGGCTCTGGGAGAAGAATGTGGCTTAGGGGTTTGATAGGGGGTAATCAAAGCTCATTCAGCCTGAAAGGCGTTGCAGCTGAATAGTGAAGATATAGGCTTACTATGCTGTAGTCCTGCTTTCTGGCCAAGGTGACCTTTGGTAACCTCTGCGTTAACGTTGCTGTGAAATATGGCAGCAGCTTGAACTCGCCTGTCTTCCATAATTGGGATTTATGGCCTTGGTCAGTAATAAGGACAAAGAAATGTGCAGTATCAATCACAGCAAGTTATGAGTGCATGAACCAGAGTTAGCTCAGGCAACTGGCTCTGAGGTTACAGGAGTATTGGTGTGGGAGCAACATCCATCTATCCTTCACACCTGTCCCTGAGGCAATCTTATGTTATTACTGTGATCGCTTCTTTGCGGTGCGTGTCTTTTCACCCAGGGTAGAAAAAGGGTAAGACCATAACCTACTGAATGCTTTCTATTTGTAATGCTGCTGCATTCATCAGTATTTGCGGGTCATCCCACAAAGTACAGTGGTTTTGGATAGATCTTTAAAAAATCAAGGCAATCAGATGAAAAACTTGGCAAAAAAAGGTGTATTTTCAGAATTTGCATTTTTTTCTTTCTATCAATTCCTTTTTCATCAAACGCATTCTACTCAGAGCTTCCTTTCAGGGTGGTGTTTGCCATTTTATGGAAATCTTTAGACCACATAAATTTCTGTAGAAGTGAGAATTTCTGATTCAGCCTTTTCTATGGAGTTGTAGCTCATTATCTCCATTACAACTGCTTCCCAGTTATTTCCAACAGTTGATAAAAATCTGTTCTGTTTTCTGATGATAAATAATATTCTGCCTCAGGAAACTGGTGCACAGCTTCTCAAAACCCCTGGTATGCAAAGGACTGGCAACTGGTTGTTTTGTATTTGCTCTGTTTCATTTGGGCTATTTCTAGGCGTATGGAGTGATAAACGTAGGCTCACTCTGTAGGTGTGGACATTAGTAAGCTATAGTCTCCAAAGTGGCTAATGTATTTTTCTAAAATTATGTTACATGACTTCCAAGGCAATAATACGATGCACCTTTTCCAATTAAAGCTAATCTTACTTTTTCTGTTTCAAAATTTGCTTATCCACAGTGCAGTTGAGCAGCATCAGTTCTGCTTAATTATCCAGTCCCTCACAGTTATCATGGAGAGTTCTTCAGTTTCTAATCTTTTTTTCCTGTTTACATTTTTTTGCCTTACTTTTGAGTTGTTCTGCATGTAAGTGCTTCCACTGTCACAACGGCTTTCATAAGACTGAAGGGAAAAGCAAGCACCTTTCTGCCAGGTGTTTTAAATCTACTTCTTCTTCTCTCTTAACAAAAAGCAGTGTTCCATCTGCTCTTGAACGTGCACATCTCCACCGCCAGACCTATCCCAACCTCACACCCCTCCAGCTGTGCACATGTTTCTTATTACCAGACAAGTCTGTGGAGGAGGACGGCAATTATTGCTTGGTCCCCATCTGAAACAAATTCCCAAGATGAAGGATAACTTCTCAGATTGAAAGTTCTTGTAAGAATAATAATGCCTTTCAGGCCCTTAGCAGTTTAGGTTTCCTTCAAAAAGGAGCATCTCTCAGTAAAAGATGCTATAGGAAACCTGTATGTTGTGTTTAATTTTATCCTTGGCAAATCTCATTATTGACGTAGATGATGTGAGTGATGTTTCTTATGACTTTGGAATGGGTGAAGAATAGACTATTCCAAAAACCAGCTGAAGGTAGACAGACACACCTAGATCTGCCCCCAAAATCACCATGTTCTTTACAATCAAACCTGTTTATATATTTACTAAGGGTTTTTTTTTTTTTTTTTTCCTGTGGGTACAGGAGAAGTAGTGGAAGCATTATGAAAGCACTGGCTTTCTTGTGTTATTTTTGAATCTGAAAGACAGAAATCTGGAAAAAAAGGTGAACATTGAAGTGCATGGTATGTGTGTTCATATTTGTATACACCTGATTGTTGTTCCTATCAGTGACGCTCTGCAGTGCACCCATCCTGCAGCGGACCCAGTAGACCCACTCATGTAAACATGGAGGGAGTATAGCAGCAAGATGCCACCAGGAAAATCTTGTTGAATCAATCTTGTTGAAATTAATTGGTCAACTGTATATCCATGCAGTTTCAAATGGATTGGTATGGAAGTAGTATACTCATATGTGATTGCACTTAGGAAAATTAACTTCAGTTAAAACTTCACATATTTGTGCAAATACTCAACATACTTTCTCCTGCCTGTGTCATAAAATTAGACCTCTATCAAAAGTTTCCTTATGATGATGTAATATTTTAACGCTTGTCCCTCCTCGCCAAAAAGGAAAGGTTTTCCTGTACTGAGGGAGATTGAACCAGGCAACAAAGGTTTCTCTCTGGGTATCATGGAAAATGAATTTGTCGTATTTAAACGTACTCAAAATTGCCATCTAACGGAGCGTTACTGTGAGTGGAAGGGAGACAGAATTGCCATAGTGGAAAGGAGGGGTACAATAAAGAGTTTGTGTCCTGTGGAGATGGGTAAGGTGTGGTAGCAGCTGTAAAACACTAGAGAGGCAGATCTGGACACCCCTGCCAGTCACAGATCGAATGAGAAGACCAGAAGAAAGAGATGGAAGAGATGTCAAGTACTGTCTTGAGAGTAAGTTAGATAGTTACAGACATCCTTGGTGGTCCTGGGAGCCTGGGGACCTTGTGGGCTTCTAGTTATGTCCTTTTGGAAGCCTTCTACTATTCAGATGTGTTTTGCAGCAGTCCCTTGCTGCTTGACCTAAGATTCCTGTTATTTATGACCCCTGTTCCACTTCTCTTGGCTGGATTCATTCCACTGTGGTCATTCCAATGGGCTTCAAATTTCCTTTCTAAAATAAATGCCTGTCCTCCATCAACCTTCTTCCTTGTGTCCGCCTCAGTTTAGCAAATTACATAGCCACAAAGTATTCCTTCTGGTTGCTGCCTTCTCCTGTCCACCACCCCCTCATGTGATAACTTTGTGTTGGAAACATTGCTTCTGTGTCCCCGACTTCTTCCTCCAGGACAACGTTTTCCTCTTTAATTTTATTTCTCTTATGGAAATGGCCCTTCTGGGGGAAGATCATGTTTTTTGTGCTGTTTTAGGAAGGCGGGGAGGGTATTTGGTTTTACCCACAGCAGCTACAGTGCAGTCTGATGTTTCTATAAATGGACCGCTACAGTGTTTTGTTATGAAACGGCCTTTGATATAGGATGGCCGTGGTCTTAGAGCTTCCAAATATATTTCAGCCTCCTATAAAAATGACAAATCTCTCTGTGCCCACAGGCTATGTACATACATGTTTCTAAGAGCTCAGTTGTGACATCCCAAAATTAAACTGAGAACTGCTGACTTAATGTTGAATGATGAGTGTTGTCTACATCTCTTTCCCCTCTCTTCTGCTTCTGTCTTTGAGCTC
>WAAD01037377.1:404442-428180 GCA_013389945.1 Fregata magnificens
AATTTTCCATTTTCATTATATAACAACAGCAACAATGATCTATTTATAGACAATGGCAAGACATTTAATAACTGACCAAGATCAGTTCAGGGCATCAGCTCCTCCTGCCTAGGCATTAAACCTCCAGGAAATATCTCTCTGCTCCACTGTTATTGCCTCATTATTTACACTATCACAACCATTTGTATAAATATTTGCTTTTCTGATACTGGCACCCTGAAGGAGTTCAGGTCAGGACATTGTCTGCATATTGTACAGCATTACAACATGCAAAGATTTAAGTAGCTGTGGAAAAGAACAGGAGGCTTCAAAACTGACTGAGAAATGAAGGGGTCTGGCTTGGAGCACCTGCTCTGTACAGTTGGCTTTTATTAAACAATACAATGTGCAGCTCTGCAGGAGGTCAGAGCAGATGATCTAAGGGGTCTTCCTGCCATTGAAATATACAGATTATGTTGCTTTGAAATTAGTGTCAGTGAAGCCAGTAAAGTGAATTTAGGCTTGTTCATTTAGATTATCACAAAACCAGTATTTGGTGGAACAGTTTCCTTGATCTCTCTTTTATTTCCAGTGTATACAGTTTTGTTGTGGGAGGGGAAGGGAGGTATTTGGAGTCACCGAAGAGGTCAGCCTTCCCAAATACAGTGTCAGCGACCAGACACTGCGGCATTGCGATAGGCATCGACTGAACTTTGCTCCTACCCAGTTTCACTTCCTGGGTGTTTTCCTTATTAGGTTGAATGATGAGCAAATTGTACAGTAAAATATGTCCTAAGCATATCAGCACATTGGAATTTAAGAACTCTTCCACATGTAATGAGCTGAGGAATTACAACACAAAGCACACCTTTCTCTGAAATTGACTGATTAACATAATAAACTCAAAGCAACTTGTTCTCAACCTGTATTTAGCCTGAAGTGTTTTTCTTGTATTTCAGACCTGACAAAGGACTCATGTGCCTGGAAGCACGTGCCTGCTATTTTCCAGCTACATCAGTTGGTCTAATTAAAAACCTTACCTCTTCCTACAAACTTTGCCGCAGGAATCTACACGGCTAAGCAGGTTTGGGGTTTTTTTTTTTTTTTCCTGTGTCGTTATTTAAATCTGGCACAATTTTAAATCATTAGGAGCATCTTACGTATGAATGGCCTAATTTCTGGTGGCACTGACCATTATACCTATACTTTAAAGTCAGTATCAGTTTCACATACGGAAAATATGCCTTGCAGCCAGATAATACAGGAGCTAGATAGACATTTCATGAAATAAAAGATTAAGGGGTGACTTGAGCACTGCCAATAAACAGACGTGCAGGCAGAAAAATTGGATGTGTAACTGAGTAGTTGAAGAAATTGCAGGATCCAGTCTGAGACACAAAAGCCAGAAGTATGTGAATATTAAATTGCAGGGTTGGTGGTTTTTTTTAATTTTATTTTCTTTCCTTAGAAAGTTTGATAAAGCAGTTATATGCCAAAGGATGTGGTAAATCCTCCATCACTTGGCATCTGTACAGAAAGTTTAGTAACCACCAACCCAGTTTTGAAGTTTGTGGGCTTGACAGAAGCAGCAGTGGAGAAGCTGCACAGTCCACGTTCTGCTGTAGGATAGAGTAAATGATCAAAAAAGGGCCTTTCACTCCTATTTAAATAAGTTCGGACTGAGCACCTCTGAAAGACAGTGAAAGGCTATTTATACATCAAGGTGACCTCTGCTCCAAAAGATGAGTTCAAAGAGGCTGCATTGTCTCCCAACAAGAGCATCCAGCTGATTTGCCCTAAGTCTTTGAAAAGCAGCAAGGTGCCAAGTTTACCTACTCATTGTGTGTAAGGCAAACATCAATCCTGAACTCAGACAAGTTTGGATTGGCCCGATTGTGGGTGGGCACATTGAAACCTTTGAGTCTCATTAAATGGTGGAGTGTTTGATTTTGTTTCCTTTTCCACGAGGCTGCCATCCTTAGCAGGACTGTGTGATGTGAAGAATGGGTGTACCCAAGAGCCTGCATAATCCCCTGGTAATTTACGCAGAAGCAAGGGCTGGTTTGTTCATTCCAGCGGGATAAGTGCGGAGCAAAGGCTCGACATGGGATTCCCAGTCAGCTGAATAGGGTTGTCTGAGTTGCTTTGCCACACCCATGGTTTAGAGATGTTGCTCAGCAGATCTCCACCATGGTAGAAGGAAGGTATTTCATGGCAAGAATGCTGACTTTCTGACAGCAGTCATGCAGGAACATGGAAGAGGAAGGAGCAAAAGGCTTCGGTTGTGCAAAGCTGCGACTGATGTAGCTCCAGGTGGCCACACCGTTTCTTCCACTCTGACATAAGAGCCTTTTGCTCAGGTCCTCAGCCTTATGAGTTTGTGCACCCATGTGAATTTTCCCTTGCTAGTACAGGCTTCTGGATAGCTACTAAAATCTAATGATAATGGCTTATTTTTCTTAGTTATGTTTTGTTGATTTCTTAAAAGTCATCCATTGAACCTACTGGTTGGTCGAAAACTGTTAGAGCCCTGCAAAGCTCCATTTCATTAAATGCTAGTTTCGAGTGCTATGAAGTGACCTAAAAAACCCTCCTCTAGAGTCCTATGCTGGAACTCATCTCTGCTGCGTGCTTGCTAGCCTACAACTCCTGCCAGCTTTCAGTCTTCCTGTGCAATATAGCAGAAGCTAGTTTTTGTAAGCTGGCACCTTCTCTAAATGCCAGCAGTAACATCCTATTATCTTGAGGCCTGATCAGGGGCAAAGCTGACATTAAGTTACAACCCAGAATTCTGAAGATTATCCATAAAGATTCCTTTGGTGCACTGAAGATCCATGGCTCAGGAGTTCTTAAAAGTTATACTTATTAAGCATAACTGAAAACTATAAATTAATTACTGCCAAAAATCGACAATCCCAAAGTTAATTTCTGGTAGAAACATTTGTTTATTCTCTAAAAAATAAAAATAAAAATAAAAATGGAGAGAGTAAAAGAATAATATGAGAAATTGTTTTGGTTTCTGAAAATAATTTCTTTAACTTGGATTGTGGGAGGGAAGGTGGTGCAATGTTTTCTAAAGAAATGCCAGAAATTTCAATGGAAACAAATTTTTCCACAGGTTGAATATCCTCTGTGCTAAAATGCCTTTTATTTTTCTTTTGTCAAAACAAATTGAAAAAAAAAAAAGCACACAAGCAGTTCTGCCAGAGTGTTTTTCTTAGGAAATGTAACTTATTGATGTCTAAACTTAAATTCACACACCAGTGTTTCTGATAGACCATTTCTGTGGATCATTGTGAGGTTTCTCCCTTAATAATAGCAAAACCAATAATTATTATTTGCCTAGAGGACTGTAATTGAGAACAGTACCTTCCATTCTCTTGTTTGGTTTTCCTCTTCCAGATGTGAGATGAAGACCTGATCTGACTGACAGATTAAATTACTTTGATCCATATAATATTCAGATAAAACAATCACACATAATTGAAAATATCTGTTCTAATCAAGAGTCTTTGAGAGCAAATTAGTCTTCCCTTCTTCCTGCTTCTTGTTTGGTGAGTTCACTTTCAAGGTATGATAAAAAATGTGTCCAAACTCAATCTTTCCTTGCAACCCTTTTCCAGAAACGAGTCAAGAAGAGTCGTTCAAGCCAGGCAGAACTCCAGGACATGAAGTGTAGTCTAGCCTCTTAGGAGGCTTCTTGACTTCATCCCTTGACAGTTTCCATTGAGGCCTCAGTGACACCTCCCAGAGGTGAAATAACCCCTTATAAAGACTTACCAACCTTAACAGGAGCTAATTTACTCTGAAATGTACTGATGCATAGAGGTATTATCTCCTGACTAGTTGTTTATCTTTCTCCCTCCACCTCCCTATTAATTAGTACATTTTCACACTTCTTTTGGAAGATTTGGCTGCATATGGTATAATTAAATATCACAAAACTTGGGTGCTGAAGACATACTAAGACACATTAGGCTTAGAAGAATCTTGCTAAATGTCATTGAAATGCTATGCCAAAATTTGACAAGTTAAAATGACTTCAGTACTGCTTTAATAGAATGCAACAGTCAAGTGATTTACACAGAAATAAGAATGAAAAGCTAATCTCCACTGGGATCTTGAGAAGTAACTGCATTTACTATATCTGCAGAATATCGTAATGGGTTTCTTATTGAGAACATTAAGGCTGGTTCAGCTGCTTCTTGATTTTTTTTTTTTTCTCTACAATGGCAAGCACTGATTTAACACCCTGTCTCCAGATATCAAGTTTCATTAAAGTGTTTCTTCTTAAAACTATCCTGGCTAGCATTAGGCACTTAATATTCGTTGACACAAGCATCTAAATAAGGGTACTCATGTGCCTGTGTGAGTCTGGATCTTAGTAGCTTATTCTTATTACCTGCCTCTACTCTTCTTGTTGTCAATGGCAGATCACACACTGCGGCCTCTGAGAGCTACAGAGAGTCTTGTTTTTTTTTTTTTTTTCCAGGAAAGCAAACCAAATCAGTCCTTATGCTCCCAAACTTATAAACTACCAGAAGAGACAACTGGACCTTCCAAAAAGAGAAAGGATACAAGGATGATATTGGTCCTTTACTAAGGATAATAATCTTAGTGCTTCAGCTGCTTATTCCCCTGTTTGTGTATGCATTATGAAAAGGGAGACTTACTGTAATGAACCTGAAGGAAGTTAAGAGATGGCCTTGTAAAAAGTCACACATGGAGTGCTCAATTTATCCCTGGCATCATGACTATTAATGTTGTCACCTGTACTATATACAAAAAGATGAAATTGCAGACAGCCTGTCTCAACAGAGAGGTTCTTTCCCCAAAGACAGCTAGAGAGAAAGCAGATCCTGGGACATGCAGGTGAAAGCCAATTATTTTGGGATGACGCAAACTATTTGCTTATCTGGGAACTGTTGGCCACAATGGAGGGATGGATGGGAACACCTTGGTTCTCGGGCTCAGGCCCAGAGTGGCAAACCCTTTTTTAGAAGCTGAATCCAAACTCGTTCACAAGAACATCTGCTCTGATCTTCCACGTACCTCAGTACACAAAACAACCATAGAGACTAAAAGCTCCTGTTATGACAACATTCAATTCACCTCTGCTTTGCATAGCTTTTGCATGGAGCTTGGAAGGACTGAATGGAAAGTTCTCCTGGTGAACATGCTGACCGGAGTATTGGAAGATACTACAGTTGTATTAATGTGTAAAGCCAAACACCACCAATTAGGAATATTACCATACAGATATGCATAGTTTACACTGCACTGCGAAGTTGCTTATGCAGATAGGTCAAGAGCTGATTGCACTGCAGCTTGTTCCATTTTCACAAATTAGACCAGATGAGAAAATTGTGAGGAAAAAAGTATGTGAGTGACTTGTAGGAAAGAAATAAACACCAGCCCACGGAACGGGGAGGGGGATCTCCTGCTGGCTATGAGCCCTGCATTTCTATAGGATCCTCCAGGCCCAAAGACAAGAAAGAGTCAGCCTAGCTTGACAAACTGGGTGTTAGTGGATACTAGTGACCCAAGGGGGAAAGGACTGTAATGTCTCTCTGGCTTGTGAGTATTCCCCAGGCCACAGCTCCCGCTTTTGTAATTTGCTCTTGTCATTTTTATTTATTGCCAATTGTTCATTTGAAGGCATCGGCTGCTGTTAGTGACAGGAGAGCCGTGTGGTGAGAATGCTGGACGTGGACCATGGAAATATGTTTTACCCATTAGTGTCAGAGCAAGCCGATGAAGGAAACATTTGTACTAATTTTGAGCGGGTGTTTATGCTCTTAAAAGCGACTCTGTTAAAATGACATGAAGGGGATGCAGGCAGGCACAACCCCCCAGTTCTTCTGTCTTCATGATGTTAGAGGAAATTTGTTCAATTTACAAGTCAGAGTATGAGTGCTCATAGCCTTTGCAGAGAGCTATGCTTTGGGAGGCATAGATTGAGCTAAGTCTGTTCTGACTCAAGTGTCATTGGCCTGGATTGGCACAGTCCAAAGCTGTGTATTCAGATATATGGCAAACTTTGGAGCAGGATAGATCTCTTCTGCTAGTCTCACATGCCCTGGAGCACCCAGGGAAGATGAATTTTCCATGTGATTTAAAAGAAAAAACTCATCCCCTTCCCAGTGCTTGTCTTTCTAAATGAAAATATTAACATAATCTCCTGTCTTAGTTGCTTGTACAATCCTCCTTAAATACTGATTAGCCAATACCCTTAGTCTTCTCTCCTACCCTTCTTGCTTCATTCCTACTTCCTTTGCCTCCTGATGAGAGAAAGAAATGATCCATCAGCTGATTCTTTGAGAGGATAGATGGCTGGACATCTCCCTGCAGGGAAGCTGCTGCAGGCAGCCAGTAACAGTGTTGTGTGGGAGCTCAGAACAGGCACACCTCTGAACACAGGCGGGAACCGGGCATCTTCAGTGCTGGGAAAATGCTGCCCCAATTCTAAAAGCAAAGACTGTGCAATAGAAAACAACACTGAGATGTCCCAAGAAGAGCACACTGTAGGATTACAAGCTATCACTTGCCCTTTCTTACATATAAGCCAATATATAGATTTACTTTTGTTTAAATTGTCATTGTTACGATAGCTGGTAGCATGTATACTCTTACTTTGTTAATTATAGTTGCACTACCATCACTGTATTCTACATCCAACTGTCATTTCTTGCCTCTTTGTTATCAACACATGCTTTCAAGTGAGTTTTGTCTAAGAGATGACAGCATCAACCCAGAAAAGGGGCATCTGGTAATGATACTGCTGCAGCTGAACAGTCTTTTTCCCCTTCAGCTCTGATCAGTCTAGCTACAAGCTTCAAGCCCTTGTCATCCTCAGCATAGACCTGCACACATCTCCATCCCTCTTCTCACCTGCTGAAGGGCTGTGGCATAAGTGAGGTTTACTGTGGTACTGTGAGACAATTCAAGTTATATTTGTCCTTCCTTTTTCTTGATGGTGGGTAGCCAGTCCCAGGCAGCCTTCCCAGACATATTTTATTCAAACCAAAACATTGCAGAGAAAAAGAGGTTAAATTAATAAATAGTCCAATTTCTCATAATTTATCATCTCTGGCACCTTGGGATGTCCCCACGCTGCCTCAGAGGTTGCTGCAGTTCCTCCCCCTGAGGAAATCTCTGAAACCCTCTGTCCCCAAGACCATCCTCCACTGCTTGCTGCTCTGTAGAGCAGGAGATAACCATCACCTTATCAGACTGAGCCAGAAATGAGACTGTGGAAAATAGTCGTTAGGCTGTGGTCAGGGAAGAAGTCACTGGGAAATACATTTCTAAAGCCATAAAATACCACGGTGGTGTTTCTCTCCAAAAGCCCCTGCTGGACATGAGGAACTATAGACCAGACCAGTGTAAGCGCAGACCACTGGCAGCCCGCTTGGAGCTCATCACGTGCAGCATTGATGAAACAATTCTCATTTATAAGTCATTCTGGGGCAACCTCCCCGTGACCATACGTGGTATTTCACCCAGATGGTCAATCCCCAAGGGTGGCTTGCAGCCATAGGTAGCACAGCGAGTGGGTTGGATAATGTATTATTTTTCTCTTTAACATTACCAATTTTTTTTCATTACAGTATAGCCCCATTAAGCTGTTGAGTACTCTCCTGACCACAATTGACTTAGGATAATCCTGGTGTAGCAGAAAAGGCATGATGAGATTTAGCAGCTGGAAGTAAATTTGACA
The DNA here is from genome assembly GCA_013389945.1 of Fregata magnificens. Taxonomy (NCBI): domain Eukaryota; kingdom Metazoa; phylum Chordata; class Aves; order Suliformes; family Fregatidae; genus Fregata; species Fregata magnificens. The sequence continues at coordinate 412,142 of WAAD01037377.1, forward strand.
CAAATTTCGTAAAGAAATAAATTTCAGATTACTATTTTTTTAAACAATAGAAGGTGATTAATCATTATAACAAATTCCCTGGGCTTGTGTTGGGATTTCCCAAACTTGGAATCTTTTATGAATGTCTTCTTAAAACCTCTGCCTTAGTTTCAATAGAACTTACTAGCTGGATGCTAAAAGCTTCATTTGAATTCTTTGGCCTGTATACACAGGAGTTCGGATGAGAGCTCATAGGCACCCTTTTGATTTTAAAATTCACAATTATTCAGTTGATCTAAGCCCTTGTTGACTTCAGCTTATGCCTACTTGCTTATGTTTTCACTCCTGGTATGAAATCTCTATCTATGCTGAGTACGAAGCCTATTGTTATTTATTTATGAACTCCCCATGTACCTTCTAGATTAATATCTGTGGGTGAGTATAACTCTAAAGCTATTGCCAGTGTTGTCCTTGATATATTCTGTTTGGATATCTGAATGTTTTCTCAAATTGAGCAAGGTAAATAGAACAAGTTGGAGCAAGTCTCCCATGTTTTATCTCTGTCTCTGGCTGTTGTAGAAAGGTGGATTGTACTTGCAGTAAGAAAAAGCTCAGACATGTTGCAGTCAGAAATCAAGGGTCAGAGTCTTTCCCCAAATCTAATTCAGACAAAGGTGACTGTTTTTCCTCCATACTATACAAATTCTTTCTCAAAGTATCCTCATCTATAATAAGCATAGTCTTTAGGGTTGTGCTTTGCATAGTTTACTTAGATGCTCCTGAACAGGTCCATGGATGGTCCAAAGCAGGAAGGAGTTTGATAAAAAAAAAAAAAAAAGGCTCTGTGATGCCTCCCTCCTGTTCCAAGCACAGCTAAGCAACTTCACACTCTAAGAATAAAATGGGAAACAGGGTTGACAGGGACCTAAAGAAGCTATACAGTGTATCTCACTGGCTCATGGCCAGATTTCCTCTCCCTAACCTGCTCCTGACAGATACTACTCTAATTTTCACCCTCCTCCTCAACAAGTCTTCCCAGAGCTCCTGGCAATAGGAGATTTTTTTCTTAATGTCTAACCTGAGTTGACAATGCTTCCAGGGACCTGCAGAAAAGTCTTTTTACTTCCTCTTTGCAGCAAATTTTTATGACAACCCACAGTCCTTTCTTTTCTCTAAACTAAATGAAATCAGTGCTTTCAAATGCCTTGTTTTCTAGACCTTCAGTCATCTTTGGGGGACAGTCCACATCTTGCTATCTGTTTGACTCCTCCACCTTGTCACTGTTGCATGAGTAAGCATACAATCATGGTCAGGGGAGGACCATATAGGCAGGAACTTCTCCTTTCCTAGTGATCCTAAGAGTAGCTCTCGTGGCAGTCTAGCCTTCAAAGCCCCACTGCATATCTAGTGCAAGATACTGGCCAGGAACCTGGGCAAGGCATGCCTGTAAAACTCAGTGTGCCATCCACATTCCCTGCACTCTGAGCCTTCTCCCAGAAAGAGCTGCACTTTTTTTTCTGATTCTCTAAAGTTCAGACAGGGGCTCAGCTCTCCATGGGGAGCCCTGGCAGGGAGAGTTGAATAGGCTTTGGAGGCATCAATGTGTGTGCATCTGCTTGGAGGCTGTGAAAAGACTGCCTCCCTCTGCATCTGGAAGCCAAACATGCGGCTAGATCTGCCGGGGCAGAGCGTCCGTAGCTGGCGGAGGGCGTGCTCACACATTTCCTGTGCTTTGCTGAGCCTCGGAACAAAGCAACCACCCTGGCCTCCCCATCTTGCTTCTAAGCAGCTGACCCCAGCAATGAGGGAATCAGGTTGGTGGGGGCTGTTCACATGGCTGGTGCCAGGTTGTGCTGTAAGGAACACAGGTGAACAGGATGCTCATGGACATTATCTGTAACGGACACGTCTCTGCAGGGCTGGGGTCTAGTTGCTGTTCAACACACCCAGGGTCATTCAAGAAAGGACCAGAAATGGAAAGACTTACAGTGGAAATGGAAAAAGGTATTTCCCAATACCTGTCTGATCTGTCCTGCTCCCAACAGTCATACCAACCCCTGCCCTCTCCCACTCCTATTGCCTTGTTGTGTCACCAGGGCTGCCTGTTGCTCTGCCACCTCTTCTCTGAGCATTATAACTGCTCCCCTTATGGGAGCAATAAATTCCTTACAGTCTTTTGCTTTCTCCTTATGGTACAGTGCATACCTATGTGCTCTCATGAGTACAAGGATACTCCGACACGTGACCCTGTAAAACACCTTGGTATCTTGTAGCCATTGCACTATCTCATTAAAATAAATAGTTAAAACAAACAATCCTCCCTGTATCATTTGCTAGAGAGAAAAAAGCTGAAGCTGAGTTTCTGTTAGGGGATTATTGAAATAAGGGAGCCTGAGAATCGATTTATTTCCTTAAAGCCAAGACCATGCTAGTTGTTAACTCAATATAAGAGTTTAAGGCATTAAATATGTCTCTCTAAGCACTTTGCAGTTCTTCATTTCCTTACCACAGGGAATCACTTTTCAGTATCAAGTCTAAATAGCCTGTCTTCTCTGGAAAAACACTCGAGTGCATCTCCCCGATTTTAATAAAGTTTGGGTTAGAGAAGGGAAGTGAGCAGCTTATTAAACAATGCATGAAAATACAAAAGTTGTCACTTGAGCCTTGGGACTGATGTCACATTGTAAATCCATTCACACAGCTCTGCTCACCAGTTGAAATGGGGCAGGCTGGGATTTTTGAGAAGGGATTTTTCAGTAGATTAATTATTGGTTTAGATGTAGTCCATGCTGTGACTATCCTTTAGGGATATGTTTACCTGTGTTAAAAAAACCTCGGTTGCTTTTAAATTCTGAAGAAGGAATCAGGAGAAGGGGGTTGGTGATTGTACTTGTCTGCTTAACTAAAGGTTAGAAAATCACATCTTTGTAATCTAGGCTCTTTTTCAAAGAGCAGGCTTTTTTGTTTGTGTGTGAAATTTGTAGTGCAAAGCATTCTGCCTGCAGATGTCCCTACCCAACACTATTCAATTCAGCCCCTGGGTTATCCAGATTGCCAGATTGAATCTCAGTATTGGTGCAATGAAATCGTGAGGGTTTGGAATCCATAGAGATTGAAGAGCAGAATAAAAGACAGGAACATCAGTGTCAGCAGGACGCAGGAATGGGACGAGGGGACCACTGGCTGTGCAGGTCAGCAGTGCAGAGTCGCTCTGAGTTGGTGCCAGCAGTGACTGAAGTGTAACAGAAGCAGTGGTGGGTGCTTGGGTCAGCTTTGTGGTTGTCCCACAGAACTGGGGATACACTGGTGCGGCTTGGGGAGGAGTCTGGAGGACACCAGGGAGGTTGTCAGGACAGCACGCTGTTTTCGCAGCCCCATTACTGATCTTGGCTTCTGAGAACCAGGCCTTCAACTTTATAAGCGATAAATTCCCATCATCACCATGCAAAATTAAAAATAGCCAAAGAACTAGTATAAAACTAAAGGTGTAGGGCTGTAAATCCTTTCACTGCATACTGTTCAGCTCCTTATTTCTGGGTGATCACAATGGCACAAAAATCCTAATATTATAACAGGTCACAGCCAATTCTTAAAATGCTGATGAAAGCAATTTCACCCATAAGTAGTCTGAGCTTTTCTGATCACAGTAGTTCATTTGTTTTTTCCTGACTGTCCCTTTTCCAAGACTGTTTGTGTTCATAAGACATGAAGGTGTTTTGGGGAAAGGTTTACTGCTGTTTGTTTTGGCCTTGCTAGCTCTGGTAGTGTGGTCCTGGCTACCTGAGAGAGTCTTTCTCTGTGTTGTAGAAAGACAATGAGTGTTTACAGTGAAAGCTGCTAAATTGCACAGTGAGATGTAAACTTTCGAAATGTGGAAAATCAGACAGACACAGTACTGCTGTTTGCTTTCTGATGTATGTTGTATTTAAGAGAGCTCTTGCAAATAGCAGGAGCATTTGTGTCATGCGGTAACCTATTGAGCCTAATGTATTTAAATACTTGATATTTCTTCTGGAACAATAACCCCTTGTGAAAGACACTGTTGGTTTTGATATGAGAACAACTAAATGAAATGTCATGGCTTTTTTTTATTTGCAGGATTTACAGATTAGATGTTCCAATGATCTTTTAAACACTGATGAAATCTGGACAATTGCTTCCTAGGAATTTGCCAGATAATTTGATTCTTTGGGGGTCAGGTGGAGAGGATGAAGGGTAAAGGTTGAGTTTTCTAAAAGAACATTTTCCCTAAAGGACAACTGCAGCTACCTATGCTCTAGAGTGGATATATATCATTTAAGTAAAAAAGTGATATGCATAAAATGTCCAGGATCTGCAACACTGATTTTATCAAGGATGGAAAAAGCAGTCAATAAGGTTTGCAGCCTTTTCTATCATAGAGAATGATGATGGTACCAAAAAAAAAAAAAAAAGTAACTAATATTTCTAGGAAGCAAGAACATGTTATGAACAGAGCGTGGGATACAATAGGGTGGATGATAGTTTAGCTAAGCAGTCCCAGGTGGGAATATTCTGGGGGAAGAAGGAGCTGAAACTTTATGTCACTCCTTCTTGCAGTCTGTGTGTTGCTATCACAAGCTGACTACTGTCCTACTGAGACCAGCGGTCCTCAGTCTTTGCTGGCCCCCAGACAGTAACACTGAGCAAGTAACATGCTGTAAGTCACACCCTACGTTGTTCTCTTCGTTGGATGAGACAGGAATGGTGGTGGCATCAGCTGCACCAGAAAGTTCCATGGAGGTTTTGAATGAGCCAGGGACTGTTTTCCACTGCTCAGATGAACTCTTCGTCCCTCTGTGTTGATGTGAATCTGGGATGAAGGAGGGATTTGCATGTTACACAGCAGAGAACAGGAGAGCAAGGGTGAACTCAATGATCTGAGCAAGGCTTTAGAAAAGAGAGTGAAAATGAGGAGGGGGAGAATAAATTCGCAATGATGCATGGGAATTTGAGGCTTATGTGGAGAAATGAGGCTGGAAAAAAACAGCTTTAATGGTCTTGAAGACCTTGAGAGCCATGCATGGTGGCAGGCAGTCTGTAACCCCTTGCAGGGATTCACTGCCTCAGCCTCTGCCTTAGAAAAAAATGCAGAGTTGGATGTAAATGTTGGGAAGGTAACACGAAATTCTAACAGTAAAAGGTTGGAGTGCCTCTGGCAGACTTTGGAGAAAGACATTTAATTGTGTCCATATCGCCTGGTCAGAGGGAAGGGACACGGTCAAGTAGTGAGAGAGAGGGGCTCCCTTATGGCTGCAGCACTGACTATAAACAAATAGGAATTGAGCACTACCCTTACCGTTGTGGTAGACCCTCTGTAAGACAAGCACAGGATCTATTGTGCAAGGTGCTTTGAGGTTATACACAGGATTATATAACCATTATTAAGTCTAATAACACACACTACCTTTGCTGAGCAAGAAGAATATCTGTTGTATTTTTCAGTGCAGGCACGGCTGAGGCTCTTTGTTCTGCAGTTTTTGGGGCAGATCCTCAGATAATGTACATCTCTGGACCTCAGTGTCAGAAAGGAGTTTTTCCTAGCACATAATCTTCCTGCTGTGTAGTCTGCAGCACTCAGCGTGGAAGGAAACTCAGCTTCACTGCATGTTCTGTGCATTCGCTGGAGTTAAACAGGAAACCATTTCAATGGGACTTACGTGGCTTTACACAACCAGTGGGTTTGGCCCCTCTCTAATGAAACTACCATATTAAAAGCAGCAACAGGCCCCAGAGTTTCATCAGCAGGGAAGAGGAATTATAATCAAGTCAGGTGCATTCCTCTCATCAGGCTCCTTTGAGGATGCCCTCAGAAATTTAATGGAAGGAGGTGAAAAAAGGCTTGATAGTGGAGATGCAGTGTAAAGGGACACGTACAATGGTCTCTGCCTGTGACAAGGAAAGGCTATCACTGTCCTAGAGGCTCTGTATTTCCTAGCTTTTTTTCTATGACTGGTAGGAATCACCTGTGGTTTCATTAATGGCCTTTCAGAGCTTCAAGGGGCTCCGGAGGGTGGCCAGGCACTGCACTGCCGTGGAGAAGGGGCCTCAGACACACTGCATGTCTGCTGGGCACGTTCCTATCCCTGGAGGGAACAGGCTGTTTCCTGATAAAGGCTGGGCTGATGAGACCACGCCATGTCCATGAGCGTCACTGGCACGGCTGTGGGCGTGCAGCGTGTTCTGGCAGATGGTGGCTGGGAATGGCTGCAAAAGGGAGGGAAGCCACTAATGAGAGGAAGGACAGCAGGTGGGGAGCTGGACAACATCCTTTGCCATGGCATGCCTGATAAGGTGGGTGTTTACTTCTCTGGGAAGAAACAGCTTTGCAAATAGAAGATTAGCTGCTAAGTGATCTTATGGTAACAGCCCTGAGCCATTGCCAGTTTAGCCACCCAGTGTAAAACCAGGCAGGGAGGAAAAAGGAATCATATTCCAGTCCCAAACACCCCTGGCTGACGTCAGCATGTGATCCTCACGTCTCCACAGAGCTCAGTGCACTCACCGTGTTATCACCGTTTTGCGTCTTCAAGAATGCTGGTCCACCTCGCTGGAGACTCTGACAGAGAGCTGGCAGGCCTGAAAGCATGGTGGATTTTTTCCTAGCTAGGTCAGTTGGTCTCAATAAAGACATTGCCTCTCCTTGCAAATCTTGCTTCACTGGGTAGACACACAGAGGAGGAAAGGCTGAAGGAGGAGAAGAAGAAACTGTTTTTTATTGACTGTTAGCTTTGTGTGGGACCTTCAAGCATCTCCAGGGCATGAGAGCCAATCTTGTGTTGCAGATGTTGACCAGCTAACTTCTGTGAAGAGACTGGGGCAGATGTTTATGCTTCCCCTTGATCTGACACAAAGCAGGCTGAGTCCTACAGCTATTTAATTGTGTTAAATTGTGTTAATATTCACTTACACACATGGCTAGATCCAGCGTGGCTGTCACCAGCAGCATCAATGAAAGGTCCCTCTATATTAACAATCATGAGGCTCTTGCCTCCCAGGACTGTGTAAATCCTAGCTGTGAACACTGCTGGCCACCAGGTCCAAACTGTTATGCATCCCTCTTTGGAGTGTGTAGCAGCTCAGGAAACAGCATCTTCTGGACCAGCAGTCCTGAGACCTTTCAGGGAGACATTTCTGGGAAGTCTCCCCATGGTTATTCCAACCTCCATCTGAAGAGCCACCAATATGGTCTTTGGTAAAGAGGATCCCGATAATGTCAGCATCAACAGTAGGCAAATCTCAGCACAACCCAGAGAACCAGTTGCAGACTCATCTGCTTTTTACAACAATTACACGTAAAATTCTTTGCAGTTACAGGAATGCCTGGTGATCTTCACCATCATTCCCTCTCTCTGCTGGTGGCATGGTGCACTCCGTGTCTTTTGGCCTTTAATTAGAGGTCTTGCAGTTTGTTGGAGGGTACTGGGAGATGTCTGTCCACAATGCATGGTCAGAGGATACTCCTAGAATAAACTTCCTCCCTGGTTTGTCTGTGTTTGGTGAGGAATGGCTGTGATGACTGAAGCAACCCTGTCTCGTCTTGAGTTTCTTGTTCCTGAATTGTCAAAACCACCAGTGCCTGGGAAGCTTGGCTGACTTTCTCCTGAGGTCCTTTCTGCTTCTTGCTTCAGGCTGTGCTTGGTTTGGAAGACAGCCCTGGAAAAAACAGGGCTTCTGGTTCAGTGAAGGGGATGGACCTTCTCTTTCCCACCTGAAGTCTGCCCATTCCTAAAGCCCAATACTCCAGTCCTTCACTTGAATTTCAATGGGCAAGATCTCATCAGCTGGGGAATTCCCTGGGGATTTTTTTTTCCCCGCAGCATGAGCAGAGACTCAGTGGTCTCAATGAGCAGTGTGGTGAGCGCCAGTTGTAAACCACAAGGGTTAAGTGGCATGTCAGATCATGGGTGGTGAGAAACTGCTGCATGTGTGTGGTCTCCCCGATTCACACTCAAGTGTTTTTTAAAAAAAAAAAAAAAAAAAACCACAAACACCAAAAACCAACAAACCAACACAAAAAACTTTTTGTAAATCTTGAATTCCAGGTAAAGCCTTGACCTGCACCTCACATGAAATCACAATGGTGCTCAGAAGGCAGTCCCTTTCACATCCCTGGGATTTCATATGTCCTGAATGCAAAATAACCTGAGGCCATCTGTGGGTTTTCTTAAACTAAACATCCCACAAGTGTGAGCAAGTGCATTCTGACAATAGCCTAAACCAATAACACAGCTCAAGGCAGAGAGAGGGAAAGCCTCTTAGGGGAGAGTGACATCTACAGCCTTGTTTATATGATATAATCTCCTACTGCCTTAAGACTGGCCTGAGTTGAAAACTAGTCCAGAATTGGACTTTGCAGAATTTATAATGGATGTTAACATGACTTGGATCACAGACTCTCTCCTGAGCTCCAACTAGAAGAGTAGTCACATTTCTGCTAGGTGTTGAGCAAACGTATAGGAAGAGTCAGGCCCTGTTCCAAAGACCTTGCAGTGAGAGTAGATGCGCAGGAGGAGGGAAGTCGTCTTAGCCCCAGTATTTGCAAAGGGAACTGGGAAAGGCTAAGTGACTTGCCCAAGGTCATGCAGGGATTTTTTGGCACATCAGCAAGCCGAACCCAGCCCTCTTATGTCCCAGTCTAACACTTCAAGCACAAAAACATTGTTTTTCCAGAAGGACCAGCTGTCAGATTAAAAAGCAAAGTTTTTTTGTTTTGTTTTTATTCTCTTTTTCCCCTTTTCTTCCCACATTTGATGTACAGGAAAGAACAAATTAGCTTATTTAAAAACAACTGGAATTTTCACCCCAACTTGAGCGTATTTTTCCAGATTCAAAGCCATTTGCTCAATATTTTTGTTTCTTAATCTTATTTTCTATGAACATGAGACTCTTTTCCTCCCAGAACTGCCTGTGCCTACGAGGGCCAAACCACCACTTGAAAGGCTATTCCTGAAGTATCTGGGGCACGTCCAGAGATGGGGAACACTGAAAAACTTGCAGACAACCCTGGCCTCTCACCCTTTGTTGGCATATCAAGGCAATCTGCAGAAAACATGTTCCAGAAAAAAGGTTTAGATTGCAGATGGGTGATAGAGAGACCTTTGAATAACCTCAGGACTTCGGTGGCTTCAAGAAAATGGAAGCTGACTCCAAAACCATTTCTGGTGTGGGGTTTGGTTTGGCAAAAACAAAGTCTGATTGATGAGGTTTGGCCAAACTGAGCCTCCAGTTTTGTAGCCAATCTCCGCTTCAAGAGATCGTCAGTTCTTGGGTGTGCTTCCACACATTTGAATTTCCTCACTACTTGGAGCCTCCAGGAAAAACAGAAATAGCCAGCTGGTCGTTCTGTGACCACGCAGAGTCAAAATACAAAGTCAAGAGCGGTGCAGTGTTTTCTGGTTGTGTGCAGTCATGGTATCAGATCGACGAATGCTGTATTAAACAGAGTGCTTGCTCTTACTTCTTAGCACAGGAACAGACAGCAGTGAAAGTAGTCTTTACTCTTTCACCATCCTTCATCCTGGACTTTCTAAGACACTCTTTCCTTTTGGGAGGTGTGTAAGCATTGCACAGCACGGTGCTCATAGGGAAAAGTGAGAACTGTGTTGTGACTTCCTTGGGTAAGTAAGTACGCTCTGGACCTGTTCACCAAGGACACACATCAGATCCCAGATCCACGCAGACAGGCCTCTGCAGTTTCAGTTTCTGGCCTATTCACTCTGTGCCTCTGTGCTGGGATTGGTAACCAAGGCGTCAGTTGCGCTGACAAGCTGTTGTCAATGAAGAAAACACATGGCTTTTTCTGGCCCACATGAAGGATGTGTCGGTTGTAACCCACATGAGTCACTGCGCTGGATGCGATCTTCACCCCTCAGACAACTTGTGCTAAAATACTGAAATAGCTGGAATTGTAAAAATGGCTCTGAAAAGCCCCAGATCTGATGTGAGGAGTGTTTCTCCTGGATTCAACATTGCCAAGGAGGGCCGTGAGAAGACTTTTCAGAGGTCTCCGTTGCAGCCAGGCAGGAGAGAGTGGAAAGATCAAGCTGTCTTAGTTTTGCAGAAGCTTCCCGCAGAGTCCTTGCTGTCCTGCTGGTGGGGCAAAGAAGTGTCTTTACGCCTCTAGAGTCTGAGCAGTCTCCAGCAATTCCTCTGTTTTAGGGCCCTTAACAGGTACTGATGATCTGCATCTCAACTTATCCTGTTGTAGTTTTTTTTTTTATCTTCAGGTCCATTCGTCAGGGCTCTTAGTCCCATTAGGAGTCTTAAGCTTTCCTCTGTAGTTGAAATGTGCATTTTTGCAGAATCCCACCTTGCTACTGAAGTTATAAGTTTGGTTTTTGCCTTTCTGTTGATAACTGCAAATAAATGGACTCATGGAAATCTGCTGAAGACAAAGTTTCAGAACTGAGCATTGCTTTTTACTTTCAAGCAGCATCAAATGCTTAACATTTCTATGAGAATAAGCTTCCTTAACAGTGTCTTTCCTGGCAGTTCCAGACCCTGTTCAAGGTCTTCCTCTGCTTACTTATCTGTTGTTAGTCTCCTGTGGTTTCTTTTCTAGACTTGGCATGTCTCACAGCTAATCCAGGTTCTCCATGACAAAATAACCCTGTCTACCACTTCTTCCTTCTGACACGGCTCTCTGGGAAGCTGCTTCTTCCCTTCCTGGCATATACACCTTTCCTATAACCTGGTGCTTCTTTCACTCTTTCCATTGCTCCAAACCCTTCTTCTGCAAGTAAGTGAAAATTCAGGCTCTTCTGGTTGTAATCACCTCCTTAGCATGTTCATTGTCATAATTAAATTTAAATGCTCCTCGTTGTTCCCAGACTGATGGATGCTTCTTGGCCAAGGTTAATAAACACCGACAAAGAAGCATTCACAGCACAGCAGTAACAATTTGGTAGTAACTTCATAAACGCAACCAGAATCCATGAGCATGGATTGGTTTCCTGGAGGAGCATAGCCCAGCATGAGGACTATCCCATGTGCATGTGCAGGAGGCTGTACACTGAGCCAACCCATGCTCCAGCCATAGCTAGGTGTTTCAGGCATTTGGACAATTTGATTTTGGACTCTCCCTGCCCTGTGCTGGGTAACTGCATCTGCTACTCCAGTCGTTTCCCGCACAACATGTTCACTTCAGCCCTGTCCTCCCAGCTCCTGCCTTACCTCCGCAAGCCTTCCCTTGTCTGTTAGTTGATCATTGCCCACCTCACTCCCTGCCTTTCTCTGGAGGATGACTGCTCACTATGCTGAAGTGGTAACCTCTTTCTCCCCGTGCATGGCTATTCCTCATCTGCTTAGACAGAGTCTCCACAAGAGCAGGGCCTGTTTCCACCTTTGGTTTTGAACACTACCTGGAAAAATGAGATTTTATTTTTCATTGTCTGCACATAAGCTTTATAATAAACATGCAAGTGAGGACTGAAAATCACATTAAAAAATCACATTAGGAAAAAAAAAGGATCAGTGGATTCTCAAATTCCAATGAGATAAGCAGATGCTGCTTTAGAGACAATACCCTGTGTTAGCTGCAGCCCTGAAAGTAGCAGCCCAGGTCCAAGCACAGACTTCACAGGTGTCTGCTTCTTTTGTCAGACTCTGTTGTTTCCCTCTGCCTAAGTTTTAAAGCTTTCAGAAGAGGATTGTTTGAGGTTTTCCTCTTGCCAACCGGTCTGTGGCCAGAAAGTCGGTGGGAAACAGAGAGACCCATAAAAGGTAATAGCTAAATAAGTAACATGCAGAAATTCCTCACACTCACCTCTGTATTGGCAAGGGAAGATGCAGCTGACACGGATTAGCTGAGCATGAGTTTAGAGAGAGGTTGGATGCAATGGCCTCTAGATCTCTTTTAACCCTAAGAGCTTTGGAGGTAATTAACAAAAACCAAACCTAATTCAGCTGATCTATCCCTTTGTGTTTTCTCGACTCTTTCAAGTGAGGACTTGTTGCTGTTGTTTTTTCTGCTCCCAGGAGAAAATTTCTAAATGATAACTAATAATACTGTGAAGAACTTGTTGCCTCCTGGGCTCTTGCAATAGCTTCACTGGGCTTCTCTCTACAACATTATGTCACTCTTTGCAGTGTGCAAGAAACAGAAAAAAAGATATCTTTCTTTATTTCTGCATAGTCTCTGCCTTTGGGCTGGGTGAAACTGAAGTCACACAAACCTGCAGAGCAAAAGAAAGGGATAGGGTGGAAAACACCCCCCTGCTCTCTTTTCTTCCCCCTTGCAGCAGAGGGAGAAAAAGTTTTGTTTCTGTGTGGAAGATTTTTCAGATGTTTCTTTCTCGGGAGTGAATTGGGGCTTAGGAAAAGTTTAGTTCACTTCCCCAGATCAGCTGCAATTCTCTAGTGCACCTTTGTCCACTTGAGCCTGGGGTAACTTGGCTCTTCCCTCTTCTCTTGTGTGCATAGTTCAGGCCCTGTCCTCTCTAAGTAGAATGGGATAATTTAAGTTATTAAATTCATGCACTCCAGGATTCAGCAAATTCCTTTGTCTTCTCCAATTCCTGTACATCTTCCAGAACCAAGTGCTGCTTTAACCCTTCCTACCCTCCTTAGCAGCCTGGGCTGCACCTGCTAGAAACAGAGACCTTGAGTCCATAAAATTCCTCTCTATATGCAGACAGCTCTGCTTGGATAGTTATCTTTATTGCAGGCAATGGATGAAGAATAACGTGTCGTTCTCTCTGCTCTGCTGAATGTAGGAGCCTTTCTGTCATCTTGCCAAGCCTGGAGAAAAAAAAGCTAAGTTCTGCAACTCAAGAGGACAAATTATGTTTAGCTGGACATTTTGGATTCCCTGGGGCAAATGATGTCTTCTTTCTCATTTCATCCAGTTTTAAAATGGAAATAACACACCTTATCCATGTAGAATGGAGATGTGTGATTCCACAGCAGAGAGGAGGAGTTTGTACCTGCCAGCTGTATGAATATGTAGCTTCAAAACTATTCCCAGATACTCTAAGGAACCTTTTTGAGGATATATGACTGGACAGATCAGGGACTAGTAAAACTTGTCAAGATTCTGTTTTTGGAAAGGGGCACCCTCTTTAGCAGCCACCCATGCTGTAGGCTTATGAAGTTACTGAAATAGGCAATGATTTAGGTATCCTAGTGAGGACATTGCATCCGTGACATTCAAGGGACTTGAAATTGCCCGGTCTTTCACATTGAGAAACCTCCCAGGGTCCCAGCTGGCTGACACAGAAGAAAAGCAGACAGCTTTTACAGTCTAAAACTCTAGACTTTATATTATGTATCCTTTAGAAAAATTATAAGGAGCCACAGACCCATGCTGCAGCATACATAACATGTATGATGAGCTGGAAAGAAAAATTCTTTTCTACAGTTAGTGTTGTACAGGGAGGTTTATCCCTTCCCTTGAATCATCCAGTCACTCTTAAAGCAAAGCTATTGAGAGAGACGGGCTGTCAGAATTCTCCAGTGTAGCAATTTCTATGTCTGTCTTGGAGTGGAGGAACCTGGAGCATCAAAGTGTCCGTCTTAATAAATTCCAGGAGAGTTTAGAGCATAAGCTGAATTCTGAAAAGCAATGACATGATTAGCAAGCTTCCAAGAATTATCTCATAATAATTCCCACACACATGCAGACTGCTCTCTGATTACATGACTGAATAACTTAAATTAAACCCATCTTTTTCAAATAAGTCTAGTCATATTGGGTCTTTCAACCTATGAAGGGCAATCACCCATCAGTCCAGCCAAACTGCAGCTCAAAAGAATTGCTCTCAGCCTTGTTTGCTCTTTCTACACGTTGATAAATGGATCAGTGTCCCTGTGGCTAGTTATGTACACCTCTTTTGTCCTATTAAAACTGCGGTAAGTTTGAGCTGATGTCTACTAACAGGGACTGGAAATAGCAACAAAATGAAAGCTATCTCATCACTGACCAACACTTGCGTTAAGCAAGCGGTGTTACTTTGTGGTGTAACATCGCTGAAGGTTAGGATTGACACTGCACTTGTTCTTGCTTCGTCCATCATTCAAATCTGGATGTTGGTGTCTAGCAGCAAGGATACCTCCTTGACCATTCTTGTGGGACATGTTAGCCTACTGGAGGGGAGGATTTCTGGGGAAAGTGGCATTCTTGCTAGCAGACCCATGAAGGATAAGAAGGATTGAACAAGCCTCTCTGTGAAAATGATTTGTCTGTGATACATGTGTTTTGTGGAGAAACAGACCTACTTGAGCCTATTAGCTGTCTACTTTTTGTTTGTGTAGGTAGTGGGACAAGCCCCACAGCTACAATAACATCATTAACGAAATAAGCAAGGAGGGATTCATAGGGAGAGATGACATCCTTGGTTAGAGCAACTGATAAGAAGCAAAGACAAGGCATTTCTTGGGCCTGAAACTGAAGAAGCAACATTCCAGCTAATAAAGATGGGAGAAACTTGCTTTGCAGCTTGAACTGAATTGTGTTAATCAGCTTGATATTTGGCTAGAAAAAAATATTTGGTACCTATGGAAATGAAAGGTATGTTAACAAAAGTGGTAAGTTCAATATTTTCTGTGTCACAGAGGCAGATGGCAAGAGCTTCAGCTATAGTGTAGGGAAAATTGTGATATAAAGCCAGCATCTCTATTGTGCTGTGATTTTTAGGATGATGTAGGGTTAGGAATTTGACATCCAAAGCTCATCTTTTGAAGATGTTTTGTGGAATGCCTTTGAAGATCAAGACTAAGAAGTCAAACAGAGAGTGGTTATATTGTGAGAAACGTTCTCCCACCGGGTGTTTCTGTCTTTTGCAGAGTGTCTGCGTGAAAATGTTGTGGTGCGCAGTGGTTGATGGGTTTCACCCACATACTTTTCATGAGGGCATTTGGTGCTTTGGATAGAATAGATCACGTTCTGGAATGAGTACATGTAGGATGCAAAGCTTTGATGGTTTCTTTTGGATGGGAATGGGGCTCTTATTCTATGGGGTATGTACATGTGTCAGCAAGTTTTAAATCTATTGCTTTGGCATGGCCCACTCTGCTTGGGCTATGTTTGCCATGAGAAATTTTGCTTCTAATAAAGTATTTGGTGAGGCAAGGGCAATTTGGAAAGTTCAAAGGGAAACTTTGAGGACAATTTCTCTCAAATGATCATCTGCTAGCAAAGGCTGTAGTTTCAGGATGTTCTGGACAGGTTCCAATCTACCATGAAATGTGATAGCTAAGTGTGCTGTTAATAGAGTTTTTCTTTTTATATTGTAGAGCGTTTTACATATGTTCTTTAGGAGGCTCATTTACATCTGTGATCTCTGTCTCTGGAGGAGTAGCCTTGTTTGCTGAATGTTTGGGGGCTGGTACTGGGCTTATCAAGAATATTCTCTTCACTGCCAATCTGATAGTGTCTGGAGGTTTGGCTGCATATTACATTTCAGGGAGTGCTTTGGATGGCTGCTATGTTTCTGGAGGCAGGTGTGCTGGTACTTTTCTTTTTCTATCTATAAGGTTATTTGTAGGCTGCCATTTTTAAGGTGGGCTTGGTGTCTGGGAAGTATCCAGAGACAACTAGATGGCTTTTGACCTACTAACGGGTGTCAGAAACACCAGAAATGCAGCCCAGACAGAAAGGTCTTATTGAACGTTTGCAAACCACAATTCTCCTGAGAGCACAGGTCAAGGCCCACGATATCAGCTTTGCCCCACATGTAACAAGAAACACTCCCCTCAGAAAGGTTTCAGTCACCAGTTTCTCTGTCCATAAGGCTACACTTGTGCAACAACAACAAAAAAGAGACCTTCTAATTAATGTATTAAACAGTCATGAACAAAACCTTAGTAGTAAATCAGTCCTGGTAAGAAATTCACCTTGTGTTGAATGCACCTGTCATGGTCTACAGACCTGCCATACACAGTCAGCCAAATCACTCCCTCTGGTAAGCAATGGTCCCAAGGCGTATCATAAATATCACTCAGGTAAAGGCTATGTGGGAAATGCAGCTCTGGACAGCTCCAGGGAGGCTCGATCAATAGCACAGCTGGTCAAAAAGGGTGGAGAAGAGGGAAAAGCTGGCAA
>WAAD01037377.1:429475-452222 GCA_013389945.1 Fregata magnificens
TTTTTTTTTTTTTTTAAAAAGGATTCAATATTGCAAAAAGTAATGAAGGAATGAAAAGAACTTATAACACTGACTTTGCATTCAATACATGTATCCCTCACTCTTATCAGGGTGCATGGTATTTTTGAGAGCTCTAGTTTGGCATTTTCCCTTTGTGTCGTCAGAAAGCCAGCATGTGAAACCTCCTTCTGAATAAGGTAACACTACATACTCCCTGACTTTAACAGTCATTAATAATGTGGGGTTTCTTTTCCTTAAGAAAATGTGCATATTCTTTTCTTTCTTGCAAATTACATCTAGGGCCTAATACAGCTGGCAGAATTTATCTGAAAGACCCTCTATGTGAAAATAAGCTTGAGAAAGGTCAACTTCAATATCTACCGTCACTGAAAGGACATTGTCATCCATAAAATCTACAGAAGTAACTTGTGCTACCTTGCCAGAAAAATGAAATTACAGCACGGTGACATGGCTCCAAGGGAGGCTATTTCTAGGGTTCTTCTCCGGGTGGCAGAGATTATTCTTCCCTTGGTGCCTGAGTTTCTCCTGCCCATTCTCTGCCTTTTTCTGCTGGACTTCTTACTTACGCTTTTCTGCATTTCCTCCCTCCAGCCTACGCTGCCCAAGGCTTCTTCCACCATAGTTGGGAAATGACATATTCAACTGCAAGGTCAGATTTCTCTCCTTCGGAATTCGCTCAGAAAATGCAACACAAGTGTGAAAAACCTTTATCCACAGGCTGATGCAACTTGTGAGAATAAAGCTACTACGGTCAATTCACCATAGAGTAGTTTTCAGCCACAGCTCTTTTGCCACTTCTCATCTTAAGGGCAATAAATCAAAATAGAGACTTGAATCCAGGGAGCTTTCTTCTTGCCAGAAAGACATGGGAAACCTAAGGAAGTGTGGTCTGTACACTCACACCTTACTTATCTCTATTGCACCAGGATGCTGGAAGCTGTTTCCTGGATGTGAGGTACAGTCAGGTCACAGGAAAGGAATGAATGTGGCATCTTGTGGCTACAGACTTGAGAAGAGAAGGAACAGGAACTGCCTCAAACCTCAGTACTGGAGATTCCTGCATAGATGTAACATGATCACGGAAAATAAGGCTTGGAGGGATTAGCTATCTAATCCACCATGGTGCCTTTGGTACATTGTGATGTCTCAGGAAATTAATGTTAGAGATATGGCTGTGAGGACATTCAGAAAGTAAATTTCCTCTAAGTGCAAGAGAAGGTATTCACATTCACTGATTTATTTTTGTTCTGTGCAGAGGTGAGTGGGGAGTTAGCAGACAGACTCACGTGTCCTGAAGTTCTCAGAAGGTGGAGAAAAAGACCCCTCCCACCTGAGCAAGAAAATGAGACTTTGCATCTCCATGAGAAACAACCTCTAACCTGGTGGCTCCATCATTTACCTCTCACACAGAAGTGAGGCTCCACCATAGGAAGACAGAGATAGTGAAGGTGATTTCTCTGCTGTCTCGTGTGGGTAGAAAAGTACTAGCTCTCAGACAGGGCTGTTTTAGATGGATGACCATTCCCACTGCAGGAGACGAAAGAGCAGAAAGAGGCAGCAGGGTTAAACCTGGCAGTTGGCTTAGAAAAACCAGTGACAGGTTACATCTGCAAGAAGAGGGCTGTAGCAGGAGTGGCCACTGCATATAGAGCACCACACTGCTGCAGTTGCTAGCAGGCAGTGGAAAAGTCTCACACAGCTCATTTGGGAGGAGATAATAAAGTACCATGCCATTCCCAGAGGTAAAACAGAAGGAAAGGTCTGCAGGACTCCAGATGTAAAGTCTCATCTTGCTGGTATGCCACTGAGAATCTGTTTTAGAGTTGACATCTGTAAACTTTGAATTGTTCTAGGAGGAGTTTTCATTTGTTTTGTTAGAAATTTTAGTTAATCCAATGTCTACTATTGTTTTTATAGGCCTCTGGATTATATGCAGATCCTTCTACTTCTTTTTGTAATTACATGTAATCTCCTTGGCACAAAATGTATGTAATTTATTAATATTACACACAGATTATATTCTTTATAATGCTATTATTCTCTTGCTAGTACACAGGCATAAGCTAAGACACCAAGATGTACCTAGAGCAGATCATCACTGTCCTAAATGCTTGCTACTGGCATCAGCCACTGACCAACACACTTTCCAAACTTTTCTCTTTATGCCCAAAAAGACTCTGCTGAAATCTGTTTTTCATTCCTTCTTAGGGAGAGAAATTTAAGCCCAGTGCTAAGGACGCTTGATTTTTCTCAAGTTCCCTCAAGAAAAGGGTTTCATTTGCAATGTTGTATGCTTTATGCTTCTGGTTTTCATTTTTGTGAATTATTTTCCGTAAACTAGAGACCTGATGACAAACAAGCTCTTTGTTGGAGAAGGAGCATCATTGATTCTATGACTGCTTATGCATTCCCTGAAGAATGTGTCAAAGAAAGGTTACTTTTCTCTCTCAAATTTTACACAGATCAGACAAATGGAAAAACAAAGGGAAAAGGAAAAAAAACCCCTCTGTCTTTTTGAAGAGCCAGAGGAAATAATACTGAGAAAGTATTTTGGATCTTTTTTGCTGATGTGTGGGGTTTTTAATTTGTTACTGAGGACAGTACATGTACAGGTAACTCTGTGTGCTTCTATTCCCCACACGTATGTCTATCTCCCTCTTATTTCCTAATAATCTCATTTCTTCACCCTCTATTTGACTGTCCTCTTAAAAGGATGATGGAAGCTAAAAGAGTCTAGGGGAGATACCTATGTTACAAAAATGACCGTTATAATTGGTATTGTTTTATTCACTTTCTGACAGTCTCAGCAGAGAGACCAATCACAGGAAGTCATTGTCTTTCTTCGAAAAATGGCTCCTCCAGGGTCAGTTAGGGGTGTTTTATAGGGCAGCATTGTGGAGGCTCTCCAGATTTCTATTACATCAGAATAGTAAAGTCTTTGAGGAGTTTGGCAACATGCAATAATGTTATTTGGCCAAGCATGGAAAAAGTCACAAATGCTACATTCAAAGCAGATCTATGAGAAACTGCCTTCTCAGCTACATTTGCCCTAAATGTATAGGGTGCTCGGATGGTACACAAACATACCGTATCTCTCTCTATTCTATAGAAACTACTTGGATGAACCCCAACCCCAAAATTAACTGCTCAGCACCAGAGACCATTATCAACTCCAGGTGCATGAGATCATTCTGCCCTTTTACCTTCAAACTGCTTTGTCTCCTTGTTCTTTCCTGGCACTTGTTTGTTTCTAAACCAGCAACCAAGAGATTAGAAACAAATGGTATGCAAAAAGTGACCTTTGGAAATGAAGAACCTTTACAAAATGAATGCCTCCAGTTCTCTTCTGACAAGGCATCTACACTCCAACGTGTTTACAGACTGTATTGTCACTCTTTAGCATGGAAGTTGACAGCAGTGGCAGGGAGCATACCTTGGGGTCATGCACTTTGCAACAGCAAATACCTCATGCCTGAAACAAACCCAAAATAAATCCTGAAACCATGTCTTATACTTTTATTACTGCAACCTGATGACTAGGAAGGAGAAGCAGTAGCTTGGGAGGGAGCAGCGTGGCTGCGACTGCAGCATCCTGTAAGGGTGGGTGTGCTGCAGCCTCTGAACTCTCTCAAAATCAGTGCGTCTGAAGCTGTGAAGGGAACACTACCAATTCTTCCTTGTAAAATCTCTGGGTAAGTAGAGATCAGCCTGCTAATCTGTGTGAGCATGAGGTTCATGCATTGCTCAGCTCTTTTCAGTAAAGAAAATGTCTTGATTCTACTGGTAATATTTTGTAAGCTCTGGTGATCCATTACCTCTTCAGCTCAGCTGCTGGCTTTGACCATCTCGGTTTCAGAAAGAACTGCAGAAAAATATCAAGCTAAGTTTGTTTAATCTTTTTGCAAAGAAATTCACTGCTCCGTGATGTCTCTATTCCTCCTCCCTGAGACAGTCAGAAAGCACTTTGTAGTGGTCATAAATACAGTGTATTGCTTTTAGGGGCAAAGTTGCTCCTCCTTATTCTCTGTTGAGCATGCTGGAAATCAGATAAATCAACCCATAATGCTTGTTTGATCTTTCCTCCCCACTATCCAGAGAGATGCAAAGATGACTGAGAGAATGATTTTTAATGCTTGAGATTTATTGGTCCTACAAAGTCAGGACACACATTGAAATTCTGAAGAAATGCCTGCTCATGCAGTAAGTTTTGACAAAGTACACCTTAAAGGCACATTTTACCAATAATCCCTCTTTCAAGCAGTACAAAAGAATGAAAAGGTGTGTTTCATAATCATCATTTGTTGCAAAAAAGTGGCAAAACCAGAGGCATTACATCTTCATGTTTTTTTCTGTAGTTGTTGGAATGAAGACATGTCTTCAAGCTGATTATCAGCAAAATACTTCTGCGTTCATGCTCTGGAAGGGCAAAATACTAAAACTGCATCCCTCCTCAGCCAGCTTTTATGCTGAGGGAACTGAGTAGCAGGCATTTGGGAATATTCTGAGATTTTTCAACCAGAAAGAGGAACAGCTGACTCAGAAAACACAGCTGATTTGCTTGGGCTTTTGAAATATGTTTACTGACCAAGAAGCACTGATACATTGGGTGAAATCTTTAGAGGATGTAACTCAGTCTAGTACTGTTGGCTTGAATGGAGCTGGTCCTTGTACTAAATTGGAATTGGTTCTTTAGGATGTAAAAACTCCATACAGACCCTTCAACATCCACTTCTAATTTAGCCCACATCGTAATGACATAAAGTTACCACTTGATGGCTCTTTATTAGTTTAGGTGGATGAAATGAGTTAATGGATCCTGACCAGTCCCTCGCAGCACACGCAGAGCTCGTCTGCAGGCTCACCAGAAGTGAAAGGACTGTGAAGCTGTGAGAACTGAGCCACTCAAAAGACATATTTCTCCTCTTCCTCACTGGACCAGAACACCATGATGCAATCTGCTGCTGCTTTCACTGCCCAGTCTGTGGATTTCCCTTTCTGGAACTGTCTGCCCCAAATCTTTCAGTATTAAAACCAGATGCAAACCAAACCAGCAACAACAACAGAAGTTTGATAGCTTCTTTGACTTTTGTACACCAAATTCCAGAGGTGGGGGAGGAGCCAGAGGGGAAGAAGGAGCACTGGAAATAAATACCCCTATGAAGAAATTACAGCATCAAAATGCAATTCCCTTGTTCATGTTTTTCTTAGAAAGCAGTTCAGTTCCATCTGGCTGTGGGCCTGCAGCCAACGCTTGCTTCAGAAGAACCGAGACATTCAAACAAAATTAATTAAATAAATAAAGGAATAATGTACCAAGTGGCTCCTGCACCCATCTCTAGAGCAGGGACAAGGCAGGGCTCTCAAAGCTGATATTGTTCTGAGCCAGCTTTGCACCCCCATGCAAACATTAATCTTGCTTAGGCTGACGGGGTTTCAAATAGAGCCATGTTACACATGCATTCAAGAGAGATGGAGGCGAAAGGAGAGGATCAGTCAGATGACACAGAACAAGGAAGGTTTTGTTCTCAGCGATGGGTCACTGGAGCAGCATAGATGGGGAGATACATGCTTCTTGTGGTGATGATTATTTATTTATTTTCCTCACTAACCAGCTCTAAACAATGGTGTGCTATTCAATTGTAGGCTGGGAAACCGCAAAGAGCCCCTGAAAAGAAGTGTTTTGTCATTGGAAAAACCTCCAAATATTATTTTCTCTTCAAAAGAAGAAGAAGAAAAAATGGAAAAGAAAAGGAGGGGTTCATTTATTTCCAGCAGCTATTGCAATGTTCCAAGTTGCTGACGAAACATGAAGCTCACGCAGAGCCAGCCACTGCTTCTGCATCCTAGAAATCATAGAATCATAGAACCATTAAGGTTGGAAAAGACCTCTAAGATCATCAAGTCCAACCATCAACTAACACCACCATGACTCCTAAACCAGGCCCTGGAGTGCCGCGTCTACACCTTTTTTGAATGCCTCCAGAGATGATGACTCCACCACCTCTCTGGGCAGCCTGTTCCAATGCCTAACCACTCTTTCAGTAAAGAAATTCTTCCTAATGTCCAATCTAAACCTCCCCTGACGCAACTTGAAGCCATTTCCTCTCGTCCTATCGCTAGTTTCTTGGGAGAAGAGTCCAGCACCCGCTTCCCTACAACCTCCCTTCAGGTAGTTGTAGAGAGCGATAAGGTCTCCCCTCAGCCTCCTCTTCTCCAGACTAAACAACCCCAGTTCTCTCAGCCGCTCCTCATAAGACTTGTTTTCTAGTCCCTTCACCAGCCTCGTTGCCCTTCTCTGGACACGCTCCAGCACCTCAGTGTCCTTCTTGTACTGAGGGGCCCAAAACTGAACACAGTACTCGAGGTGCGGCCTCACCAGTGCCGAGTACAGGGGCACGATCACTTCCTTACTCCTGCTGGTCACACTATTCCTGATACAACCCAGGATGCTGTTGGCTTTCTTGGCCACCTGGGCACACTGCCGGCTCATGTTCAGCCGGCTGTCGACCAGCACCCCCAGGTCCTTTTCTGCCGGGCAGCTCTCCAGCCACTCTTCCCCAAGCCTGTAGCGTTGCATGGGGTTGTTGTGACCAAAGTGCAGGACCCGGCACTTGGCCTTGTTGAACCTCATACAGTTGGCCTCGGCCCATCGATCCAGCCTATCCAGATCCCTCTGCAGGGCCTTCCTTCCCTCGAGCAGATCGACACTCCCACCCAGCTTGGTGTCATCTGCAAACTTGCTGAGGGTGCACTCAATCCCCTCATCCAGATCATTGATGAAAACATTGAACAAAACCGGCCCCAGAACCGAGCCCTGGGGAACACCGCTCGTGACCGGCCGCCAACTGGATTTCACTCCATTCACCACCACTCTCTGGGCTCGGCCATCCAGCCAGTTTCTTACCCAGCAAAGTGTATGCCCATCCAAGCCGTGAGCTGCCAACTTCTCCAGGAGAATGCCGTGGGAGACCGTGTCAAAGGCCTTACTAAAGTCCAGGTAGACAACATCCACAGCCTTGCCCTCATCTACTAGGCGGGTCACCCGGTCATAGAAGGAGATCAGGTTGGTCAGGCAGGACCTGCCTTTCATGAAGCCATGCTGGCTGGGCCTGATCCCCTGGTTGTCCTGCACCTGCCCGGTGAGCTCACTCAAGATGAGCCGCTCCATGATCTTCCCGGGCACCGAGGTCAGGCTGACTGGCCTGTAGTTCCCCGGATCCTCCTTCCGGCCCTTCTTGTAGATGGGCGTCACATTGGCTAGCTTCCAGTCATCCGGGATCTCCCCCGTTGACCAGGACCGCTGATAAATGATGGAGAGCGGCTTGGCAAGCTCCTCCGCCAGCTCTCTCAGCACTCTCGGGTGGATCCCATCCGGCCCCATAGACTTGTGAGCATCCAGGTGGCACAGCAGGTCGCTGACTGCTTCCTCGTGGACTGTGGGGGGTTTATTCTGCTCTCGGTCCCTGTCTTCCACCTCAGGGGGCTGAATACCCTGGGGATAGCTGGTCTTACTATTAAAGACTGAGGCAAAGAAGGCATTAAGTGCCTCAGCCTTTTCGTCGTCCTTGGTGACAATGTTCCCCCCCGCATCCACCAGAGGATGGAGATTCTCCCTGGCTCTCTTTTTGCTGTTAATGCGCTCTGGCCATGGCTGTCAGCAATGACTAAGGATTTTAATTGTCTCTGGTTGATGGATTCTGATATGAAACTCCTTAAAATGTCTTGCCACACATGCTGTGCTGAGATGTGGGGTTTTGCTTCATGGTGGGAGGGAGAAAACCCAAAGCACAAGCCATTGGAGCCACCTTCCCAACAAAGCTTGAAGTTTTGTCCTGAAGCTCTCCGAACAAGGAAGTACATTGAAAACTGTCTCCTCATTCCCATTTCAGTCAGGCTTAATGGGAACTCTCTCTGTTGTGAATGTAGGACCATGGTCAAAGCAAAAGCTGACACACAGCTTAGTGGGGAAAGAGGTCCTAGTGGGCTCTAACTCCTGGCAATAATTCTGGGGATATCCATGGGATAACATGCTGTTTCTTAGTATGACAAAATAATGATGCCATAGTGAAATACTCCTTCTACTGAAGAGTTTCCCACCTCCCTTCATGAGTGCTCCCAAAAGTTGGCAGACAAGCAGTTGGAGAAAATTGCAGAGAAGACAGCCAGATTAGGCAAGGAAGATATATCGTATACCACTCCTGCTGGCTGATGCACAAAAGCGGTCTGGTGTCAAGAAAGGAATACATCCCATTCTTGCCTACAAAACGTCAGGATAAGAGGCTGATTTTCATCTTTGGTTGGGAGATCGGGGAAAAGGGTGAAGTGGGAAATGAGGAAGAACTGTTCTGATAGGACATTAATAAGTTGTCTGTCCTTAATCTTTGGCCCAATTGTTTGGACAGCAAATCTGGCTTCTTGCAAGTACAGCTTTTAGCCAAATGCAATCCAAAGTTCATCCATTTGCTTCAAGGACTTGGGGAAACAAAAGGAAATCAGAGCAATATAGGATGATGTCACAGATTTTAAACAATCTGTAAACAGAGAAGGTTATATGGCTAGATGCACGTTTTCATGTATCTCTGGGAATTTAACTTAATGTCTAAGAGCCAGGGTAAATTGAAAATTCGAGCATTGTCTCTTTTGCTTCAGCGGATGAAAAACAATCTTATTTAACATCTTCTTAACACTTGCAATGTGATATGTCAATATTGGCTAATTAAGGGATTTGTGAGTGTGTGCTTCACCAGTTTTATTTTTTGGGGTCAGCCGAGTGAGAGGAGATTTAGTACCACCGCAGCTCTCACTACCAAACCAATAAAACATCTCCATCAACCCCTGCTAGATCTGTCATCGATAAAGACAGTTTAAGAAGCTGTCCTGAATGCAGCCAGATAAGCGCAGAATCGGCCAATGATAAGAAGGAAGGGCGGGATCCCAAACTGTCACTAGTTATCAGAGTGGCAAGACCAAGTAAGGCACCAGCTCCCCAGCTGCCAAGTATCAATGATGTCAGGATGGCCTTGTGCCTTTGAGCATGTCCCTGCTGACAGCAAGCCTTTCCTGCAGTTGTTGGGGAAGAAAGGGAGAAGACTACAGCCACCCTGGCACAGATGGAGGATGAGATCTCAAAGCAGCTGAGCTTTGACCCTCCCTCCTCCAAGGAAACTAGTTTGTTTGTTTGTTTTTTTGAAGGGGAAAAAAAAAAGAAATGTGGAGCTTTTTTATGGGAAAAAAATACATCTTGGAGTTGGGGCTTCTGACAGAATTCCAACAAGATTAAAACATGACAAATTTTCACCATCTCTAGATGCAGTCCATGGTGTATATTCCTCAGGGGTAATGGGGGAGGGAGGGAGAAGGAAGAGTGAGAGAGAACCCATTATTTCCATCTGAAAATAATTTTAAGCGGGATATTTATCCCACTGGGTAGAACAACTCTTAACTAAAGCAATGTGCCTGGCCAGTGAGGTACTATGAAGAGGGAAAGAAGATCCCTCCACTCTGGGAGGCAAAACACAGCCTGAAAAGGTTGAAAAATGCTTCTATAAGCAACTCTCTAACTGTGATGTATGTATTTTCTCTGGGGAAAGTGCACTGCATGTTTTGATTTGGGCAGATTCTTGATTTCTTCTCCCAAAGCAAAGAGGCAGCTGGGAGGTATGGGGGAAGAAACTGAATTGCTTGGAAGCTGCCTGCAGCCTAGGCATTGAAAATTCTTTGCTTTATAACACTGTCATTTAGTCTTGCTGAGAATTAGTCATTTTTGATGAGAGTTTCGTTAAGGTCTGTATGGAAAAAACATGAGGAAACATGAGGAAATTGAGAGATATGGAGTAAGACCAATAGCATCTTGACTGCTACAGAAAGAAACCTTCATGGACTGTGTCAGGAAAGAGGCAGGCAACCTTCATAATCAGATTCCCTTTCTAAATTTTTTGCTTGCTTCTCCAGTCAGGCTTGGAAGGGAAGCAGGATGGAGATGGCAGGTGGGTTGCCTATGATCCCTTTCACTTCAGTGTTGCTTGTCCCTTCTTCTCTAGTGTTATGGCATTGTATGCTCTGTGGCCAGGGACCACCTTTCTCAATTATGCTGATATAACATTGAGCACAAGAAGACAAGGTCTGGGACTGATAGATGTTACCATGGTGAAAATTATGTAGAAGCAGGGTAAAATGGCATTTGCTATGATTTAGACTTTCCTAAGTGTTCCCAGAAACGAAGTGCTCCCTTTCTACTTACTTTAACTCCTGGATTTCCCCAAGAGCTTCTTTTTACAGAGTGTTTTTTCTCTAGAAGCTCCGCTGACTTGATGGAGTTCGCCCTGTCCTTTGCTGCTCACTGATGTGCCCATCTGGGACATCTCAGACTCCTTCCTTACCTTGTTAGAAGATGCAGACATAAGGTACCGTGGGCAGAGACTTCTGGAGGAACCGTTGGAGACAGATGGTGGAGGTGGTTTGGGGCTCTTCTCCAGGGTGAAGCATTTGCTCCAGGAAAGCCAGGACCATGTCAGAGAGCAGAGTCAGCTCCATTGCAAAGCAGACAGATCTTCCTGTCCACTTGCTTCTAAATCCCTAGATTCCAGAGAAATAGACAACACTTTATTTATTTAAAAAAGGCCTGTTTTATCTTCCCTTCCCTCTCTTCGTTACACATAAATTGCAATGACTCTTTGACTTTAACAAAGGAATAACCCATATTTTTTCATGCACAGACCTCGAGCTCCTGATGAAACACTTTTGCAGCAGACAGGAAAGTCTACGGAGCACTTAGAACTGGTAACTTTCATTTGGATGGAGGGTGTGAAGTTTGCAAGAGAGCACAAGCATTTCCCCAGATCATGCAAGTAAAATTCCTTCCGCACGAGATAGCAGATTGCTCTATTCAGGCCTTGGATCAGCCACAAGCCAAGCAGAGCTCATATACCTGCCTCCTCAGGAGGTTATATTGCTTCTGGTCTAAAGCCAATCCATGGCTTCTACTCAAAGCTCAGCCAAAATGATCTTGTGTCTGTCTGCAAAGTACCATGTAGCCATACCCATGATAACAGGCTTTGGAAAATAAAACCTGAGCACTGATCTGCAATGCTTTGAAGAAATGGCTTTGAATGCCAGGACCACTCTTGCTTAACAGATTTCAGCCTAATCTGATTTATTTATTGTTTAACCTGCCATGTGCCTGTAAACCAGCTGGAAGCACAGCCGGCTAATTACTGGGCCGTGCCAGCATAGGCTGCCTTTGATTGCTTGAGACAAGATGCTTGTAAGATGGACAAGATTTAAGGCACACAATTATTGTCTATGACCCTCTTTTAGATCCTAATGAGCTCTGAGAAGTTGAGATGTTCTGTTGGAGAGGCAGCAGGGATCTGGCTGCATCAGGGCAAGGGCTGCATCTGGAAGTGATTTCATCTTGGGCTTTCCCTGTCTTTTTTCCCAGTCTCTCTCTCGTACATCTGTGAGGTAGAATGTGTTTAAAGCACAATCCTAATAATCCCTCTAGTTCTTCTCCCCTCTTTGCATCTTTCAGGGGGCATCTGTGCTAACATGTTTCTCACTTTTCCTCTAGACAAATGAGACATCACTGGTTTTCTCAAAGGCTGCGTGAAATATTGAAGATTTTTCCTTACTCTGAACATGTCCACAAGCTGAAATTCCCCTTTGTAAAGAAGACTGTTAGCTCCAGGAAGCAAGCTTATCCTCAGCAGGAACAAAGTGTATTGAGGATTACTCTAGTCCCTGTCTTTCATGCTTAGTTTAGAAGTAGCATTGCAAAGTGAAATTGCTCTCCATTCTACCCTATTCATGGACTGTTCCTTCCAGTTGCTGAATATATTCCCTTTCTGATGTAAAGAGGCAAGGGCGTCACAAGACCTAACAAAATCAGCACTTGAGTAAGCTAGAGGGGCGACTTTCTTATCAGCCAGTGTTTGAACTCTAACCCTTGGAGTGGGAGGTGTAAATATAATTAAATATACATTGCTTCATTAAATATACATTGCTTTAAGGGCTATTGCTGACGCCAAATGTTTAAAGTTTGCTGGTTCATGTTACATCCACTCTACTGAGAAGATGAAAGTCTGGGCCAGAAAATGAGAAAGTACTAAGTAACTGACCACATTAAAAATAACAAAACAGAACAGAACCGAAAAAGAAAAAGATGATCTCAATAATTTACAGTCCTTTTATTGGCCTGGAAAGGGTGGAGGAAGCAGGAGGACGGGAAGGGCAGGAAGCGATCTCTTTACTCCACAAGGGTTCTGGGAATCTGGCTGCCTTAGGGGGACTGGGAGAAATGGGAAATAAAATAAAAACATGTTCAAAATGCCAAAAATGATAGGAAATTGTTATCAGCTTGAAAAGTTCCTCCAAGGGTTATTAATAGCTAACAGCAAGGAAATCATGACTCACCGGGCAGATAAGTATATCCCAGCCCCCAAAACGTGAATTGGTTCAAAGTTGCTTAACCCTGACTATTCTATCGTAACACATACAGGGAAGGGCTATCACCAAAGTATCACCACATGTGCGTAAACCCATCTCTGTCTTGCAAAGCACTTAAACCTGCATAAACCCTGTTACTTTTCATGAGCTATAAGCACATAAAAGTGTGCTAAATCTGGACAAAATTCAGCACTGGATTTTGACTGCATTGCAAAAAGAATTGGGATCTTGGTCTTTTTCAGGCATTTAGAGTATTTTGCATATAAGTGGCTAACTGGTGGTGGTTCTGTCTTGGGCCATGAAATAACAAATGATCCTACAATTTCACCTCACCACTGGAATCATAGGCATTATTATTTTCTGGCATGTGTAGAGAAACTGAGGCACAAAGCCATTATGGGCCACTCTTTCAAACTCTGGTTGCAGAGATGTAGGTGCCAATAGTCCCACAGCAGTCCATTTCCAGCATCAGCAAAGGTATATTTGCTCAGGACCATACATGTGGCTTTAACTACTGATCTGTAGACAGGAGTAGCAGATTTTTAACCTAACAGACATTCCTAAAAAACACCCAGGAAGTCTGGGGGCTGGGAGAAAGCTGGACTAGAGGAAAGATCAAATGGACAACTGTGTTGCAATGGGGTGTAAGAACAGCCAGTCAGATCCAGAGCTCCATTGTGCCCACTGCTGCATTTTAGCATTGTAAAGAAAAATCCCTGTGCTGATAGTCAAGCTAGGTAGAGGCTGAGGGTTGTGCAACACTGGAACCACGTTTTAAAGGTCAAGTAAGCAAGCAAGCAGTGAGCGAATGGGTGGAGTGGGCCAAGATCACCTGAATTTTGGCCAAATGTATAAGCCTTAAAATTATCTTTCCTCTCGGTTGGAGTGGTTATTTCCTTTCACATCCAGCAGCTTTTCTGCATCATGTCTGGCTGCAGCAGTGTAGATAACATGCCTACTCTGAAACAATGGCTATGAAAATGGCTTTTTGCATATTAAGTTGCCTAAGATATTCTCCTGACATAGCAATTATTGCATTTTGATAATCACTTAATCACTGAATGGGCCAGAGGGAGAAGAGGTTTCAGTGATATCACAGCCCATTCCCCTGTATCAGTTCCTCAGATACATGTTTTTCTACCTGGCATGTGAAACCTATAACAAAAGGGGTGCCCCAGACCCACAGGTAGTCTGCCTGAGAGGTTTGATATCCTGCCCCTTTTAAGTTTTCCTAATGTGTAGCTTATACCTCCTCTGTGGCAATGTAAGCTCCTTCCTGAACTCTTCTCCTCTCACTGGTGGATGTAGAGAACATATTGCTGCCTTCCTCTGATGCCACCTTCCCCACGTCTGGAGTTGGTCCTCCTCTCTCCCCTCACATTGCGTAGCACCACAAGCATAAGAACACAGGGAATTTTTCTGGTGTCTTATACAATGGGAAATCATCCTGATTGGTCTGCTAGGAAAGAGAAGAAAGGGAAGCTAATAAATCTTTTCCGTCTCTCGATCCTATGGTTTTCTATTTTTGCATTGGAACGGAACATAATATTCTAAGCCCTTCAGCACAACAATATGTCAGGCAATTGGTAACAATACTTTGGGCTTTTGGGTGGGGGATGCTCTTTTGTGGCATCTGTGTGAAGGATGATTTTCATCAAACAGTTTTATGGCTTCAGTGAAATATTTATAAAGTGGCTTCTGCAAGTGTGACTGATTGACTGTCTAGTTTCATTCTATTTTCTGTTTTCATTGGGTTATGTAAATCACCGGGTATTATGTATACTCTGCATTTGATAATTTCAAACCCATAATTGAAGAATTTGTGTACCGGGGTAAATTAATGGTTTCTGTGAAATTCTTGTTTGCTATAAATAAAAGCTTGTTTACCCATATGTCAATGAATGAGAACATAAAAGGTGTTAGGAATAAACAAATTTTTTTCTTTATTTCCTTCATGAATGTACAAGTATGTTTATTTCTTATACACACTCAGCTTAAGCAAAGGGAAAATTTTTGTTCATTTTTTCATTTGCCATGTATTTCATGAAATGTATTACACAGACATTTAGAATATATCAGACAATATGGAACATATTACAGCCTATAACAGCTGTCATGATATTTTAAATATACTACATGGAATGACATAAAATATTTTCAACATATTCTTATAATTTTAACATATATCGTGTGGTGTCCCATATTTTAAGCAGCAGAACAATGGGCCAATTCTTTTTTTTCCCTTCTTTTAAAAATTGCATTTTATATATTGTCAGATATATTTTTACCATGTGTGCAATAAATTATATGAAACACGTAACACACATATGGGAAAGGTATGACTTTTTTGAGGGGGGGAGGTTGTGGATTGCTTAGCAAGGAACTCAAATCCTTTGTGCATTGTTTAAGCAACAGTTGGTATCTCTGGTCTGGTCTGCAGGCAGTGAGGTTTGTAAAACAAGTATTTGTGATTTCCAGCAACTGAGATATTTTCTGATGAAGTTAAGATGGTAGCATAGAGTCAGTCACAAAAACCTGTAGCCTGGAACAAACATCAGGAATACCTTGTCACAAGGCAATCCACTCTTTGTAGATCATCAGAAACCCTCTTCTGCACCGGGTCCTGGAAAGGAGATGTATCACTCGAAGCAGCTAGTCTGAGCTAGGTGATTGCAACCAGCGATGGCAGGGTTATCTACACCACAAATACAACCCAGCTTCTGAGACAGTTTGTGCTGTGTCCTTGCCTTCTCCCTGAAGGTGACGGGAAACTCAGAGTAATTTAGTTAAGCTAGCTGAGCCTTAGAGAAGCCAATGTTTGTTTAGAAACAGTAATCAGTTTTAGCTTGTCAGGTTAGTGCACTGGGAATTGTAGTGTGCAGAAATCTTACAAAAACAGATTTAAGTGAATCACAAATACAGTTTTTCTGTCCTAATGGATTTCAGATGCCTATTGGTCACATTTTCAAGAAATACGTTAAAATCTGGACTAGTCTGAAGGTGATTTGGTCAAGGTAGCTGTTCTGGTCTGCTCTCTGCTATGTGCAATCCTGTGCTGCTGTTGAATGAGTCCCCTCTCCTGCGTGCTGTCTTTAGTGGGAAGCATTCCCCTCTCTCCACTCTGCAGCTGCTCAGATCTGGACAAAGTCTCCAAACCCAAGCAAGATGAGATGCAAGCCTTAAATCCTAATGTAGATGATACTTCACTTGTGACTTTGGGAGGTGAGGTAAGTAAGTCAACAGTGCACCTTCTCTGTGCCCTACTGGACTATTACACCTTTTCTAAATCCCTGCAGATGGTGGGTTACAAGGTTCTTATTTCACCACTAGAAAGGCAGAGGGCTCACAACATGCATGACCAAGGGAGGTTTTAGGCAGAGGGAAATAATCCAATGCAGGATTCCAGTAGTGAGTCTGGATTTTATAAATATAAATCAGTGCTCTGAAAGAGTTACCCAAGCTGTTTAATAACTCCTTAATTAATCCACTAGGACTATATCTTTTATTTCCAGTAAGCCTACAAGATCTAAGATTTTACTACTTGAGGCAAGCAGGAACTAGAGCCAGGGGGAACAGTCTTTTAGGCTTTGCATTTAGACAAATGACACTCCTCGTTCTATATGAGCATACCAGCTATAGTAGAGGCATCTTTAAGGTTCACCACTTGACATTTGAGGGGTGGACAACCAGCTTCAGGCCTCCTTTTATGGACTTGCCTTACAGCACGGTCTTTTATAGTATGATCCTTGCCTTTTGGTGCACCATGCTTGTATACAAAGAACAGCTCAATATCAGGTTTATCCTTATCTTTTTTTACTTTATTGGTCATTACTGACTGCATGCTATCCAAATCCTCTCTTACTTGCTTCATGGGTTTTTCCCTGTAACAGCTGCATTTGAGTGGTGGTCTTCTAGGAATGTCTTACTGAGCCTGTGCTCCCCATGAAGACAGCACATGTGCAGTTCAGCTATGGATGAGGAGTGTGTGGGAGGGAGGTAAAAACATACCACTGATGGATGGGGATGGCATGTGAAAACCACAGTCATCCTAGGAGCTGTGAGAGACCTGAGCTCAGGGAGGAATGACTCTGTGGAGATTTTTAGGTGATAAAATCCGAGAAATCTTGACAGAGCATTGATAAAGTCCGGGTTTTCTGTTAAAATAACGCGGCAAATTTGAGTGGATGTTCTCAGGTATAAAAAATGACACAGCTGTTGGTTGACACAACAGTCATCTCTGCTTCTACACATCAAACGCCTGATGGGTAGCATAGAAAGTGAGGCCTTTCAAAAGAGCAATTGCCATTTTGCCTTTGACACTAAAGTTGTGAATGATAGGCTGTTATATATCGGCGCCTTTCTGTCATTAGTTATTGCCAGTAGTGCCTTTAATCGTTTTAAGGGAGACTCTTAGAATAGCTTAGTCTAAGTCATGTAACTTAGAAGAAATGACTTGTTGCAAATCAATGCATTTAGTCCACCAAGTCCCTGTCTTGCAAGTAAGTAAAATGCTTTGGCCAACACATGCACATATATATGCATAAAGAAGCATTTACATACATACTTATATACACACATATATAGGTAATAAGCCTGAGGCAAGACATCCATTGTCAATTACAACACCAGTAATGAAAACTTGGCAAAGTTGCAAGCAGATTTCCACAGTAGGAAGTGCTGAACCACCTTCCTGATGTCCACAGGTCTCTTCAGGATCAGTCACACAGACAGACAGACAGGCAGACACTCTTTCGTGACTTACTCCTCCCTGAATCACTTTGACCACATTTCCTCCACACTGAATTCACACCCAAAATAATCCTTGCTCCCTCCTGCCTGCCGGATTGCCACGTTGATGCTGCTGGGGCTGCAGCAAGGGAAGAGCCGAAGTGTATGTCAGAGCCATTGCGTTAGCTCTCCCACATTAAAGGCATGCAAGGAAGAGGCAAAATCTGCTGAAAGAAGCAGATATGTGTGTGCCTTTGTGTGTGGGGACACATTTGCACATCAAATGGTAAGATGAGGAGAAAGCCCCCTCTTCTGCACTTGAAGAAATAGGGGTGACTGTGCCCCTTAGGAAGCAAACTCATAGGCTAAGCAGCTCTGAAATAGGTTCTATCAGGCAGATAAAAGTGTTGTAGAAGCGGTAGAGGAGAAAATGGCTCTAGCTTGTCCCAATTTCATGACAGGATTAAGAGAAAGGGGGAAAAAAAAGAAAAAGAAATATGTATACTTATGAGCTAGAAATGCAACTCTTTTTTTTTCTTTTTATTTGCTTTCTGGGTTTTGAGCCTGCACCATGCATTTGGATCAGATAAAATAATAACTTTTTTCTTTTTTTCCATGCCTTTAGAAGTATCAGGCTATCAGTTTCATTATATCATCCCTTTCCTGTCCCTAAGTTGTAATTTTGGGTGGACTGCTGGAAGCAGAAAAGCCTGTATATCTTCTCCTCATCATATGAATTTTCCATTCTGCTTTGTAACTCACCTAGGGCCAAGAGAGCATAGGAAGCGTAAAGAAAAGGATTTCCTAGTGAAAAGTGCGTTAAAGAAGAACAGCTCAGTGAAGGGCTGACTGTGTGGCCTTTGCTTCTTTATCTGGCTGCTCAGGAGCAATGTGAACTAGGTCATGATCCTTATGTACTGCTCTTCCTGTTCATGGATTAGAGATACACTAGCCCTGAGATTTTAAGTGTTGTCACTGGTTAAGCCAATGGGTGTTATCTTGTGTGCCCAAGCTCTTGCAGTAATGAAAGATTGTGCTATCAGTTCATGGGTGTAAAGAAACTTCTTATTTTTGTGGCCATGACTGGTCACTGTTATCCTCTCATGTTATTATCCACATGTTATTTAACACATAACATTGAGCCCTCTGCGTTAATTCTCATTTGTACTAAAGAACATCACTGAGAAAACAAAAAG
The DNA here is from genome assembly GCA_013389945.1 of Fregata magnificens. Taxonomy (NCBI): domain Eukaryota; kingdom Metazoa; phylum Chordata; class Aves; order Suliformes; family Fregatidae; genus Fregata; species Fregata magnificens. Next base: position 447,865 of record WAAD01037377.1, read on the forward strand.
AAAGAAAGAAAAAAAAGAGTTCATTCTTGATGAGCTTTTTCCACTGATGGAGATGACACCACAGTCTTTAGTCATCACAAGTCAATGGCAGGTCACTAAGAAAAATGCAAGCACAATACTAGGCTGTATAGAGAGGATTATTACCTTCAAAATGTGTGGAATAAAAATTCTGTTCTGCTTAAGTGGTAAAGCCACATAGAGGTCTTTGTCCCTTGGGAGGCATCATACTTCTAAGAAGTGAATAATGTTTAGAGAGCCCAGAGATGAGTGCTGAGGGCTGTCAGAGTCTTCAAAAACAAGAATTATGGGAAAAAGAGTGAGAAAATTGGGGTTTTCAGTCTAGAGAAGTCTGAGGAGAGGCTTCATAAGTGTCTTTAAACCATGATTTCTTGTTTTGCCTCAGAAGATAAATAGCACAGATGATTTCCTTCTTCACTGCAGTTGCCTTTTATGTATTCATATTGCAAGGTTTTTAAGAGCAGATTATACACCACCTGTCAGACGTGACATGGCTGTTGTTGATGCCACAGTGGGCAGGGAACAGGTGAGGCTGTCTCTGAAGGATCACACCACCTCTTCGATGGGATTCCGGAAGTCTTTTGATGTGCTTATCTTAATTATTTCCTTCTGAGGAAAGTTTTCTAATAACGTAACTAATCAAGCAGCTCTACCATTAACCGTCTGCAAATTATCTGTATGCTGCCTGAATCGTTAATGCTAGATATGAGCACTGCACTTCAGCAGTGGTGGCACCAATGACAAATACAGCTGTCTATTACCTCTTCTATTTCTTTTCAGTGTACCTTTTTTATACTTCCAGAAATCACATTTTCCCTTCTTGACACCATGTCCATAGAGGCCCTCAAATAATTATCAAAACTGCAGCTGCTGCGTGTGGAGTTCTTTATCCTATACATAAACTGCATTACAATTTTGTGGCTTTACTGCTGGATGCATCTAACTTGTGTTTTCTTGCATTGAGCTTGCTGGCTGACCCAAGGCTATCTGTACTAATGACCAACCTTCACTATTTACCATCTTCTGTTTCCCCAGCCCGTTTCTCTTCTTATTAAGACTTTGTACACTACAAAAACTTTGTAGGTATTGGTATTACAGTTCCTCCCAGGTGGCTGAGATTCTTGAAGAGCAGTGGAACAGGAATGGATGCCAGCTGGGCCTTTCCACAACTGCTTTTGCTTCATAAGACTTTTCTCTTTTACAGTTTCATTTGAGTCCCACAAGTCGGCCATTTCTGAGCTGTTGAATGCAGGCCAAATGCATTTTGTCTCTTTCTAGTTTCTTAATTAAAACATCCTGCAGGGAAAAGTCAGATGCCTTACAGAAGTCTGTTACATCAACAAGATTATCTTTAGCCACCAAACTGGTAATTTTATCAAATGAAGATATCAAGTCAGTTTGACAGGATCTGTTTCCCATAAAACCTCGTTGATTGGCCTAATTTATATTTCCTAATGTAATTGTTTATTAGCTGAGCCCATGTCATGTCATGATTTCTCTTGGGATGTATGTCAAGCTGTCAGACTTACAGCTATAATCGGAAATCACAGAATCATGAAATTTTGTTTGGAAGGGACCTCTGGATCTCATCTTCTCCAATACCCACACCTCAAAGGAGGGCCAACTTCAAAGTCTGCTCAGGGTCTTGTCCAGTCCAGTTTTGACTGTCTATGAGGACAGAGATTCCACAGCCTCTCTGGGAGCTGCTCCCAGTGCTTTAACACAGACATTGTACAGATTTTGTTCTTGATTTGCAATCCCAATTTCCCAAGAGGTGAACTGGGCCCATTGTTTCTCATCCTTTTGCTGTGTATCTCTGAGAGTTTTCTAGTTACATCTTCTCTGTAAGACTCTGTTAGACAACTGAACACAGAAATATGTTCCCCCCTTTGCCTTCCTCTCTCCAGGATGAACAAATCCATCTTGCTCTGCTTCCCACTGTATGTTATGTGTTCCAGCCCCTGAAAGCTCACTGAAGCACCAAGCTCACTGAAAACTGCAACAGTAAAAATTGTTGTTGATTGTGTCACATACCTCGGTACTTTAACAACTGGGAATGCATCCCAGGCTACATCTCCTACACTCCCTGTTGTAAATGAAGATTGACAAACACCTTTGAGGGAGGCTTATTACACCTACCTTCAGATGGGATAAATCACCTTAGCTGTACCCTTCATTGCCACAGAGAGAGTCTCAAAGGCTGGTTTAAACAAGAATCCTAACTTTTGGATATCTGAAATGAGGTGAGAATAATCCCACCAAAAGAGTGCATGCCCTGGCTAGCTCCTTCAAATCTTATGGGTATATGTTGTCTAATCTTAATATCTACCCTTTATCCTTGCTATTTAGTATCCTTCTCATTCTTTCTAGAATGTAGTGTACAGACCTCATACGATACAGTTTTTTCTCAAGTACGGGAGAGACCTATTTCCTGAACACTTTTTCCTACCCTGAATTGTCACATCCCATCCGGTAGCAGATCCTTTATTAGTTTTCCTTTGGTGCTCCTTATTTTAAAACAAGCTATCTGTGTTGTCCATAGTGCTCATTGCTGTATGGTTCTCCTTGCAGCTTTCTACTCCCCTTCCTCATAGCTTCTGATTTATGTCAATTACTGTTAGCTTCTCCATTCTTTTATTTGCTTGATATAATATAGACATGCCAGTGTGTACACATGTGTGTATATATGTCTGTAAGTGACTGTATGAGACCATCAAAGTCCCTGCTAAGCCAGCATGGTTTTATAATCAGTATGTCCACTTTCTAGAGTTACATCATTTCAGTTTGGGGGAATCTAATAAGATTTCTTTTAGAAGTTCCTGATTACCATTCATATTTTTGCCACTGCTTTAAATTCTGCGTCTCTACTGGCTTGACTATTAGTTTTGGCTTAGGGGAACTGGCCCATCTGAAGCATCGAATATATAACATATCTGTTTACATACTCACACATACACTGCCTCTGTATGTATGAATACATAAGCACACATGCACGCATGCATGTGTGCATGTGTACACACACACAATCTTACTGTAGACCTCTACACGTCAGAGTAACCCAGTCATGCTCAGCCTGTTATTGGGAATTGTCCTCACTCTACCCAGGATCTCTTTCCCACTTAGCTTTATAGAAAAGCAAGAAACCAAGAAACCTTCCTGCAGTCACAAGTTAAGAATCCTTGGAGCTTATAATGGTTCCACCCTACTTTAAAACTATGAACTTTGTAATTCCCATGGTAACCAAAATGTCTGACCAAGTCATCCTTAAATGTTCTGCCCCAGTTAAATACAGCTTTGATTGTGCATAGAACAAAGTGAAATCATATAACTATCTGATTATCCTCTATGGTAAACTACAGATAGAGCAGCCCTATAGTAGGAAAACTGAGAACTGTAAATTATATTTTCATACAATAGAAGTGTTTTCATGTGGAAAATTTTATTTTGTTTTTGTTGCTTAAAGGCCATGACGGGGGGTATTTTAGAAGGGTGTTTCCTTTCCCAAGCTTTTAAGCAATACAGCTACTCAGATAGACTCCTTTGTTCTTTCTAGTGAAAGAACAGAATTGACAGAATGAAAGAGGCACTTAGTTTCCTTCCATGCTTTTCTTACACTCGCATAATGTCTCCTTTTAGCTGTCTTACCTATGAAGTGATCAGCTTTGGGGACTTCAGTATTCTTCATTAATATTGATTATTGCTCATTTCATGATCTTTTGGGTGCAAAATGGAACTGTGTCATCTTTCCCTGTCCTCTACCTCAAATGCCACGTCACACTGTGCTCTCAGGAATATGACCATCTTCCTTGTAAGACCAACATTGATTATACCACAGTGTGAAAGGGGTCCAAAGGAGGAGGGATGTATGAAATAGCTCATTCCAATCTAGCTGTTTTGGGTTTTTTTTGTCCTCCAGCTGAGAAGCTGAGGCACTATGTTTAATACCCTGTTGACCTATGCCACCATGGGATGGAGTTCCCCTAGTTTTCACAGGAATCTATAGAAAACTTTTTTTTGCTTTCTACTTAGGACCTTTTTTGATGAATCTCCCAGAGTATTGCACACAAATCTGTGTAACTTACAGAGGTTTAAAATGTTGTTTACAGATGGAAAAACTGTGGAATGGGGGAAAAGGAAAGTGTAATATGTTCACAGCCAAACTAATGTAAAGGTCTTCCTTCCAGCAGCTGGGAGTACATAATCAAACTGCCTGCCCTTCCCAATTGTGGTGTTTCTCTGAGAGAGACACTGAGAGGGTTGGAGAGCTCTGACAGAAAAAAACGGTTTTATTCAGATGAGCTGTTGATAGAGCTTGGTCCACGTCATGAGATTTTGGACAT